>OZ023208.1:21047681-21062744 GCA_963995525.1 Escarpia spicata
CTCTCTCTCTCTCTCTCTCTCTCTCTCTCTCTCTCTCTCTCTCTCTCTCTCTCTCTCTCTCTCTCTCTCTCTCTCTCTCTCTCTCTCTCTCTCTCTCTCTCCGCATTTCGCCAAGTTACTCTATCACACACAACGGCAAAATGCACGAACGAAAACGGCCTGCAAAACAATATTGAAAGAAATTGCAGTTGTATTGCTTTGTGTTAGTAAATATCATTAAGAATCGCAGTCAATGCCAGCTTAAACAGCTACGATAGACCATACCGTCATAATCGGAATATTCGTAACTAATGTAAAACAAGTCAGAAACGCTGTCATCAGCACGACCGGATGGGTCAACTCTTGAGCCAGGCCAGCAGTAGTGGCTGCCAATGTCCATGTCGTCTTTTTCTTGGTTCTCACTGTCACTTCGGATGCCATGCACGGAAAGTGGACCAGCCAGATTTTTCGTAAATGTTGGTGACGCTTGTCACTATCGTAGAACCGATTTTGTTCGTTTTTTTCCTAACACTTTCCCTGGAAGATTTTGATATAGACGGCTTTTTATCAAACAATGAAATCGGAAGCACATACTCCGTTTTGACATGTCGATGACGGCGTCAAGGATGACACATAAGAAAGCATTCATTTTATAACGATTTTTGTAGTACACAGCGTCATACGGTGGCCAGTTTTGACGATATGCTGTTGTACACTGGTATAAAATGTTGTAATTTCCCCGGGAAAGTAGGCGGTCACACGCCAATAAATCAAAAAAGTTACTGACCCGACAGCAAAGTAGGTAGTCAGTGACCACCGGGTCAGCGTATATTTCGAACACAGCTTAGGAACCACAGCTGTCTGGACTGATAAACTCGTCAACCCAAGCGCAATCCCAATCGTCTTCGTCCCTTAGCATGCTGCGATAGCAAAGCTTTGAGCTTTGCAATAACAAAACTTCATAATTTATCCATTTAGTTAAGAAATTGTCCGTTATACCTTGCAGTTACGTATAGGTCAATGCCATCGGAGAGAGTTAACAATTACAACATTCAATGATTGGAGTAAAAGTGAAAAGAAGTAATACGCTAGGAATGGAGGAGCTAAGAGAGGGGACGTTGGCGTGATAGAACGTTTTAAGACGACTCTGATGAGGAGCCGATTGAAGTGGGATGAACATGTGTACAGAATGGGAGTTAAGTAGAACGCTTAGCAAAGAAAGCAGGTGCCCGGAGTGATACAGGGAAAAGAGAGTTTTGGAAGGATTTGGAGGGGAGTGGAGAACGAGAGCGAAAGATGGAGTGGAATGGAGATAGTTGGTGGAAATAGCAGTGCAAGATCAACGAGGGAAAAGAAAAAGAAAACATAAATCGAGGATCAGAATCGAGGCCAGCCTCACCCATGACAGACGGGGAAACAAGAAGAGAACAACAACAACTCTAGCTGTTCAATATCTGGCCTGTGTCCTAATTCACTGACATCAGCCAATCTCGAACAGTTGACACATCGCACTGTGTAGTTGATGCGCTCTGACGTCGCACAATTTGTTCATGATAGCAAGTTTAGTTTTGACTTTAAAACTGTGTCGAACTCAAACTCCAGTGTCGTCTGCGTAGTCATAACCATGTCATCTGCGTAGTCATAACCATAAAGAATTTTTTTCTGCGCTTCTTTTGGTATGAGTCAACTGCAAATAGTCCCTGGCCACGATGGAAGAAGTGCTTCATTTGCGATGCAATGATATCATGCAGTTAAGAAAGCATAGAGTCCACATATCGTATATGTACAAGGTGTATGTATGTATGTATGTAGATATGTATATATGTATGTATGTATGTATGTACGTATGTACGTATGTACGTATGTACGTATGTACGTATGTACGTATGTACGTATGTACGTATGTACGTATGTATGTATGTACAGGGTGTATGAATGTATATATATATATATATATATATGTATGTATGTAATAGTAGTAGTAGTAGTAGTAGTATTTTTATTAGTGTCTCACTCCACGTATAAAGCATTAAAATACAAGACAAATAAATATATTACATTACAATAAATACATTACAAAGTTAGCATTGTATACAAAGACCACTCAAAAAGAGTTATGAGAGACTTGTAAAAACAAAAATGTACAAATACTTATCATTTGTTGTATTGTGTAATCTTGTGTGCAGTATTGTTTGGAGGATGCTGGCAGTTGTATTTATTATATTGTCATTACTCAATAAATATACAAATTTATGTTGATCATTCATACTGGAAAAAGCTGGGTCAGTAATTGTTGCATAGCCTATTAGTTCTTCTCGTTTTGTTAAAATATAAAGGGCATTTCATTAAAACGTGAAATTCATTTTCTATTTCATTCATGCAATTATAACACGTCCTAGCTTCAGGTGGGATGTAATTTCGTTAAAAACGTCCAGTTTCAATTGTATGTATGTATGTATGTCTGTGTGTATGTATGTATGTATGTATGTGTATGTGTGCATGTGTGCATGTGTGCATGTGTGCAAGTGTGGAAGTGTGCATGTGTGCATGTGAGCATGTTTGTATGTGTCTATGTGTGTATGTGAGTATGTATGTATGTATAGGGTGTCTCAAACAATTTGTCTAAAAAGAACATTTGATAAGAAGTCTTTATCACTGTCTTACCGTCAACTAACTATGTTTGTGTTCTTCCAGGTACCCTAACGTTTATTTTACAAGCAGCTCCATATTTGGAACATGCCACAGTTGACTCTTATTCATTGCACATAAAACATTGTGTGTTGGCACCGGACTGAAAGTGCGGTGAAGGTTCAATTCAATTATCATCGTATACGTTTCAATACTGCTACACACACACACACACACACACACACACACACACACACACACACACACACACACACACACACACACACACACACACACACACACACACACACACACACACACACACACACACACACACACACACACACACACACACACACACACACACACACACACACACGCACAAACACACACACACACACGCATACACACACACATGTATGTAGAATCCCCACGATTAGCCGCACCCCTACTTCGACGCTAGATGTCTCACTTGATGTTGTTATATAGTAGAATTGACATTTAAGTTATGTGGCTTAAATACATGTAATTCATTTATTCATTTAACTTATTAACTTATAGTGTGTAATTGTGTTTTAGACATATTTCTCACTTGACTAATTGTATAAAATGTACTTAACATCAAACAACATCATCATGTTAAAATGTGATTATTATAATGTTAGTGGTGATTTATTGTATTATTCCATATGTAGTTATTGATATCCAAAGTTGGATTCTGGGGCATTTTCCTGTCACAGTCATGCATTCGAAAAGTCTGCACAGTATTGCCATTACACTGGTTTCGAGCTTCTCCATAATCATTGTGAGCTGCTGCGCCTTTGATTGAGTCTCATTCAGCGTCTTATAGACTCTGCCGTTTCAGTTTGCTTTTGAGAAGAAAACTTTGGTTTAAACTATTTGCTACGTTACTTTAGTATATCTACTAAGTTAACGTTTCCCGTATGCAGTTCTCAACAATTTTATTTAATGTTTTTGTGATAAATAAGACCAAAACCAAAACATTATAAGATGGAATGTCTGAACGCTATAGGTACTCACCATCAATTTTGATGGCTTGACGGACCTATGGGTAGGAGACAGGTCACGTGATGAATAGGTGAGTTAAATGCATTGTGGCGAAATAGAAAACACGTCCCCGGTGTTTCAATTTCCTTGGATATTGATACCTTATATTCGGCTTTGATACCTTGCTATTACACATGTCCAGGAGCGTAACCAGGGGGATTCGGGGGGTTCGTCCGAATGGAGGAGCTGAGAAAGGGGACGTTGGCGTGATAGAACCCCATTTTTACGATCCCCCTTAAAAACAAACCATCCCTAGATCCCTCGTCTATACCCTCACCCCACCCCCGTTTTCCCGGTAAACCAGGTGCATAGCAATCAATAATTACATTTAGTTGTTCAGTGAAATGTGCACATAATTTAAACGTGTAAATATGATACATGTTTTTGGGGGTTCGGATTAATCCCACTTTTACGAGCCACCTCCAAAAACGACCCCCCCCGGTCGGAACCCTCGTACCCACCTCCGTTTTCCCGCTAGGCCAACTGCATAGAAATCCGTTATTACGTTGAGCTGTTCAATTAAATTTACACAGAATATTAAATCTGCAGATACGATCACTTTTTGGGGGATTCGGACTGATTTTATTTTCACGAACCCGCTCCGAAAACGAACCCCCCGCTAGAACCCTTCTTGTTACTTCTGTTTGCCCCTAAGCTAGCTGCATAGCAATCAAAAATTACTTTTAGTTTTTTTAGTGAAATGTGCTTAGAATCTCATAATTAAAACCTTCAAATATGGTAACTTTTTGGGGGAAGCGAACGCGCTCGAAACCCTCATCCACACCCTCGTTTTCCAGTTGAACCAGCTACATGGCTAGCATTAATCATCTTAAGCTGTATAGTGAAATCCCAAAATCCAAACCTGCAAATAAGAGGAGAGGTGTTCGGAATAACTTCATTTTGATTAAGCTGGTACTAAAAACCCTGAGTAATGTCAAAATCGCTTCGGTCCCCGAAGAATGGCTCTTCCATCGATAATGCGATCGTTCTGTCATCTAGCGAAACGACAACGTTCGCGCATTTTTGAACAAACATTAAAGGAAAGGAATGTGATCAATGCATTGATTCCTTTTTCGCCAGGTATGCATTGTCGTGAAGTCATGACTATTTTATTGCATAATCATTTTATGATTGATGGACACTTATTACGTTCTCTTTTAAATGGATTGCGCATAGTGTAATTTATAACAAATATTTCAATGGCATGCAGGTCCTCATTGGTATAGCTCAATGCTGCCAGATGACGTTTCAAACACTACTGTCTAAAGCCAGCTATTTGGGTACGAATGCTGATAGTTTTATTAAAGTTATACTGTAGTTTACATACACCGAGTATACGTTTATAATAAATTATATAAATTGTTATATATAATTAAATATTTACGGAAGATGTCCCTCTTCCAAAAATAGTTGGCTTATGTTAGTTAATACGAAAACGCAGGACTGTTAGCAGATAATTTATTTAGTGCCACAACTGATCACGCATACCGTACTTGTTTATTGATTGCTATAAACGTCCTGCTAGTTCAGGAAGGAAGTCGCTAGGCCAAGTAGCAGCACTGGTAATGGAGCAGAACTCTGTTGAAATTTGCGGATGATAATTTGTTTAGAAGGATTAAACGTGATAAAGATAGACAGCATTTACAAGATGATCTTGACAGATTAATAAAATGGTCTGAAAAATTGTAAATGTTGTTCAATTTTGGGAAATGTAAATGCCTCCACACAGGACATGGGAACGAATATGTACAATGGGAGGGTCTGTACTAAGTACTACTGTAAAAGAAAAGGACTTAGGGTTAACTATTGATTGAGTGCTGATATGAAAGTTTCAGAGAATACCGGTATTGCCGCTTCAAAGGGAAATCAAATCCTTGGATTAATTAGGCGAAACATAATGTATAAGGAAAACGAGCTAATAATACCGCTGTATAAAACAATAGTTAGGCCTCATTTAGAATATTGTATTCACGGGTGGAGGCCATATCGCAGGAAGGACACATATATACTAGAAAGAGTGCAGGTGATGATACGCGGTGTGCATAGTTTGTCTCGTGATTTACTGATATGCCCTACGCAAGTCTACAAACTTTGAATTAGTCCGTTCGGTGGGGCCTCTGTAGTCATCAGGAGTTGGACTGAACTTCTGAACGTTATAGGCTGACATTATTTCCATACATTCAGTCTCTTCACAAAATATGGAGACCTTTCGTCAGGTAGCGAAATAATATCCGTTCTTCGTGGAAATAAGTTGATTACCAGTTTCCATTTCGATCACAATGCGCTACGGATTTATCAGTCAATTATTGGCTCAAGTTGCGAATGCGAGCGATCTTTATCGGTACTGAAGCGTGTCAAATACTACTATTAGTTTTACGATGATTCTTCATGTGCGTTATGCTTATATTCAACATAGCTGTGTAAATATAAATATATAAATAGTGAAATGTTACATACAATGGGAAACGTCTACCTAGGGCTCACGAAAATGTTGGGTGCCTAGGGCCCACGAATGTCTTAATCCGCTACTATATATGACATTTGTGTCGTTGTAATGCCAACACATATAATTAACTATTGGGAATCTAACCACCCAATTAATATCACTTACCGTATATAATTTGCACAAATAAAGAGTTTTATGCGTTTTCTCTATTGGTGCTCATTATAGCTATCCCGATTAGGCTTAGGTTAAGGGTTAGGGTAAGGTTGGAGGTTGTGGTTATGACTAGGTGTCCTATTTTCATATGTATTTCGATATGACTGTCATCTGTGGATATTGCGTATGGCAGAAATGGATTCCTGGACCCTCAAAAAGTTGGTTTAGACACAAAGAACATGCTTAGATATTGCTTGGTAGCTGAGATATTTGAGTGATTAATTTTCATGGCAGCCATCGCGAATTTCAAAATGGCCGTCATCATTGTATATTGCATATGACAGAAAAGGATGCCTTGACCCTGGACATGTAGCGCTAGGCAGCAAGAATATGTTTTTTATGTTGCTTAGAAGCTGATATATCAGGATAATGGATTTCCGTGGCAGCTATTTTAAAAATCAAGACGACGGCTACTTACCATGTCGTTAGGAATGGGTACCTAGCTTTAAATGAATCTATATATCATAAATTAAATGTGTGCCAACTCTGCTTTTGTCAGAAAGTGCACAATCGTATCCGTTTGCCGCTGTACTATAGGAAATATGTCACGTGATAGATAGGTCAATAGATTCCCCTGAGACCAATTGTTCACGGAAGCAAACTAATATAGAAAGAGACGAGCCGACCTAGGCAATTCTGGAAGAGATGCACTTATAATGCACCGAAGTAAGTTAAAGTAAAACATAAATTGGCACTCAGAATGTTGTTGAAGTGATTTTCTTGTGTAATTAAAATAGTCGCTTGCGCAGTGTGTCAACGGTCTTTCCCAGGAAATGTCCATTTCGCCGTCATGCTTCTAATTCTTCTGTGATGGTTTCCATTCTGGTGCGGGGGACTTTTCAGTAGCATATTCCATAATGGGCATACAATTACCATTGATTACAATTGGCAGAAATTACTTCGGCAAGTCCTAAATGTAGCAAATTAAAAGGAGGCAGTCTGTTCATCTACCCGGAATTAAGCAGCGTAATAATTTGTAACAGGAAGTCTGCCTTGTTGAACACGTGGGTTAATAGGAAATTGTTGAACATCAAAGGGTATTGTGGTTAACTCAGCCCGGCTCGGCTATATTCCCAATAAAGCTTGTTTTGAAACTGGATGTTTTGTTTACCATTTGAACATGCTCCGGGGGCGTATCTTCCAAATTGCGAACGTTGTTACCGACTTATTAAACACAGTTTGGCTGGTACTATACACTAAACATAGCTATTATAGTCTGAAGAGCATTATATTAATTAATAAATTAAAAATTAGAACAGACCGTGTCATTTCAAACACAAACGGGTATTGAACCGATCAAGTATGACAGCATATATTGCGATTAACAAGCGAATAATACTACGCGTGTTGTTGCAATTGGGGACACTCGTAATTGGGACCATTAGTCATACGTCATTGCCCTTACTTGGTGTGCGGTCGTCAAGGTGATCTGGCATCTTACCTGGCAGGCAACTAGTTAATTAAGCCAGGATAGAAAACTTAACGATATTTACACAAATACGTATGTAAATAAACCAGATATATGTTTAATGTTTTACATGTATTTACTTTGCATTAGCATGGCTGTATATGCTAGTATAACCAAAACAAATAATACGTTATTGTTTGCAACAGACCATGTTATGGCTAACTCGACTGTTACTTTTTTTAACATTTGTGGAAAATTAATATAGTTTGCTGTCTTTTTACGTAAAATCTAAAAACCTAATGTATACAAAATGGACGTGGTATTTGGAATGATTGACGAGCTGCATAGTTTTGATTAACAATCATTGTATTTCGAACTGGACAAGATTAAACAAAATACATCATCAGCCACCCAGCGGGCAAAATGACGTGGGAAAAACGTTGTTTCAACGGCACGTCAGACGTTGTAGCGATGTTGGAAACTAATTGTATATGAAAGTTGAATCTACGTCAAGTTATGACGTCGTTTCGACGTCAAATTTTCACGTTGGCCCAATGTCAGGTTTTGAGGTCGTTTCGACGTCAGATTTCCACGTTGGCCCAATGTCAGGTTTCAGCGTTGCATAAACGTCATGTTTCGACGTTGAATCGATGTCGTGTTTCAACGTCGTACCGATGTCGAAACCTTGTTGAATTTTAAAGTTGGATCGATGTCATGTTTATACGTTGTTTCGACGTCATGTTTCGACGTTGTAGCGGTGTAGAAAACAGGTTGGATTTGATAGTTTGTCCAACGTCGGTTGCCCACGTCGTTTCGACATCTGGATTCAACGTCGTAGCGATGTTGAAAACTTGTGGAATTTGAAAGTTGGATCGACGTCATGTTTATACGTTGTTTCAACGTCATGTTTCGACGTTGTTGTTGTGTAGAAAACGGGTTGGATTTGATAGTTGGTCCAACGTCAGTTGTCCACATCGTTTCGACATCTGATTTAAACATCGTAGCGATGTTGAAAACGGGTTGGATTCACAAGTTGGACAACGGCATATGCTATTGTCCAGGTCGTTTTAGTTTCATTGCTATGTTGAAACTACAGTGTATAGTCGAAAATAAGATGTCGTATGCGCACTTTTTTCGATGTCAAAGTCGTTGCTATGTTAAACACGACGTGGGTTTGATTAACGTCATATTTAGAACATGTATATATATATACACACACACTGTATATCTATATACATAACGTACTCGTTCTATTAAGCGTAAAGTATGCTTAACAAATAATTGAGACATGGAAATATGTCAAATGTTGTATTTCAATAAGTCTATAGGGGTGTGCACCCATTTTCTTTGGTTCATGAGTACAGCCAACTCAGTAGACACTACTGCTGCGCGATGATGATGATGGTGGTGGTGGCAGCTAGAATTGTGCTGATACAAAAATACTCAAAATGTGTTTCTACCACATTCCAGTAGCTTAATTACTTTGTATGTTTACTATCAATTACTTAAGGTACCTTTAATAGCAATTACATATATCTCTAAATCACATGCATTCATGGATAATATGTGTCACCGATATTTTGCCATTTTATTTATTACTGGAAACGGGTGGACGGGCAGAAAAAGTCAATATATTAGGCCTAGTAACATGTATTACCTTTGAATGTGCTCCAAGTTATATGGAGACCATTAAAACATATTACATGACATATATATGTTTGTCAAAGACGAATCTACACTACATTAATTTGTTCAATTGTTATGTCTGACCGGGGTGACACGTCATGGTGCTAATATTTGTGTACTGCATGTATACTCCAATGACTCATTATTTAGTGTACATATATCATGACTATGTTACATTACTAGGGCAGATTGCATGCATATATATTATATTATATAGACTTATAACTGATAGCTACGTGATATGTCAGATAAATGTCCCGCATACATGCCTGCCAATAAATTATAAGAGTACCTGACATATGCAGCTTCGTATGAGCACTGTGGCATGAGCATACAGCTGGAGGTACTTGAACCTGAAATTATCTTTAATTTATTTCAAAACTCGGAAGTTTGCAGTTATATGGATACCATTCTTCTAGGCAACATATATATGCTTGCACTGACGCCATAAATGCTGCGTTAAATTGTAATTACCGCGATGCGTTTCGGTGATGTAGGGCCGTGCGTAAACCGCATCCTCGCCACTCTTAGTTCATACTATGACGAAAGTTTACAGTTGTTACACTTGCAGTCATTATCCTGATTGGCGACTACTTCAAAATGTCACATTTCCACGTCCGTATTTCTTTGATGACCAGACGTTGTAAAGACGTCGGTTTAGGTTGTCGACTTGATTTAAACGTTGTATCAACGTCAAACCACCCACGTCAATATGACGGCGATGGCAATACGTTATAAAGACGTTGATTTCATGACATGAATCGAGTTGATTGGGCTGTCAACTTGATTGCAACGTTGTACGGATGTCACATTTCCACGTCCGTATTTTGTTGATGACCAGACGTTGCAAAGACGTCGGGTTAGGTTGTCGACTTGATAGCAATGTCGTGTCAAGGTCAGATTTCAATGTTGTTACAACGTTGGTGATCAGACGTTGTAATGACATTGTATTTATGGTGTTCGACGTCGCAACGTATATCCAACCACTAATCGACGTCGTAACAACGTTGTATGCCCACTGGGCATGCTGTGCTCGAGCCGGAGACGGCGAACTTGATCTCTTAACCCCTATATACCCGCGACATATGATACAACGCGATCAAGAATGTAATACCAACATATTATCCATACAGAATAGTATTAGTGGCAGTTATCCCGATATCTCTAAACAGTTCAATATTGAATCGTGCAACATTATTCAAATAAAAGAGGTCTCTATTGTATATTTACTGACTTTCACGCAGAGATAGAATTTAACGCTCGCCCCTGGCCTAAGACGAGTAGAAATTACTGGGGACAAATGTTGTTTGGCTAGCACTAATCCCCCAGCGAGTAGCTATCTTCCACACATTTTAACAAGGTAAATGATCTTCGCTTCCTGATGTCCAATTACATTTTTCAGGATTCGTAGCGGAGACCATTGAGTCCATTAGCAATTACGTGACATCCGGCCGCGTATTCTAGCAATGGCCTCTGGCAGGCTCTACACAACAACAGCCAGAAGGCGGGTCAGCGTCTACTGCAATCAAACGAGGGAAACTGTCCACTAGTTTTTTAGCTGCGCATCTTTGACCGGTCACCTTAACAACTCGTATGATAAGTCACT
Organism: Escarpia spicata; assembly: GCA_963995525.1. Lineage (NCBI taxonomy): Eukaryota > Metazoa > Annelida > Polychaeta > Sabellida > Siboglinidae > Escarpia > Escarpia spicata. Next base: position 21,058,716 of record OZ023208.1, read on the forward strand.
ATGAAAATAGTGCTGCATCGTTTTGTTTCCATGGTAAACAACACATATGATTTGACTGTGTTTAGCCAAGATGGTGGATCACCTTCAACCTATTGCAAAGTTCAAAAGACACCCTCTATAATTGGTTTAAGATTTTTCTATTTCTATGTGTTTGGGGCCATCCATAAAATGCGTCTCGCTTGGTGGGAAGTCTTGGATCTCCGGGCAAGCGATGAAACTCTACATGGATTGGGGTATCTTGGTAATGAGGGTTATGTAACGATTAAAACCGAAGCTATTGACACCAGAATTATATTATTAATAAACTTCGTTGTGTCGACAATAAGTTCATGGAGTGCACGAATAGCGAGTAGCGTCATTCTATTTTTTAACTTGGTTAATCGTCGGCGGCAGGAACGTCTGGGGGATGTACACATTGGGATAGGATGGAAGAAGTTAATAGCTGTGGAAATGGACATGAGGCTCATGTATCGCTTTGTTTCCTCAGAGATCCTAAATACACCATTGCAACTTAGTAAACATAATCGTATAACAATGATGTTAGTGTAATTACTGGCTGGATATATCTAGTTTAGTAAAATGAAACTTTTTTCACATATTAATTCAAAAGTATAGCTTATACATGGCGGTCGTCGGTGTAATCGTTAGGAGCATAACCCTAATCATAACTAACCCAGACTATTTCCAGCCTCAATCGTAGCTGACTGCAAACAACATCTTAACACTAATGGATGATCTCATTTCACACTAACTATTTATTCCCATCATATGATTGGTTCCAATAATTACTCTAACCCCATACTTTGACAACGTTTGGATGATGTCTTTAATGAAGATGAGGAAGAGCGTTGGTGGCAGCAATCCACCCTATGGCTTCCTATTTCAATCCTTCTTTCCATACTTTACCAAAGGCCTTTTCAAGGTCTATTCACACTATAAATATATATATATATACATATATATATGTATATATATATATATATATTTATATATGCAGAACATTAATAAATTACGTAAAATTAATAATATTAAATTAAAATAAATGACAATATATCAACAAATTAAAAAAAGTTATAGCTAAAGATGATCGTTAAAATTAAATGTATATTGATAATAAATCAGTAAAGATTGTGTAAGATTATTTTAAAAACATGTACAATATAATAAATAATTAAAACAAATAAATAAACTGACTAAACTGACTAGTGGCGTCTATGTTGCGTAAGCAACCCGGAAAAGATGGGTTTTCAAAAGTATTTTAAAAGTCACAAGGCAACAGGTTTATAATTATATACATTTATTGAAAATTATTATTCATTGTTGCAAAAAATAATACCAGCATGATATTACATTAAAATTGTAGATTGTACAACGCCTTGTAGGTTTACAACTTGTAAATATTAGTGAGTAGGCAATTACGATGGGCTAACACGAATTTCATATACACGGACTGCACTCTACGTTGCTCCAGTTCAATCAGATGTATGAATGAATGCCTGGCTATAGACAGTGGTGGACATTTGTATTTCTTCCTGGCACCTCGAAGGAAAGATTCTTTGGCGGCTTTGAGTATAGTATGATTTAGGGCCTTCACTTTTAGGTTCATGTTCTGTTGTTTGTTGTGAATTTCTCCTGCGTACTAATCAGTCAAACACATGGCAAATTTCTCCCACTTAGCCATCTTGTAGTTCCATCGTGGAAATGTTTTGGCGTCCTGCAGTTTGAAATTAAAGTCCAGAGAGATCTTCACTGGTCTGTGGTCGATCGTTCCAAGCTGATTTAATACCGTTCTGATGATCTTTTTTGAGATGTCACCAGCAGCAAAGGCCAAATCACGTGTCGTTGTTGTCAGCCATCTCCTTGAGAAGAACGTTGGTAGGTATTCAGGGTCATCAGAGTCACACACACACACACACACACACACACACACACACACACACACATGTTTCTAAGTTATATGTGTTATCATTGGTTTTTTTTGGTTTACATTTAATGGTCATGTGATATTAAACATTTAAATGTTCTACACACCATTGTTAAGTCAATTATTTGTGTGAGTTGTAAACATACAAGACATGGAGCAAACTACAATTCGCATTTGATATGGTGTTGTTTCTTGTAACAAAGACTCGTAAAAGAAGTAATTGTTTGTTTTTATATCTACCTGACATTATTACAACCTAAATTTCATTTGTTCTCTCGAAATACACACTTAAGTAACAACAAAGACACCAAATGAAGTACATATCTTGCAAAAAGATGCGATAGAGGCGAGTGGACCTAGAATGTAGTACTAATGAGGTAAACTTACAAGACTGTCAAGTTATAAAATTAGTCCATTGACAGTATGACGTGAACACGAATCTGATGTTGGCCATTTGATAATTTTAATAACTTTTTGTGCTGTTATTGTATTAAGTGATTGTGCATATATGTAATGTAACATAAACATTTGTTATGCAATGTTTTTTGGAATTGAGAGGGTTGAATGGCGAGGGATCATCTACCACAGGTCATCGCTGGAGGCAGATAACGACAAGGCCTAGCTGGCGGAAGAGTCACTTGAGGAATGTATATCATTATACGAAGTTTAGGTGTGTGTGTGTGTGTGTGTGTGTGTGTGTGTGTGTGTGTGTGTGTGTGTGTGTGTGTGTGTGTGTTGTGTCCAATTCGCAGTGGCGTTCACTGCTAAATGTGCTGAACGATTACAAACCATGTACGCAAAAGAACAGGCACGTTCGAATAACGCGCGGTATCGAGTCAACAGCAACGCTACAAATATTGGCTTGTAATTAATACGTAATGAGAGAGCACTGATTTTGACCTCAGTAATAATCTATGTAAGCTAGCATCTACTTATAATCGAGCTTGCGTCTACTTCATTTTGTCAAGTCTAAGACGCATGGGTCGTTCACCCAAAGCTTTTGCCGTGCGTGTTTTACGTATTATGCGCACATTACGTTTTCCTGTTAGACGGCTTAAACCTCGAGCGCCAAACTTTCAGGGATTAATCTACGACCCCAAAAATAGGACGGAAGACATATGTATATTTTCAAAATATCCCATATATGTCAGGATTCTCACATTTTATGGGGTAACCAGTTGTTCGGAACGTAAAACGTAATGTGCGCGTAATATGTAATAGGCAAAAACTTCGGGAAAACGGCCCCTGCAACATAGACTTGGCAACATGAAGTAGACGCTGACACAACAATGCTTATGTCTACACTCATGCCAATAGCACGGAAATATGAATATCATTTGACAATTCTACATTATCACGACTATGGCCTACCGATGGGCGTGAATTTCTCTCTCTGACCTTCGTCATTTTGAACAAATAATGAGTCTTCAGGAACGAGTTTTGGTATTGATGTAACGATCCTGTGTGTTTCTAACATTTCGTAAATATCACTATCACGACTGTCAACTCCCAAGAAAAAATCCTAACAGGTGATCGGCAGTTTTGCTAGCGACGCTACTTGTATCACGCTACATAAACATCTGTTTACTTATTGTTGATGCAGTTCACATAACTTAACTGATCTGATATGACTGTTTATATCGTAACCTCGTGAGTGTCTAAAAACATTCTCATCACACACTTTAGGTTATAAATAATAGAATACATTTAAGTAGTTGTACGCTTGTGTATTGTTGTTTTTGGTATAGTTTATGCACTCAAATTAAAACGAACTTCCAGTCCTAATCACATCAACTATAACTGTATGGACCGTTAAATGAAGGATAAGCATGATATTCTACCATACGTCCGGTAGATTCGACTTGACAAAGATAAAAGAAACTGGTACTATTGAGTTGTAATTATCTGGATGGCGTAAAGTCTGGTAAACTCAAGAGCAGCATTTCTGGCTGCGTCAACGGCGAAATTAACACGACATCCATTATCTGTTAATGAGGTTTGAACATATATTCGTAGTCACTCTCTCCCTCTCTCTCTCTCTCTCGCTCTCTCGCGCTCTCTCTATCTCTCTCTCTCTCTCTCTCTCTCTCTCTCTCTCTCTCTCT
>OZ023208.1:21062944-21105509 GCA_963995525.1 Escarpia spicata
TTTGGCGACCTGTCGAGAGTCATAGTTACTCCCTGATTTTACCTGCAAATTACAGATTCGGAGATACCAAATCTCTCACGCAATCGGTTTCGCTGCGAATATCGGCATGCGGTTTGAAGAGTATGCTTCCTCTCGGCGGCGCGAACAAGACGCAGAAGACCGCGTCTCGATAGCACGAACGGTCGTGATTCTATAGGAAAATTACGAATAAGCGCGGGTAAGCGGCGGGAGTAAATTTTGCAAAATTTCAGATTCGGAGATACTGCGAATATCGGCATGCGGTTTGAAGCGTACGCTTCCTCTCGCCGGCGCGAACAAGACGCAGAAGACCGCGTCTCGATAGCTCGAAGGGTCGTGATGCTGTAAGCAAATCATCGAGGCCGATCCCCCGTAGACGAACTGACTTAACTCAGAAGAATTTCAAGCATTTCTTACAAAATCTCTCACGCAATCGGTTTCGCTGCGAATATCGGGATGCGGTTTGAAGAGTACGCTTCCTCTCGGCAGAGCGAACACGACGCTGAAGACCGCGTCTCGATAGCACGAACGGTCGTGATGCTGTAAGCAAATCATACATTCATGAGCTTCACTAATTAGACGACGAGGCATTTGGCGACCTGTAGAGAGTCATAGTTACTCCCTGATTTTACCTGCAAATTACAGATTCGGAGATACCAAATCTCTCACGCAATCGGTTTCGCTGCGAATATCGGCATGCGGTTTGAAGAGTATGCTTCCTCTCGGCGGCGCGAACAAGACGCAGAAGACCGCGTCTCGATAGCACGAACGGTCGTGATTCTATAGGAAAATTACGAATAAGCGCGGGTAAGCGGCGGGAGTAAATTTTGCAAAATTTCAGATTCGGAGATACTGCGAATATCGGCATGCGGTTTGAAGCGTACGCTTCCTCTCGCCGGCGCGAACAAGACGCAGAAGACCGCGTCTCGATAGCTCGAAGGGTCGTGATGCTGTAAGCAAATCATCGAGGCCGATCCCCCGTAGACGAACTGACTTAACTCAGAAGAATTTCAAGCATTTCTTACAAAATCTTTCACGCAATCGGTTTCGCTGCGAATATCGGGATGCCGTCTGCAGCGTACGCTTGCTCTCGGCAGAGCGAACACGACGCTGAAGACCGCGTCTATGGGGGATTGGCCCGAATTTTTTGAAAAAAATATAAAGAAAAGTCAGTCTACGGAGGATTGGCCAGAATTTTTTGAAAAAAATATAAAGAGAATTATGTTAGTCTACGGAATATCGGCATGCGGTTTGAAGCGTACGCTTCCTCTCGCCGGCGCCAACAAGACGTAGAAGACCGCGTCTCGATAGCTCGAAGGGTCGTGATGCTGTAAGCAAATCATCGAGGCCGATCCCCCGTAGACGAACTGACTTAACTCAGAAGAATTTCAAGCATTTCTTACAAAATCTTTCACGCAATCGGTTTCGCTGCGAATATCGGGATGCCGTCTGCAGCGTACGCTTGCTCTCGGCAGAGCGAACACGACGCTGAAGACCGCGTCTATGGGGGATTGGCCCGAATTTTTTGAAAAAAATATAAAGAAAAGTCAGTCTACGGAGGATTGGCCAGAATTTTTTGAAAAAAATATAAAGAGAATTATGTTAGTCTACGGAATATCGGCATGCGGTTTGAAGCGTACGCTTCCTCTCGCCGGCGCCAACAAGACGTAGAAGACCGCGTCTCGATAGCTCGAAGGGTCGTGATGCTGTAAGCAAATCATCGAGGCCGATCCCCCGTAGACGAACTGACTTAACTCAGAAGAATTTCAAGCATTTCTTACAAAATCTTTCACGCAATCGGTTTCGCTGCGAATATCGGGATGCCGTCTGCAGCGTACGCTTGCTCTCGGCAGAGCGAACACGACGCTGAAGACCGCGTCTATGGGGGATTGGCCCGAATTTTTTGAAAAAAATATAAAGAAAAGTCAGTCTACGGAGGATTGGCCAGAATTTTTTGAAAAAAATATAAAGAGAATTATGTTAGTCTACGGAATATCGGCATGCGGTTTGAAGCGTACGCTTCCTCTCGCCGGCGCCAACAAGACGTAGAAGACCGCGTCTCGATAGCTCGAAGGGTCGTGATGCTGTAAGCAAATCATCGAGGCCGATCCCCCGTAGACGAACTGACTTAACTCAGAAGAATTTCAAGCATTTCTTACAAAATCTTTCACGCAATCGGTTTCGCTGCGAATATCGGGATGCCGTCTGCAGCGTACGCTTGCTCTCGGCAGAGCGAACACGACGCTGAAGACCGCGTCTATGGGGGATTGGCCCGAATTTTTTGAAAAAAATATAAAGAAAAGTCAGTCTACGGAGGATTGGCCAGAATTTTTTGAAAAAAATATAAAGAGAATTATGTTAGTCTACGGAATATCGGCATGCGGTTTGAAGCGTACGCTTCCTCTCGCCGGCGCCAACAAGACGTAGAAGACCGCGTCTCGATAGCTCGAAGGGTCGTGATGCTGTAAGCAAATCATCGAGGCCGATCCCCCGTAGACGAACTGACTTAACTCAGAAGAATTTCAAGCATTTCTTACAAAATCTTTCACGCAATCGGTTTCGCTGCGAATATCGGGATGCCGTCTGCAGCGTACGCTTGCTCTCGGCAGAGCGAACACGACGCTGAAGACCGCGTCTACGGAGGATTGGCCAGAATTTTTTGAAAAAAATATAAAGAGAATTATGTTAGTCTACGGGGGATCGGCTATAATTTTTTGATAAAAATATAAAGAGAAGTTAGTTAGTCTACGGGGAATCAGCTGTATAACACATTTCTCGGGGCCGGCCAATTAATTTATTCGGTAAAAAAGCGAAATTCGGTATAACAGAATTCGTTATATTCGAGATTAATTGTGTGTGTTTTTGTACGTGCGTGTGTGCGTATGTGTTTTGTGTGCGTGTATATATATGTATTTCATTTATTATATTATATATATGCTTATTTCAGAATTGATTGACATTATTAGGTATGATATATGATAAATACCAAGCTTAATTTAAATTAACGACAATAGAGACGAGGAGATCGGTGGTCAAAGTAATGTTTTACAGATTACACTTTTTCTCTTCTGTGTACTTGAAGTCAGACTCTAGTTTCACTTCTTCTTCCGTCACTGAGCAAGTTTCACTGCGGGTACCACCACCCGTATCCACTCTCTCTGGCGCATTGTTTTGTTCTCCAAACCCTTCCCAATCAGGCCAAATCCACATCTTTTTAATTTTTCTTACAAGTTGTCGCGAAGAAAGGGGCGCATAATTGAACAATCGGTATTTTTCCAGAGTGTGAATTGAACAGGATTTTGGAGTGGATTGGTTTTCAAATCAGGGCATCCCTGATTGTCCCCTGATTGTCCCCTGATTTTCCAGGTCAACCGCTCCCTTTGATAAATAATCCCAAAATCTTACATGTATATACTTAATATGTGCAAATATTCACATTATTTTACAAGTTATAACCCTGCATTTATGGTACGGATTTATGTTATTACTGGTAAATCTTGTCACAATAAAACATATTCGCACGAGCTTTGCCGACCAAAGAAAGAAACACATCTTCCACACAATATATGAACGTATCACTAAACATAATTGCCCGTTTGCATAATGCAATCTCTATTGATTGTTGCAAATTAGTACACAACTACTAAATGTATGATGAATAGTTCAATGACTAGGTAAATGGACGGCCAACACGGAAGAAACGTCGCATTCAGATACATTACGTCATGTCATGTTGAATGGTTAGACGTAAATCTAGTCAGTCGGACTGAAGCATACAGCCAAACAATACATGTCCAATATGCCTTTCCTGCGTTCAATATGGATATACAGTGTATTTTATTTTAAAAAGAGTATGGACTCACCCATTTTAATACAGATTGCTTCAAGTGGAAACATTGTGAAAAGTATACATGTTCTAGTGTTCATATCACAAACAAACCAATCTAATAAAAAACATATATTTTCCAACAAAGCCTAGCGGATTTTTTGATGTAGCTAGTTATATTTGTGTTGCTTGCATCTGCACTCTGAAATTTCCTGCGAACCCCGGCCAATGTTTATGTGTCCATAGTAAGCTCGGTAGTGGTAACACTTAATTGAACCCTATAGACCGGCGGTATTTAACCTGTATTTATCCCCTTGGGGGTAAATCGGGCATTATTGGGGGTAACACAAGCATAGTAAGCTTGGTAGTGGTAACATTTAATTGGAATATCTGAATCCTACAGACCACCGGTATTCAATCTGTATCTACCCTCTTAGGGGTAACTCTGGCTTTACTGGGGGTAACACAAGCTTTTTTAAGATACAAATTGTTCAGTGATTAATTAATCACGACAACGCTTTTGTAGTATGATATAGTGCATGCATGCATGCATGGAATAACGTACCGGATGTCAAGAACGCTTCATACCGATCGTAAGAACTCCCTTAACATCGGTGAGGATCTCATGAAACCTCTCTCTGCGGTAACGCACAACCGCAGCGGCGCAGATTGATGCAAACCGGTTCGCTCTTTGGGCCTCTAAAGTATGCTTTGACGCAATATATTCGTAATATAAATACGCCTGGGATGATCTTGAATGATAGAACTAAACCACTGAAATATCAAATTTAGGCAAACATGTAATTATAATGACGAAATCGAGGTTGGCCGGGATACTAGACAAGTCCTCCATTATTTTCTTTTAAACATTCTGCAGGTCTTGCCGGTCGACTTTTTTTTAAGTTACCGGCTCCAGATCGGCAGTAATTTCGAACACTGTTTTAGACCGTTCTGAATGGTAGCATGTGTGTCGCACGCCTTTTACCAATTCAGCTCAACAGGTTGGCTAATTCCAGAATGCCCCTTCATGTCACTGGTCACTTGAGTTCCGGAATCCGCACTGGGACAATTAGAAGGTACGCGTAGACGTTGCGTCTTCTTTTGCAATCTGTTTTGCTAACGTTGAGAATAATTGATCTAATACCAAGTGTGTCACGCGTGCGTCATTCCATCAGCGCGCACGGCATTAGAAACTTTGCAAAGTTGGTTCAATTAACTATGGCATTACTAACTGGCGGCAACGACGGAAGCAGACAATTAGTGTCTCACGGCTAGCAACTATGATTTATATTCTCGCGTGCATGTCGAATAGTAACTGCATGCTACCCAGGACACGCTTAACATTTGTTCCTCTAGGTAGGTAGGTGGATCTGTTCTGGTTTATTTATGTAGGCATTACTGAGGCACCAGGAGATTTGGCTGTAAATGTAGCGATAGCGTTAGCGCTAAAACTGGTGTGAGACTGTCACCAATGTTATTCTTGTAAACTGTATACGTCTGATTGGTCTATCTACCTTGTAGGTGCGACGAATATTGTGTGTGGAACCTGATCGAACACTATAAAATTCTATTTTGCTAAAGGGGTTATGGGAGGCTAATTTGGGATACACCCGAACATTGCATTTCAATACATTAACATTACTACCAAAAATGCGTGTCACCTGACGGGATGCCTTGGATGTCGAGACAGTAACATTTACTACACGTTTGAAAAAACGCAAAATCGTTACAGACACAACATAACACGCTCGCAGTTGTTTGTTCAAAATGCCGAAATGAATGTCGGAGAGAATGTGAAGTTTGCGTCCATCGATAGGCCGTAGGTGTGATAGTGTAGAATTGTTAAATACTAGTCGTATAGCTATGTTAATGGCATGAGGCTAAACATAAGCAATATTGAGTCATGGACCGTTTTCCCGAAGTATTTGCCGCGTGCGCGTGGTTCGTGCGATTGGTAAGTTACGTTTTACATACGTATTATGCACATATTACGTTTTATGTTCCGAACAACTGATTTACCCCCTTACAGTTGATACTATTGACACGTATGACTTGTATATATATATATGTATATATATATATATATATATATATATATATATATGTATATATATATATATATACATATATATATATATATATATATACATACATGTGGGTATTTTGAGAGAAAACAATATAAGTATAAATATATATATATATATAATATATATATATATGTATACACACACACATATATATATATTATGGGCATTTAAAAAAAATATATTCCTTACATCCTATTCTTGGGGTCGTAGATTAATCCATGACAGTGTGACACTTGAGGTTCAAACCGTCAGTTGTTGTTGTTTTACAACAGTTGTTGTAAAATAATAACTTGTCCATGTTCAATACACACATGTGCTTTGTTTGTATTCAATATACATTACTATCAACACAACAGATAACAAAATAAAAATGTAGCCCAGAACTGGATAGATTGTGTACAGTCAATTAGTTCATTTTTTTGGAAATGCGCTTGCGCGCGATGCACGGGCGCACGCACGCACGCACGCATGCACGATGGACACGTAAACCCTGGCTGATACACAGACTTTTAATATAGCCTAACGGATATATAACATGTCCAACGAGACCGCAGGGCCCGCATGTAAGACAGGCACCATTGGAATTAAGCGTGGTTTCAAGACAATGGTCTTCGCCCACAAAGAGACCGTTGTAGAAGGGTGCAATGATGTTCAAAGTCGGCTGCTATTCGTATTAAGCTGGTGGTCGCATTGAAGGGGTTGTCGTAATAATAAAACAGGAAATCTGGCCGCTATTGGAGGGTGGCCGTTGTCGAGATGGGGCCGTTTGAGAGAGGGAATAGAGTACCACTGTTTTCATTTCAATTACTGTTGCGTAGGTATCGTCTCTATTTGTTGACAAGTTAGCATTGTTTCATTAATCACAAAACTTGTAGTAAGTCAATGTACCAACAAGTGAATAAATACCGTTGTATAAAGTCAAACAATTAATGCATTCTTAAAAAAAATAATTGTATTGTTGTACCTCATATAGTTATTAATTGCTTTCGTTGTGACAGTTACGTAACATCCAACCTGATTGGCATACAGTAGCCTGCATCACCGACGATGTGTGTGTGTATGTGTGTGTGTGTGTGTGTCTGTGTGTGTGCGTGCGTGCGTGCGTGCGTGCGTGCGTGCGTGAGTGAGAGAGAGAGAGAGAGAGAGAAACAAAGAGACAATAGCCTAACACGAATTCGGCTGTTTTATGTCCAAGTATATAGTAGTAGTAGTAGTAGTAGTAGTAATAGTAGTAGTAGTAGTATTTTTATTAAAGTCTCACTCCACGTATACAAGCATTAAAATACAAGACAAATAAATACATTACATTAAAAATTAGCATTGTATACAAAGACCACTCATAAAGAGTTATGAGAGACGTTTAAAAACAAAATGTACAAATAAAAACAGTAATAATTTAATAAACATGTGCTATTATTTTGTTGTATTGTGTAATCTTGTGTGCAGTATTTTTGGAGGATGCTTGCAGTTTTACTTATTATATTGTCATTACTCAATAAATATACACATTTATCTTGATCATTCATACTGAAAAAAGCTGGGTCATTAATTGTTGCATAGCCTATTAGTTCTTGTCGTTCGTTAAAATATAAAGGGCATTTCATTAAAACTTGAAACTCATTTTCTATTTCATTCGTGCAATTATAACACGTCCTACCTTCAGGTTGGGAATAATTTCGTTCAAAACGTCCAGTTTCAATTATGGTAGGTGCCACGCCACATCGAAATTTTGCAAGTGCTGATCGATTACTTCTAGGCATAATTTTCTTAACATAATGCTCAGTAAAAAAAATAGTTTTGAACTGTTTATAAGTTCTTAGTTTATTTCTACTATCATTTCTGCCCTCTTCTCTATTTATAATATGAAGCCATTGCTATTCCTGTAATACAGACAGACAGACATCTGTGTGTTCTATTAAAGCCTTTACATTAACATGGTCTCTTATATTAGTAAGATTATGCATATTTAAGTAATTTTAACGATGGTATACTTCGTAGCCCTAATTTCGTTTCCCGCTTACGGCCATTTCCATCATCCATAGAAACACACGTTTTGTCACTCTAGATACATCCATATTGATCAAATGACACCAGAGCCTAGTAACAGATAGCCATTGTTGGTGAGTCGGGGTTTTCCACCCCATTCACCCTGTACTGCTGCTGATGGGGTATATTTACCCACACCTAGGAAAAATCGACATGTCCTATTATGTATGCTATTTAAGACCGAATATCCCTTTCTACCCCACACAGCAGAACCATAGTTAATAATGGAGAGCACCATACCATCGTATAGTTTTGTAAAACAGTTAAAGGCATTCCTCCATTACACTTTGTCTTAGCCATTAATAAACCCAGAGCTCTGTTCGCGGTAGTAGCTACTGTTTTTACCATCACCTTATAATCAAGGTATTCAATTAAATTAAAAACCTAAATATTGATACTTATTTACGATGCATATGCTTTGATCACCTAGTTAAAAATCAGTAGTCTCAGATATCGATGGATTATGAAAATGTACAATTTGAGTTTTGTCTTTGTTAATAGATATGTCCCAGTCATTGCACCATTTCCAGATAACATTTAGCAATGTCTACAGTTCTTCTGCTGATTCGGCCAGCAACACAATGTCATCTGCGTATGCTAACATTGTAACAATTTCGTCTCCGATCTTAACACTTTTACCCGTGCCTTTCAATTCAGCTGATAAATCGTTTATAAACATATTGAACATGATAGGAATAGAACACATCCCTGCTTAAGCTTCAACATTGAACCAGTCAGACTTTAAGTTGTTGACCCTAATACAACATTTGTAATCAACATATAATGATTTCAAAGCCTCAAGCATTTTCCCTTGTATGTTAAAGTTACTAATTTTTTTTCCAGAGGAAATTTCTATTGATACGGTCATAAGCTTTACTAAAATCTACGAAACATGCAAACGGTTGCTGTCGGCATTTCTTTCTAGTATTGGTTATGTTTGTAATTGTAGATAGGTAGTCGAGACAACTGCGACCTGGTCTAAACCCATTTTGCTTATCACACAAAAGGTTGTTGCCCTCTACCCACGATATAAGACGATCATTAAAAAAACAGCAGTATATTTTATACACATGCAAACTAAGCGTAATTCCCCTATAGTTCAATGGTACTCGTGGATCAGACGTACAACACTTGGGTATCGGGGTTACGATGCCCCGACGCCATGCTTCAGGAACCATGCTGTTGTTAAAACATTGATTAAATAGATCGTAAAGGAAGTCTATGGCATTTTCATTGACCAGCGTTTCGACTGGGATGTTATCATCACCTAACGCTTTGTGTTTCTTGGCCTTGTTTAAGGCCAGGTGAATGTCCTCCTTAGAGATAGGTCCATCAAGGTGTTCATTGTGACCCAGTGAGTGGGTCTCTACCGGCGGTTGAGAGTCAATTGTTTGTTCGTAATTGACCGGGTTCAACAAAGTGCGAAAGTCAGTTCTCCATTTACGTAATATCACGCCTTGATCAGTGGATGAGGAGCCGTCTTCTAGCATCACTTCCATTGGTATATCATGGATGCGTTCTTGTTTTATCCCTAATTTTCCAATATACTTCCAAAAGGCATTTGGATCATATGACGGCAGATCAAGTAGTTGTTCTTGTTGTTGACGCCAGAATTTGCGTTTGGCAGCTTGCACATGCTTATCAAACAGTTTCTGGGCTACCTTCATTTCCGCTTTCAGGTGCGGTTTATTTTGTTCGTCGCCCTTAATCCAATTGTTCACTTGTTGTGAAGTTATTCCATAGTTGAGTAAGTTCCTTTGTCCACCACTGCTTCTTGATCAGTCTGCGCTTATTATTGAGCACTGAGTGGTTTATTTATTATACGTGTTCGCAGAAACTATCATATACATCAGATTTTGTGTTGTGTTAAATTAGGTCTTTGAGTGAACTGCATGAGAGTAGCACAATGTTCTTGTGTTGTGTCGTCACCGAGAAATGACTGGTCAATGCCTTCTAATTTGTATCTCGTTGTATATGAGATGTTTGGGTTCGGATCTGTATTATCGTAGCATTCCATGCAATCCAGGAGTAAAACCCATGTCAATTTTGAGTGGTCTGGGATGGTCTTGTGTGGGTCAATAATTGATACACACCCAGAGTCATTACATGTCTTTCGTGCCGAAGGTACTTTAAAGTCGGTAAACGATGCCAAACCTTCATCCGGTACAAGGCAATAATCAGCGACAGTCAAACCTTTGGTTGAAACAGATGTGAAGTCGTTTATCGACGAACCGCGACCGTTCAGCATGCAACAGCTTGACGATATTAAAGGGTCGATGAGGTATTGTCCATGTGAATTCACTTTAAAATCAATAACCTTTCTCTCAGGAATGTTATCCACACTTTCAATGTAATCAGGCTCACTGCCACAACGGCCATTGAAATCGCCACATATGAAGAATATTCCAAGTTTCTGGTATATATGTGACAATAGTTCGTTGTAATAGGTTTCGGGGTCAATGTAACGTGATGACCCGTCAGGAGGAAGGTGACACACACATCCTAAAACTAGTATCCGTGCTCTTGCTTGTGAAAGTTATCCACGTTATTCCTTCCACAGATGTGTCTAGAATGTTCACATTAAGATCACACGGCAGAGCATCTCTTACAAAAATGCCTACTCCGCCTGACCCTGACTTGGCCCGACAGTTCAGGTTTGTGCGACAATGCCCCCACCATTTATATCCATTCATTTCCAGCGTGTTTGCATATGTAAGATGTGTTTCCACCATGGCGATTACATCCATGTTGAGGTGTTTAACACATCCTGCCCTCACTTGGTAGTTGTCGGTGTTTTTGTTTAGCTTCCACCCATTAACGTTCCAACATACAACGGACACCTATCGACGACGGGGCACATTTGATCTATTGTCGCGCTCCCGACGTGTCCCTCGATTTCTTGGGTTTCGACCATGACGGCTTCCTTGCTCATTGTCCCTGGTGGTTGATGGGGAATTGTGAGCGCGGTTGTTGGCGTTACGAGATCTCGTGATTCTGGAGCCGCGTAGTTCCAGGTTGTTGTTGTCAAGAGCTTTCACGAGGATTCTGAAGTTCGATTCGATTACACGCTGCTCTTTTGGCTTGTCGTGGACTATTATGTTATCACGATATTTCGCATTTTGTCTTAAGTCCCTTTTTGTTTTCATTACTTTCGCTTTATCATTAGCGGTTTTAAACGTCGTTATTACGACGCCAGGGTAGCCGTTTCTGCTGGATGTTTTGCGTACAGCTATTTCACATTTCACATCTGTGAGCTTCAGTTGAGATGGCGTTCGAATGAACAGATCTGCCTGACAGAGAAATTATAAGCGATTTAAGCTGTCGTAAAGATTACGTATCGCACTATATAGTAATTTACCGATGATCGCCAATGGTTTGTGGCTGTCTTTTTTCAAAGTACGTAACTTGTGCAAACATAACAACAGTTATGAATAAACGTGTATTATATGTTATTCATTACGAACTATTAATGCATACCGCCATCAATTAATAATAATAATAATAAGACAACTTCTACTGCGCCTAAATCCTTGGAAACCAAGCTCAGAGGCGCATCAAAACAAAAGGATTGGTTAATCTCAAAATCCATAAGCAGTATTCCAGTTGTTAACTGATGGATCAAGGCGCAAGGGAGCTACGGTGGATAAGCAAGGTTGTAAAGATACGTTTTTTTGTAAGGTTCAATCCTTGGGCCATTGTTATTTATTATATATATAAATAACTTCTCACAGGCTAGTAATATATTTAAGTTTATAATGTATGCAGATGACACCACGTTATTTACTACTATAACATGTTTAAGTAATAATATACAATATAACACAATTGACTCTTTAATAAACAGTGAACTCTCAAAAGTTGTTGAGTGGCTACGTATAAATAAACTATCACTAAATAAAACTAAATCTATACATATGATTGTTCATGTCCCCAATAAAGTTACACAACCCCTTACACTAAAATAGATAATACATATATTAAAAAAGAGGATGAATTTAATTTCCTAGGGTTAACCCTGGATTCAAATTTAAATTGGAAAATACATACAGAAAAAATGTCTAATAAATGTACACAAATGATTGGCATATTAAATAGGCTAAAACAAGTATTAACTTTAGAAATAAAAAATGTTATATCAATCGTTAATATTTTCTCATATAAACTATTCTATTATGGCATGGGAAAGGAAACAGATTGATGGAAATTCAGAAAAAAAATCGCTGTTGGTATAATAACGTCAAGTGGATACCATTTTCACAGAGAGCCACTTTTTAAACAACTTAATTTGTTAAAAATAGAAGATCAATTAAAATTACAAGTATTAAAATTTTATTTTAAATACGCTCAAAAAATGTACCTGTTTCCTTTTATTGTTTAATTGTTATTCATGTAACCAAAATCAGTAATGTAAATTGTTAATAAATGGACGAAAATGTTAGTAATCAAGTAATACACAGTTTTGATTATATCAATCGCTATAAAGAATATTTACTGCCACATATAATTCACACTTAAATTGTATAATTTAGATAGACACATCATTTGAAAGGCCATCATAGGCCATATATTAAAAAAAAGAATATTTGTTATAACTGCGGTGGCTCCTATGATAGGTGCCTATTCCAAAGAGTTGGTGCAGCAACAAAAAAACCGTAGTTCCAATGTTAGTGTTGATTCTAGGTTCATAAAACGTAGGTCAGAACTAGATGATCGATGCTGGATAGTTTTTTTTTACAGGAGTAAACAATGAATGCAAATAAGATTGTTGCTTACTGGACAGTGCCTGGTATGTAATGGTACGTATTTTAAATAGTATACGATATCGTACAGGAAGCTAATGTTAAAACTTCAAAAGTGGTACAGAGCGAGAACAATGAGGAGATCTTGTAACTACTCTTGTTAGACAATTTTGGACACGCTGAAGTTTTGTGATATCCTTGCTAGCGATATCATAAAGGAGGGAATTGCAATAGTCAAGTCTGCTGCTAACAAGCGCTGTTGCAATAGTTTTAGCAACATAAAATGGCATATACTGGCGAATACGGCGAAGATCACGAATATGATAAAACCATCAGCGACATGTTTGAGATATGTGTTGTCGGAAATTGAAGTTACTATAAAAGATCACTCCTAGATTCCGCACTGAGGTTGCTGGCGTGATATACTGATTCAAAGTATGCGTAGGAAAAAAACGTCCAGTTTACTACACTGCATTGGAGTACCAATGATAATCAGTTCAGGTTTATTTGCGTTTAATTTCAACTTGCTTGCTGTCAGTCATCCGGTGGATGATATCTTGAAGGCAATCACTAAGTTGGTTAAGGGAGCGATTTGTATCCGGGGTAGCCAACGAAATGTGGTTAAAGATGATGATCCAAGTTATGTCTTTGCTTAAGAGAGCTTAGTGGCATGGTGTAAAGAGTAAAAAGCAAAGGCCCAAGAACAGAACCCTGGGAACACCAAATAAAGTCGGCAGTGCAGCTGAAAAGTAGTCTTTATAATTTGGTATCTATCAGTTAAATATGAAGAAAACCAGCTTAGAGCAGTGCCAGATATGCCGTACCACTTTAATAAGCGTTCAATGAGAATGCTGTGATGAATCGAGAGATCTAGTAAGGTAAGTGCAGTCACTTTACCATTATTAATGTTCAAGTTAATGTCATTATGAACCTTTAAGAGGGCAGTCTCTGTTGAATGAAACTGTCTATATGCTGATTGCGTATTTGAAATCATCAGGAAAACAGCAAGTGCAAAGTGATGCATTTATAATATTATAGGTCCAATTAGTGTATCGAGACATAATTTTAGTAGTATTGTTGGAAATGAATAAAGATTTATTTGGGAAGGACAAACTTATTTTCCTAACTTGAAACTCTGTTATATACTGTATCAAAGCTCTAAAATGTTTGCCGGCTACGCTAGTATTTTGCAGTTTAGTCATTATAGTTTTATTTTGATGCAAAATGTCCTGGTATAGCTTTGTTCAAATACCGGCCGGTTTGGAAAGAGTTTGGTCGATAGTAATCCAGGTGCCAGTAATTGATTTGTTTGCATGAAATAACTCCCTGTATTTCTGAATATACCTACTATTGTTTTATTTTATCTACCGCTTCTGAACATTCCGTAGTGGAGGAATGAGCATTACAAATTTTTAACTATCAAATATTCGAAACATAATACGGCATTATTCGATATATACCATTGTATACCATTCAGTCATTTTTAAACGTGTGCTAATTGTCAATTTAACACTAACACATTATTCTGCAAACTATGCGAATTCATTGTATCAATGATAGTAACAACCCTGAGATACCTCCTGCCGTAAATATTATGAGAGACTTCCTGTCTATGACAAAGTGTAGATGTACGTGGGTACTCTAGAGAGTCCCACGTTAGTAAGGACGCTTACAGCGTGTTTTGTTGCTGTTGTACCCATATTTTAACCAGACAGACATGAAGATATGCAGCTCCATCTGGCTATCTCAAAATTCTTATTTTCAAATCTTATAGGTAGATAAGGTGGGAGGGCGTTTAGCTACACTTGTGCACATTTCTAAAGGAGAATTGTATTTTAAAATGTAGAGAGAATGAACAATGCTCCGAATTAGTAGGCAATTGTTTATTAAATGTGCATATATTGTTATGTTCATATAATTGATGCAAATGTACTTGTTTTTGTGACAAAGAATCACACGTACGTGGGAGACTTGCGCCAAACAATAGGATACTTGTTTTTGATCGTTCTAACAAGTGCAGGAAATGTTGTTTCGAACAGTTAGAATGTACACATACAGTTGGTTCAGGTATACCATTTGCTAAGTGAATCGTCTAACAATTAGCCACGTGCAACTGGTAAACAAACACGTCTTCATCAGTAGACGGTGAGCGTGGTGCGGGTTTCCCGGTAGAACTGTCGCACGTCGTTCCGGAACATCGGACTTATGAAGCTGTAGATGAGCGGATTGACGACAGAGTTGATCGTGTACATCCACTTTACGCCATCGGGTATGGAGAAACCGTAGTTATTGAGGAAGAACGGCAGCCAACAGAAATGAACACGGCTGTAACGACGAATAACACGAGAGTGCCTCGCTTTAGCTTTACGACATTCAGCGGTTTCGCTGGTACTATTACATTGTTGCTGGTGCAAACAAATATTTGCAAGACGTTTTCGTCGGTTGTTGCCATATTGTGTCTGAATCTGACGATGAGCAGCCTTCGCCCGTTTCACCAAAATCACCGCCATGACATATGTATGACGTAACCACGATGACGAAACACACATTCGCCAGTGCCGTGCTGAGGATGCTATACAAGCGGTTGAGGCCAAAAATCAGTGTCACAGATAATAACGCTGAAGAGCAGATAGGCAGAGCTATAATTGCGGCGAGCGCAGTATTCGTCCTTGCAATGCTGATGGTGAACTTGTGAGGTTAAGCCACATCCAGGCAGCGCTCAGTGCAAGGAATGCCATCAGATCCGCGGAGAAAACTACAGACGCGTTGAAACCATAGATGACAATGACTGTTCCGACTTTGTCAAAACGCACAGTTATCAATATAATGAAACATACGCATATTTCTGTATCCACAATGCTCAACGCAAACATATACGCCCTGGTAGATGTTGTAATCTTTCGAATGTACACGGCGGCCACAAATAGGTTCCCTGGTATGCCCAGAACGCACATAAAAGACAGTATTTGATGTGTAGCCATTATTGTAATATCTGAGTTCGGAACTATTTTATCTGAAATTGATGCATTGTAACTGTTGAAACATTACTAGGTTCCACTGCGTTGATTGCGAAGTGTTTGTTCTGCTTTGAACTAAGTTTCGATTGATTGTTCGCAGGTCTTCCAATATTTGTTTGTTCGGTACTGTTTCTCACAATACGATGCCACCAGGATGAATGAAATGATGCAATCAGGCACGAAGCAACTTATCCAACATCACCATACCTTTAAAAGTCATACTAGATAAGAACGCATAGTCTTTGAAGTTAATACCAAAACGGACGTCTTTTTTCTCCTACAATGCCTTCTCGTGACACGTTAACCACAAGTCATTGTGGAGTGTCCGTAGCACTCACTACCTGCCCGTTTCTTTTGTCGCCGTCGACGATGTCATCGCCATCGACGATTCCTCGCCAGAAAACCTGTGGTAAACAGGGCGGTCGTAGAAAGACTCGTTTTGTAACACCACACTTGCCTTGCCCGCTCATTGCCATGTTCGATGGAACCTGAGTCAGTTGTCAGTTTGTGACGTAAATCTGTCACCACAGATGTAGCAGTCGTTTCGGATATCAGTAGGTTAGCCACCCTTTGCGAATAACAGCATAGAGAGTATATTGTTCTAAACGTATGATAACGTAATATCAATAAACAAAATAACCAATACGCAAAATATTATCGCCTTGGTTACTAAAAGTATATGTTACGTCGATTGTGAGTCAAACATGTTTAGTTCTGTAATAAGAATTTTTTATGTAATTTCTTTCAACTTGATGAACATTTTTACGAGTATGTGTTGCCTACTTTAACATTTCGGCATCGAATCGCACGTACGTACGTACGTACGTACGTGTGTACGTAGCAAGTCACCAGACTTCGCCTCACCTTTCAAAGTCATAGTGTGTGTGTGTGTGTGCGTGCGTGCGTGCGTGCGTGCGTGCGTGTGTGTGTGCATGCGTACGGAATATAACAGTTTTTTTTTTACAATTCAAGACAACCGAAGATGTTCTTAATATTAATTACGTCGTATTGTTACATTATAAAGCACTGATTCAATTAATCATCGGAAATCGTTGTACGATAGAATGTAACGTTGTGTCGACATAAGCACGTGTTGTGTATTGTAGGGCTCATTTTGAATTAAGCAATAAAGACAACAATAACAACAACAAATACAACAAAAAACAAGGACAACAAGAACAACAACACGGGCAACAAAAACAAGAACAACAACAAGGACAACAAGAACAACAACAAGGGCAACATGCACAAAACAAGGTCAACAAGAACACCAACAAGGGCAACATGAACAAAAATAAGGGTCTACAAGAACAACAACGTGGACAACAAGAACAACAACAATGCATAAATAACAACAACAATGACAACAAAAACAACAACAAGGACAACAACAACAACAACTAGACAAACAAGGACAACAACAAGGACAAAAACAAGGACAACAACGAGGACAACAAGGATAACAAGAACAACAAGGATAACACGAAAAACGACAAGGACAACAATAGGTACAACAAGAACAACAACAATGACAACAAAAAGAACAAGAACAACAACAAGGACAGAAGAAGAACAACAAGAACAACACCAGCAAGCCAAGAAGCCATTTTGCTTAATACTAAATCTTTATTTTATTTGTGTTTGTCTAGTAATTATAAGAGAACAGTTGTTTGTAGCAGTCTTCTTCGCATTCGCCCACAATTCAGCTGCACAATGATGATGATGATGTGTAGCTATACAATTTAAGGCAGACAGATTCAATATATATATATATATATATGTATATATATATACATATATATATAAATATATATATATATATGTATATATATATATATATATATATAGGGCAGGCAGCTTCAATATATATATAAATATATATATATATATATTGAAGTTGCCTGCCCTAAATTGTGTGGCTACACATCATCATCATCATTGTGCAGGTGAATTGTGGGCGAAGACCTCAGCATGTCGTTTCCAAATCTGCCTGTCGCGCTATCCTCTGCTCGTTGTACTTTGCAGGCTGGTGTTGTTGGCCTACTGTTTCACGCTGGCCAGTGCGGGTTGGAAGGGGACAGTGGCTACACACACACACACACACACACACACACACACACACACACACACACACACACACACACACACACACACACACACACACACACACACACACACACACACACACACACACACACACACACACACACACACACACACACACACACACACACACACACACACACACACACACACACACACACACACACACACACACACACACACACACACACACACACACACACACACACACACACACACTATGTACTTCTTCCCTGTAATCGCATGCGTATTGATTACAACGAGCGTGTAGGGTGTAGGGCCAATGATTAACACGACATCGTTGTTGGCATTAGTATGCATTTCACTGTATCCATTTCACATCTACTTAGGACATTGTTAGTGCGTATACGAGCACGTGATGCATTACAAATATAATACAATTACATCGGCATCCCCCCGTCTACACATGCGTAGAAATTGATTGTAAAGAGCGTATAGGGCATAGAGCAAACGGTGAACACAACATCGCCGTCGGCAACAGTACACATATCGGCGTCACTTCTGGCACATCGTGCGCTACTGGGACTTCGAAAGACGCGAGGTTGGCGTATAGTGACTAGACTCCACATAAGGCGAAGGGATGGTTGGAACGCAGAAAGTACATTCTTGTATTAACGATGTGTACGTCCGTTATGGGATTTTTAAAGGTGAGGTGATCTTGGGTAATTAGCGATATCGCTGATCAACAATTTAGTTGATCCTGATGATGTTGTGGCAGACAGTATCGAACCATCATTAATAAACACTACACGACCTTCTAACAGTGTTTTAGAACGTACTTGTGGAGCGCAGTGGCGCAGTGTCTGGAGCATCGAACTAACAATCGACAGCACCCGGGTTGGAATCCTGTGCTGCCGTGTCGAACCTTGGGGAAATTCCTTCACTCTACGTTGCTTCAGTTCATTCAGCTGTATGAATGAGAACATGGCTACAGACAATGATGGATATTTGTGTATGAATTATCTTTGTGCACTAACTGCACCGTCGCTGAATTCTTTCCAGAAATGATGAGATGGTGTTCCATTGAACAGATCTATCTGGGAGTAAACTGTAAAGCGCTTTGAGCATCCTAAGGACTGGACACTGCGCTATATATAAGAACTTACATTTACTTCAGAACAGAAACAACAAGTCGAAAACAACGCAATGGAACCTGCTACTGTTTCATCATTTTACAATATATCGACTACAGAAGAAACCATTTCGAACTCAGATAGTCAACACACAAATCAAATACTTTCTTTGATGTGCATTCTGGGCATACCAGGAAACCTATTTGTGGCCATCGTGTACTTTCGAAGGATAATAACATCTATCAGGGCGTACATGTTTGCGTTGAGCATTGTCGACACAGCGATATGCATGTGTGTCGTACTATTGCTAAATGGTGGTCTCCAAAACATCAAATTGATCACTGTCATCTACGTTTTCAACGCGTCCTTAAGCTTCTCCACGAGTCTGCTGGCGTTTCTTGCCGTTGAACGCTGCCTGGCCGTAGCTAAGCCGCACAAGTTCACCATCAGCACTAGAAGGGCGAAAAAGGCGCTCGCTGCCATTGCGTCTGCGTCTATTTGTTTTTCAGCGATATTGTGTGCGGCACTGATATTTGGCTTCAACCACATTTATATAATCCTCTGCACGACACTCGCAAATGTAACGTTTGTCATCGTGATTTTGGCATACAGTGTCATGGCTATCATCTTGTTGACGCGGATGAAGGCTGCTCGACGTCAGGTCGGTATTGTTGCGGTAATGCCACAAAGTAGCGAAGCGGTCGCCACGTCAACATCAACACCAAGAAGTAAATCTACGGCGACAACCGTGATGGTATTGAAAGCATCCTCTCCCAACACGAACAACGCAGTGGCTCCATCGCAGGCGAAACCGAAGGTTGATGTGCATTTACTGCGAGGTACGTTTGTTTTATTCGTCATCACCGTGGTCTTCGTTGCATCGTGGCTGCCGTTCTTCCTAAAGAACTACGGTGTTCCCATCCATGATGACGTCAGGCGGATGTACGCGATCAATTCCGTCGTCAACCCGTTCATCTACAGCTTTATAAGTCCGATGTTCCGGAGCGACGTGCGACAGTTCTACATGGAAACTCGCGCCAGGCTGACTGACTGTTGTTAAATACACGTGTGTTTGTTCACCAGATGCATGCGACGATTATGCTATTCACGTAACAAATGGTACACTTGGATCAACATCCCGTGTACTGTATTACTGGTCGACTCTTATTTCCAGCATCTGTTCCAATAGAAATAAAACAACTGGTACATTGCTGGAGTTACGTATCTAAAAGAGGTCATACGAGCCAACCATTTGCAACCAGTGGTTTATTATGGAAATATTCTTTAAACAAACGAAATTTGTGCACTACGCATTGTGAGGCCATATCGCAGGAAGGACATAGATATGCTAGAAAGAGTGCAGAGGAGAGCAACTAAAATTATACCAAAACTGAGGGATCTTAGTTACGAAATACGCCTAAACGAATGCGGTTTAACAACACTAGAGACCAGGAGATTGAGAGGAGGTCAGATAGAAGTGTTTAAAATATTGAAGGGTTATGCAAATATTGATAGAAACATTTTTTTCTCAGTTAAGAAAGATAGAAGGACTAGAGGACATGAACTTACATTAGCAAAGGAGCAGAGTAGATTAGATATAAGAAAGTTTTCATTTTCACAAAGGACTATAAACGAATGGAACATATTACCTGCTGGTTGTGTGGGTGGTAGTAGCGTGAATATGTTTAAAAATAAAATCGACACATACCTCAGACGGGCGGGATACACATAGATAAAAGGGTCGGACTCTCGATAAGCCAAAGGGCTTCCTTGTCCACCTGCCACCTAGAGTTAATTCTCTGGGTGGCAATCTTGTTAAATTGTTGGCAAACAAAATAACTTCATTAAATGTGTGTGAATGTTCTCATAAATCGGACTTAACTGCCTTAAGTTACTGCGCATGCATGCGCCGTTAGTGTGTTCAGACAAGATGGCGTGATGAGCTTAGAATTACCTGGATACCTCTATTATAAAATACAAGGGCCTGTGGTATTACAATCATAAGAAAGGCCGGAGTGTGCGGGAGAAAATAAGTAGATCCACCAAAGGTGATCAAGTGGCGCCATCTAGCGCGTAGTATATTACGCGGATTCAGCTTAACGTAAACGCGTTTTGTTTTTGAGGATTTTGATTGTTATATATACAGTGTAATGTGATTAAGGCCCAGATAGCCACCTACGCCCTCATCATATAAAAACTGGACTACTTGAATGGATGTTCTCATGGCCTTCCCGCATGCCTACATATAATACGCTATGGCTAATTATGTGACATGTGATCACATAATAATAAAATGCATGACGATCTTCGTATTTACCAACAACCCTGTGTTCTTGTTACTATTGTATTCCATATTACTGTATAGGTTTGTTATGTGCTGGAAACATACTTCTTTGACAGTTTTGTTTCCTCTGTTTAACCAGTAGGATTACTGTGTGGATTAAAACATATTTAATGCATTATTAATCAGATGTGGTGCTAGCTCGGTAATTTACATGTTACGTGTTCTGCTGCGACTATCGCCAGACAGCTGGTGTTGTAGCTGCAAATGTGGCGCCAACGACGCACTTTGAATCGCACAGCTGCACTCGCACTTTGTTCGGGACCAAGTTTTATACTTATATTGTAGTTAGCGTAGTAGTAGTTTGAGAGGGAGATCGTATTAATGTATGGCTACATATAATACGCTATGGCTAATTATGTAACATGTGGTCATATAATAAAATGCATGACGATCTTCGTGTTCATCCACAAACCTGTGTTTTTGTTACTATTGTATTCCCTATTACTATATAGGTTTGCTATGTGCTGGAAACATACTTCTTAGACTGTTTTTCTTTCCCATGTTTAACCAGTATGATTAGAGGGTGAAGAACACATTCGCCCGCATTGTTTCCCGTGTCCCGAGGCAGTCTTATATCACACCTGTCCTTCGCGCGCTGCATTGGCTGCCTGTGAGGTATCGTGTGCAATTTAGATTCCATACACTGACCTACTAAGATCATCCTACATCAACGAAATGCCGGTGTTTCACTATCCTCAAAGGACACTATGTCTTTAGAGCAGGTTGCTGCTTGATATGTCATGTCCAGGACGCAGCTGGGGGACATAGCTTTTTCTGTGGCTGCCCCCACGCTTTGGAACAATATACCCCTTTTTCGCCAGGCTCCATCGACTGATGCGTTCAAGATACGTATTTGTTTTGCAAGGCATCTTAGAAAAGGTGGACTTATTTATGACCTGTTGTACAATGTTATTTTTATTTTATAGATCGTTTTTATATACATGAATATCTTTTATATACATGAATATCTTAGACTTCACGTTTCGGCTTTTCATAGTTTTTTTTAAAGAAATACACTAGTTTTAAATTTAGGTTTCTTTAGTATGTATGACTTGTTTAAATAATTTATTTACATGCTCGTTTGATGAGTGTAGGCAGAAAGGGTGCTATAGAAATGTTGATATTATTATTATTAATTTGAAAGCGTAATGTGTGTATGTGTATATTGTATATATGGGGAGTAATCTTGCAGGTCTAGGTGTAGGATAAGGAGGGTAAGGGATAGTACCTCACGGTGAATGACAGCCACGTCCCACACAGGACGGTCAGGATCCTATTTGGTCCCGCGTCCTTGTCTAGCTCACATATGGCTCCTTGTGTCTGCATGTGTACGGCAGCGCCACACCCCGGGCAACGGCTTTGGCTGGCCGGCCAAACTATGTGAGTGCCTTTCCGAAGGGTTGTCCCTCCTGTTAGTACACACATCTGTCGGCGGAGTAGGCGAAAGAATCAGAGTTCAACGGCTACTAAGGCGGGAGATGGAAAGGCCTGGTGTCGGGCCAAGGGCGCATCAGGGATTTAGAATGATAAGTGGCCAGAACCATCCAGAAAGCAATGGCAAACTACTGGAATGTACACTGCCAAAAACCCAGATGAAATCATGATTGCAAAGAGAATCGATATGGGACTAAGTCCCCCACCCCAAGCCAGAAGAGTCTCTAACGGCTATTGGGGAAGAGCCAGAAGCAACCGGGAATACTATTCAAGCTGATGAAGGCAATTTGCTCGACTGTGCGGAGAAGGGAAAGAAGTTCAGCGGATGACTAAAAACAAAACGAGAATAGCAACTTGGAATGTCCGCAGCATAGCGGCTGGAAAAATGGACAATGTTATGGAAGAAGCGAAACAAAACAATATAAGTGTCATAGGAATAGCAGAACACAGATGGGCGGGACAAGGTCGTTTTACACCACACGCAGGAAGAAAATTCCTATACTCCGGACAAGCAAAAGCAGGACATGGAGGCGTAGCAATATATCTGAGTAAAAAAATAGCAATTACAGTACTTGGATACAAACCAGTAAATGACATAATTCTGAGCATAAGATTATAAGGAAAAGTGAAGAATATCAAAATAATTCAAGAAGAGGAAGAAATAGAAGCTTTTTATACTAATTTGCAAGGTGGAATAGACGAATCCAAGAAATCGGACATCACCATTGTCATGGGTGATTTTAACGCCAAAGTAGGACAAGGACAAGACGAGATAGAACGAGGAACAATCGATAAATTTTGATTAGGAGAGAGAAACGAAAGGGGAGAACGACTTGTTGAATTCGCCTTCGCTAGTAACCTCACAATCGTAAATATCAATTTCTCAAATCTTCCTAGAAGAATCTACACGTGGGCATCGCCAGATGGAAAGACTAGAAATCAGATAGACTACATCACGATACAAAAGAGATGGATATCAGCAATAAGAGGTGCAAGAACACTACCAGGAGCAGATTGTGGATCTGATCGTGAACTACTGATGGCAGAGATGAAACTTAAGTTGAATGTAAAAAAGGAGTAACACAACACAGCGATATGATGTAGAAAATCTGACAGACGAATACATAGTATATGTGAAGAATCGATTTGCAACTTTACTGACAATGACAGAAGAGAAAGAACCCGAAGAAATTGCAAATGATATCAAGACAATTTTCCGAGAAGAAGCGGAAACACACCTACAGAAGAGAGAGAGAGAGATAGAGATAGAGAGAGAGAGAGAGAGAGGGGGGGGGGGAAACACCAACCATGGATCAGTATATAGACCTTAAAGAAAATAGCAGAAAGGAAAGAGCCTAAGAAACGTAAAAAAGAGGAATCTATCAGATTAAGGTATAATGAGATAAACAAATTCATTAAAAAACTCTGCAAATGGGACAAACAAAAGTATATAGACGCCAAGTGTAAGAAAATAGAGGAATGTATGGCAGAAAACCGAAACCAAGAAATGTTTAAAGAAATAAAGAACATGACAGGTAAATTCCAGCCCAGACTCGGTGTCATCAAATATAAAAATGGGAAAACTCTGACTGATGCAGAAGACATGGCCAAAAGATGGAAAGAATATTGTGAAAATATGTACGCACGAGACGGAGATAACAACGATCCCCCGATATGGGAAACGAAGACCAAGACGAGGACGATCTCGAACCATTAAGAGATGAGGTTAAATTGGTCATTACAAGTCTAAAAGATGGGAAAAGCTCTGGGTGCGACAACATACAGGCAGAAATGATAAAAGCAGCGGAAGAAGAAGGAATAGACATTTACCATGCATGCATATCCCTCCCCATATTCTGCTTATGATCTCATCTTCGGCAGGCAGTTGGTGTGTTTTCTTCCACAAGTTAATGTTGCTGATCATGACTGGCCAGCAGATCTGAAGTATGCTTCTTAGGCAGTTGTTCATGCTCTGTACTCTGTTAGTGGTAGTGTTGGTTGTTCTCCACTTATCGGCTTCATACAGTAGGACTGAATTGACATTGGAGTTAAACAGCCGGATCTGTGTGTGTAATCACAACACTTTGGAGCTCCCGGTGTTCCTGAGCTGTAGAAGTCCTACTATCGCCTTGCCAATTTTTTGCTCTGACATCTGCGTCTGTCCTGCCCGGCGTATCGATTATATCGCCCGGGTAGGCGAAGGCCTCTATCTCTTCTGGGTAAATGCTGGCTGTATTGACATTGAGGACCTTCGTCTTTCCTATACGGATGTTGAGGCCCCCCTTGTGAGGATATGGCTGCCAGGTATGTTGTCCTGTCTTACATCTGCTGGTGGCCATGGGACAGCAGAGCCACACCAACTAGGTCTTCCAGTTTCGTCAATGGCATCCGCTGGATTCCATTCCTCCTCTGCATTGTGCTTTTCTTCCTAATCTAATCAATGGACAGGAGAAAATGGGACAGAAGGTAGTTTGTTTAACTCCTGTCTTCACTTCAAAACGACTCGTGAGCTGTCCTCCATGGATCATTCTGCAGCCCGTTCCTTCATAGACATAGCTGTTGTTTATCAGATTTGCTTACCATGCCATAATGTCGTTATTAGTTTCCCTAGAATCTCCATGTCTACACTGTCTTCTCGTAGTCGACGAAGCTGATGTAGAGCGAAGAGTTCCCCTTCAGGTATTGCTCTACAGTGACGCTCAGTGTTTCAATCTGAATCTCGCATGATCTGGGCCCGAGGTTATATAGTCGTGCTCGGTGCTCGGTGCTCGGTGCTCGGACTTTCATGCTCAAGTCTCGCTTCCACAATATGCTCATACTCACGGAGGTTATAACACTTTCTGAGCACGAAATCGTTCTCAGACTTGAGCATGGTATGTCTAAATGTCTAAAAACCTTGCTCAACGCCGTACTCAAACAAAAAAAGAAAGATGGCACCTCACGTAGAAATTAGTCGAATTCGTTGTCCATGTTCGATGTTTCCTAGAAGACAGCTGCTCGATATCAGCGTCCGAATCGCTTCCGAGATGTAATCAATCCATTTGAAGAAGTGGTTCCAAAACGAAATTAGCGAAAGATTCCGTTTTATGCTTCAAACTGCATTGTTTACTGAACATTTGTTAAACCTATCGGAAAAGAAACACTACGACACAATGTTACAACGTTTTTGTTTTGGTGCACATTTTTCGACGAAGGGACCATTCGTTTATCGCTACTTCTTAGCGATACAATTTCACAATCAGCTGCCGAGCGATTCGTACAAAACGTTTCTTCAAAACAGTTTCATTTAGCTGGACGATTAATAAAGTACCATCCGAACATTAAGCCACACCGATACAACACGTGTACATTCATAATTATAAGACAAAATAAAATCTCGTAGCCATAAAATTAACCTGTCAATATAGCCATGTTTATGCCATTGCCTCAAACTGTAAATACTATTAGATGTAACCTTTTATAAATTGGGAGTAGTGGCATGTAATAAATAGTACAGTGTAATTATATTACTTATATTGTCAATATTGTGGTCGTTTGCCTATGTATTAATACCAAAAAAAAATTGAAGCTACTAGCCCATGCAATGTTGATAATATAATTTGCAGCCATGCCCAATGCTGGATGCCAAGATATTTCAAAGTTGTAATGTCAGTAATGAACATTATTTTGCTACACAAGGAGTTGGTGGGATAGGCTTTCAACACACAGAGTGTGACCCCTTCCTTTTGAAGTTGACTACACAACATATGAAATGCATCCTGGAGAAGCTGACAAATTAAATTTATATAATAAATTATATATAGCATCAGCGCAATGGACACTCAGAAACTGTTGTTTTCTAGGTGTATAATTAGACAATTAATATGATCATATTTACCAGGCGACCAAAAATTAACTAGTAGGTTGAAATGGCAAACAACTTATTGTTTATAACTTTCTAATAAATAGGGTAAACCATTGTATTCAAGTTAGACAAACTATGCCAAGTATAAAAAAACAATGAAGACTGAGATTGTTATTGCATAAAGACAAGAGCAAGACAGATAACTTTATGTGTGCAAACTGTTTAGATACAACTAAAAGAGTTGCAGTTATACAGTTAGGCATGTATCCTTTTAAACGCGTAATTGTACAGCAACATATCATTACATTACTTTTGGCACTACTATAGTATTTTATATCATTATTAATTACTACCGAGTACATTATAATAAAGTATCATGAAATGTGGTTTTAAATTAATTTATGCAAAACTCTTACACAAGAACGTGTCATATGTGTAGCATGGTGGCATAGTGTTAGAAAATTAGACTCTCAATTTAATTAAGTCGGTTTCGAAACTGGTTGGCTGCTGTTTTGAAGTTTGGGCATTTTGTTTATTCCACGTTGCACCAGTTCATTCAGCTGCGTACAATGGAGGATATAGTGAAAACGAATAGACTTCCTGCAGTAACTGCAGCGTGGCTGAATCGCCTTCAGAGAAGTCGAGAAGGTGTTCGAATTGGTTTGCCAGGCGGTGAAATATAAATCCGTTTAGATACCGTGCTATAGTAAGTTATTTATTATCTAAAGTACCATAGACATTATTTATGCGTATGTATGTTCTTTATGTCTACACATATACAGTAATTTTAATATATTTATATGTATTTTTATATATAAAAAAACTGTTATTTCATTGTGTAAATTAGTTCAACTAAGAAATAACCTTATGAACTTGTTATTGAAACTGTTATGAAATTATTATTAAATGCCACTGAATTACATAATGCACGAATTTAGGACACGCAACAATACATTATTATAATTGGACGTGGGGTGAATTTTAGGTTAGACGATGTTTGTCTCCCGAATCCTCCGGCACAGCAGATAAATAATGGCGGCTCCCTTACAAGTACTTTTTAGTACATTAATTCATTAAATAACGTGTGTGCTACCATGTTCATGGCATAGGAAATAACAGTTGACCAGATTCACAAGATAGTATAAGTTATAACACAGGTAAGAATGCCAACTCAAAACGACATGTGTATATGGTACTTATTTATTATAAACAACGTAACATCATATATTCCTAATATTATATGGCAACATACAACACCGTCGAGCCCGCGGAATCTCTAGTATTATAGTAACAAATTAACATCAACACCGTCGAACTCGTGGTCATCGTACAGACATACAAAGTCAATGAATGATACATTGATACAAAATATCAGAAATAATACAGTGTGACCAATCTGGCAATCATTCATGTTGCTAATTATTTTACAATATTTTATCTTTTGAATTGTCTTGTACCATGTGGGTTCCATCGTGCACAGCGAATTACGTTCCTTCAGCGTTATTTTATCGATGTTCCTCTGCGCATTTCACCACAAATTAAACACATGTCACCACGGCGAAGGTCTTCGTATGTCATAGTTTTATAATCGGAAGTTGATGTTGTTTATAAATAGATGTAGGTTTGTTATATTCGCCAACGAGAGAGTTCCATCTGGCCGCTTGTGTATTAGAATTAAACAGCATCATTGCGTCTAAGGAGCTTTCACTCTCGTACTCAAGACGGCGTATTCAGTTGAGCACGTACTCAAGAAGTTTTATAACCACAATGAGCTCGGATTCTCCGGTGAGCATGAAATCTCGAGTCTGAGCATGGAGATGAGTATGAGCACTGAGACTGAGTACCCTTTATAACCTCGGGCCCTGTTCTGACGGAAACCAGCTTGCTGATCTCTTAATAGTAGATCGTCTGTATTATCTTTCAACCTTTCTGAGTCTGAGATGATCCTGTTTAAGACTTTCTCAACGTTGTTATCTGTTATCACTAAAAGCAAACAAATATTTAGAAATGTAAAAGTCAATTAAAGACATAAACTGAATTGGAACAAATCGCTTTGTTCAAAGAGTAGTAGTCTATCATTCAGTAGAAAGTAGGTCAACAACTTTATTGGTTAATTGAAAACTAGGTCTTTTCATTATACGAAACCCCATATATATATATTTATACAACTGTGTTTACTGGTTAATTGATATATGTATATAAATATATATACATATATATATACATATACACCAAGAAGTATATCTACGGCAACAACCGCGATGGTCTTAAAAGCATCCTCTCCCACCACGGACAACGCAGTGGCTCCATCGCTGGCGAAACCGAAGTTTGACGTGCATGTACTGCGAGGTACTTTTGTTCTATTCGTCATCACCGCGGTCTTCGTTGTGTCTTGGTTGCCGTTCGTTCAGAAAAACTAAAGCCATCCCTGCTGACATGAGGCGGGTGTACACGATCAATTCCGTCGTCAACCCGTTGATCTACAGCTTCATAAGTCCGATTATCCGGAGCGACGTGCAACAGTTCTACCGGGAAACGCGCGCCAAGTTGGAGGACTGCTGTTATATGCGTACATTAAACAAATGTGTGTTGTTCTCTTGTCACCAACAGCAAACAAATTACTAAAATTGTAAACGTAAAGTGTACACATAAACTGAACTGAAACAAATCGCTTTGGTCAAGAGTATGTAGTCTATAATGTATCCGTGTGTAGTTGTGGTTCGATCGCATGTTCGATATCTTGAGATGCTGTTCCAAGATTATTGTGACTCGACATTGGGTTTAAATTTGGTGTGCAGCCAAGAATGGATGGCCATTGCGGGCAACAGAGAAAGATGGAAGGAAATAACGAGAAATTCGAAGGAGCTACAGTGTGATATAGACCCCACCATGCAAGGGAGCAAGGTGTAGAAAAAGAACTCATTGGGTTTAAATAATATTGTGACCAAAAGTTAGTAGATCAGGGAAACATAACAAATAAAACGAAAGAGCCATTTTCTTCCTGGGATAAAACAATTTGTATGTAACTCGTAAATAAAAATAGATAGGCTGTATTAAGAAGGAAATATATCTATATTTTTATTGATAGACTGCAAATTACTCAAGTTGAAAACACAAC
Organism: Escarpia spicata; assembly: GCA_963995525.1. Classification (NCBI taxonomy): domain Eukaryota; kingdom Metazoa; phylum Annelida; class Polychaeta; order Sabellida; family Siboglinidae; genus Escarpia; species Escarpia spicata. Next base: position 21,092,615 of record OZ023208.1, read on the forward strand.
GTTCTTAAGAATTATAATCGATTCTAATATGTCATGGTTATTTCACATACAATAGATAAAATATCCAAAGTTGTTGGAATCATAAGTAAAGCTACATAAACGCTGAATAGATCATCCCTTGTGAGTTTATACTATGTGTTTTTGTATCCGTATCTAACTTATTGTACTGAAGTGTGGGGAGGAGCACGTAAAACATATTTTAGTTTTCTAATCATGTTATAAAAGCATGCAATTCGACTAATTATGTCAATTCCGTATAAATCGCACACGCACAAACTGTTCACGAAGCTGTTGATTTTACCAATAAGAAAAATCTACGAATACACAGTTTTTCTGTACAATATGTATAACATCTTCAAGAATATGTTTCCATCGGCTATGACAAGACGTGCCTTATAAATGACGAACTCCACAACTACCAACTTATTGTGTAAAACCATTAGACATCGATGTATAAAGCTATGGAATTATATGACAACAACAGTGATTGTTCTTATGCACTTGTAACGTTTAAATGTCAACCCAGGATATTTTTTGAGTAAATAATATTAGTGACTTATATAATTAATATTCATTGTTGCAATTGTAATGGGTGTATTCATGAAAATATTATTGCTGTGATTTGTGTTTCTGTTTTCTCTCTTCAACTGCACAATCTGTTTTCTTTTTGTAAAATTGTTGTATTGAGAGGGAACATCAGCCACTCGTGGCTTTATATCATTATAAAAAACTATAAAAAATGTACCACTGAATGCACTGTATTATCGCTTTCAATAATAAAACAATCATCATCATCAAGCTAAAAATAATATAAATAGCAGTTAATCCGATTCCGAGTTGTAGGGAATGGAGGAATGTATATTTGCAGCTGAGGAGACACCATACCCTAGAGCATCAATTACATAAATAATAATAGTAAGATAACTTCTATTGCGCCTGAATCCTTGGAAACCAAGCTCAGAGGCGCATCAAAACAAAAGGGTTGGTCAATCTCAAAATCCATAAGTAGTTTTCCAGTTGTCAACAGATGGGTCAAACATAGATAAGCAAGCGAAAAATGTACAACTCAAAATGCGTCCAAAACATTCAATTTCAAATCCCGACGACTTTGGTATCCTTTGAAAGCTTACACTTTCTGCCCTTCTAGCATACACATGGTTTCCCGGTATTAATTCCAGAAACATCCTTTAAACGGGCCAACAATCGTCACGTTTTCGGTGTTTACATTTTTCGCTTGGTAATCTGTGTTTGATACAGGTCAACTTTTAGCAAAGAGTGTTTTACACTCTTTGCTTTTAGTCATTCGTACAGTGTTTACGTCATTCCGTTAAAGCCCAGGCCTGTAGTCGGGGGGGGGGGGGGGGGGGGGGGATTCACGTGAACCCCCTTTTTGTGAAGCCCCTGCATCTTTAAAATGTGAACCACTAATTGTATTCCACGTTTCTCAAAAGCGTTAACCCCCCCCCCCTAAAAGCTGCTGGATAGCGTTCAAGCATTACGAGGAATGCCAAGAAAGCCTGATTTGTACATTATGTTAAAGGGAGAACCCTTATCTGTAAGTGATCATCACTGAATGTGTGGGAGCCTGGCCGAGGTGTCTTCGGGTGACATTGCCAACGATGCGTAAGGGAGACTGGAACAAAGTTGACTTGCAACTGCGCAGTTCCGGAAAAGCTACGTGCTCTCAACTGCGTCGAATGGCACGAACTTAGCATGCGCGAATGTTTGGCATCGTTTACTGACAGCTCTAACAATTTGCCTGATAAACGTAAGACAGCTCCATTCGAGGACGCTGTGGTTCGTAGTACAGTAGTATAAGACCACAATGAATCAATCCAGAACTTGTAGAAGATCGTCGATGACAACAGAACCCCAAAACACCTCCATGTGTGATATGATCGTGTTGAAACATCTCCCGCCAAGATCGCTTTCTTTGTTAACGAAGTAAACAAAGCGACAGATTCGTCCGACCAAAACCACAAGTCCACCAACACAAATGATGGCACCACAACGCAAGAAAAGCGAAGCAGAAAACGTGAGTGAAATGAACGAAATCAAACAACATTTGAGCGAAATTGAACGGGATATTGCGGGAATGTCTAAATTTCAACAAGAAATAGCCTCCCTGTTGTCTGCGCTGCGTCAACTACAAAAAGACAACGATGAGAAAAACGCCCACATCAAAGTTCTCGAGGCCAGAATAGACGATCTAGAGCAATACTCTCGTATCGACGACGTCATCATCTCCGGCCTAGTGACAAGACACCAAACATACGCTAGAGCTACGACCAACAAAACGACCGTCGAAGTAGATGCTGACGCTCCCTTCTATGAAACCACAACATTCGAAGACAAAGTGGTGAACTTCTGTCTGACAAAAGACATCCACATAGACAAGAAAGACATCTCGGCATGTCACACGCTCGGTAGCAACAACAGGAAAGCAAGACTCACCTCTGCGAATCATCATTCGTTTCTCCAACAGAAAGGCCAATATCAACCTACTGAAAATGGGAAAGAAACTGCGCGGGACAAACGTATTTATGAATGAACACTTAACAACAAAACAGGCCGAACTCGCGAAGACAGCTCGACTTCTCCGCAAACAAGGCAAGGTCCAATCCACCTGGACCAGTAACTGTAAGGTGTTCGTGAAAGATAACAGTCCACCAGACAGTGCTAAGATCCGTGATATCACAACTGCTAAAGACTTCGATGATCTTAACAAATGAACTGTGTCAAACGTTTTTGGCAGCAATGTTGAACTTTCCTATGACAATGTCTAGGACTTTGACTTGTTTCATATTGTGTCCTCTATTTATAGTTACTTTGGACACTGTGTATTTCGTCCTACTAATAATGTTATACGTCTGGTCATTACAATGTATATTTCTTTGTATGGCTATATATTTTTTATAATTTTATTAACTACTGTTTAAACGGCAAACATGATTGATCCATGTTTAGTTTGTTATGGAAAGTTAAACAGTAATTGGGTAAATTGTAAACTTTGTCAAACTACATTTTACAAAATATAAAAAAATTAACGCAATATCAGTTAGGTTAATTCAAAGAAAAACAATTCCATACTATTGTCTCTCATGTTGCGACGTTTTTTCTTTTCTTAATATCAGTGATGATGAATGTAAATTTGAAAATTTTCCAACTGAAGGAAATTATGACATTTACAGAATACTTGATAAATATTCTCACTTTAATTTAAACTCCTTCAAATATTCTGATTACAACTGTTCTGATTTTGAACAAAATATTGATCCAATTAATAATTTTATAATAATTTATCATCTAAATGTGAGTACTATACTGATTCTCAATTCAATGCAAAAATATGCAAAGTTAATGGATTGTCATTCATACATTTGAACGCAAGAAGTCTGAAAGCAACTTTGCAAAAATTAAAGATTACCTTGTAGAGCTTAATCTGCAATTTGATATAACTGTCATTTATGAAACATGAGCAGAACTTGACTTACTAAATGACATTAATATGTATAATTATAATGCTCACCACATAACAAGAGGAGTCAGAAAGGGTGATGGTGTAGCTATTTATTATACACAAAAACAACATCTAAACTGTAAACTGATTGAAACAAAATCATTTGTTGTAGATACAATTTTTGAACTGTGAAACTATCCATAAAAGACCTCACAAATATAGTCAATTGTATGTACAAAACGCCAGGTTTTTGTGAAAATATTGAATGTATCTTATATATGATGCGAAATCAGTGAAAACAGTATTTTTGTGTGGTGATCTTAACATAGATGTGTTGAACCATGAGGTTCATAGCAGTACCAAAAAATTCCTTGATTTTATGTACAGTTTGGGCTTTTATCCCTTAATTGATAAACCAACCAGAATAGCAGAGTGCTCAGCTACACTAATTGATAATATATTTACAAAATAATTGAAACACAACCTTACTTGTGGTATATTATTCAATGATATCAGTGACCATTTACCAGTTTTTGCAATATGTGATTATCATATAATTAGAAAATTCCCAAAAGAAGTTCATTACAATAGAATGATAATTGGACACACATTAGATTCACTTTAAAATTAATTATGTTTACAATCCTGGAACACTGTTCTGAACACAAATGATGTTAAATATGCATATGACACATTCTTAAATATATTTACTAATATGTTTAACAAACATTTCTTGAGACAAATTTTGAGAAAGTATTGTGTTAAAAATAAACCTTGGTTCATTAAGGGTTTAAAACGTGCCTGTGCTAAGAAAAAGAGGCTACACAAAGCATTTATTATATCCAGATCTGGTGAAGCAGAACATAAGTATAACACTTATAAAATACAAATTGACAGCAATATTAAGACTGACTGAAAAAACTACTACGGCACGTTGTTAGAAAAACAAAGAAATAATGTCAAGAGAACTTGGAAAATATTAAACAGTGTAATCAACAAATAATTTAGCACATCTTTGTATCCTGAATATTTTATGAAAAATAACAAAATCATTTCGGACAAGACCGATATAGCAAATTAGTGTAATACGTTTTTTTACACATGTTGGGCCTAATCTAGCAGAACACAGTTCATTACCTGCAAGGAATGTGTCTATTTATGATGGGAAAAGACTAGAAAGTAGCATGTTTTAAGTCCAGTTAATGATCAAGAAATTATTAGAATCGTTCAACATTTCAAAACAAAAATGTCAATAGATTGTAATGACATTGACAAGAGTATGATCAAGAAGATAATTACTCATATTGTAAAACCATTTAGTCATATATGTTATGTATCCTTTCAAACAGGTGTATTTCCGAATAAAATGAAAATTGCCAAAGTTTTTCCAGTTTTTAAATCTGGAGAAAAGGGTGTGTTTACAAATTACAGACCTAGCTCATTGTTACCACAATTTTCTAAAATACTAGATAAACTATATAGTGATTGGCTGGGTAAATTCATAAACAAGTATGATGTACTTTGTCCAAGCCAGTATGGCTTTAAATCTAACAGGTCAACTTCTCTTTCTTTTCTGGAATGGCTGAAGAAATTCCAGTACACTTGATCATAAACAATATGCTATTGGCGTATCTGTTGATCTAAAAAATGAATAATTGAATAGTTATGCATTTAATGATTAGGTATTTAAAAAAAATTGTGTTGGAATTTTATTGTTATTAACTTAACTTCTTCTTTTTAAAGAACGGCATGCCTTGAATGGTCATGAGAATTGTGTTGTATGTATGGTGAGGTCAAATGTGTAATTACAAACTATGTTAAATAGTATTACGTATGTTTTGGTTAACATATGTACTACACTTCTCCTTGCCCTTTTTCAACAATTGTATATGGATATATTGTTTTACGATACCGTTTTGGAATTATCTCGATGTTGTCCGATAAGTATTTAGGCAAATTCGTGTACCATACCGGACAAGCATATTCCACTACTGGTCTAATCACAAACACATCAATTCTAATCAAGTCATTTTGACTGATACCAGCCCGTTTCAACTGATAGATCATATATATATATATATGTATATATATATATATATATATATGTGTGTATATATATATATATATATATACTCTTTTGCTTGCTTTTGAAACTATTCTATGTACATCTGCATTCCACCTTAGATCAGAAGATATAGTTACTCCACGAATGTTTTAGTCCCAATAAGGTTCGCTTGCTTTAGACACACCGTCACTGATCTTAATTTTCTGTTCACGGTCTAGTAAAACCGCTGCCATCCATCGGAAAAGGTGTGCTGGCACGTCCATTGCATCCTGTTTATTAATTAGCATATTATGATTATTTGTATGCACCACTTCACAACACAATAGCGACCCCGATAACAACATCGTTGAGACAACAGGGCACGGCAAAGCAAAACATAATATATTGCTCTTTGCTCAATGCTAATCTATTTCTATTTTCCGGCATTGCTTTGTACGCATAAAGACTTTATATGGACGTCGTCTAGTTCAGTTTATGTGTACATAGACAGACGTATGCCGTCCATGCTTAATAGGTAACATAAATGTTATATCGATAGTATATCGGAGATAGATTATGGCTTTGGTTATGACTAATGAAACCACATTGATCTGTCGAATACAAGAACAACGTCAGTACTTAATGCTTGCTTTGAACATGTTCTTGTCTTTGATGCGGCTTCAAAGTTGCTAGATTTTATTAATTTTTATTAGCCTCAACGCCGCGCTTTATGACAGTACTTACGTGATGCAGAGTATGAATTCAATAACTTTAATAATTTCATTAGGGCACTAATTGTAACATTAGTAACTGATATTATGGCAGAAACGCTACTCCACGTTCGCTTACAACGTGAAAATAATATCAAGTTAATAACTGCAATGAGTAGTTTACAAAGAAACAGGAACTAGCGAAGTAATCAAATTAGTAGTATGATAATGCGTAGGCGCTTCCAATATCGAGGAGGCTCGAGTGAAAGTCGATAATCACAATGCAGTGTCAATTTAATATAACATTTCGCGGTACTTAGAGATGCGACAAATCGTTGGTTGGTCTCTAGTATCCAAAACATTAATAACACAACAAGGCGACGTCTGCAGTTGTCAACAAATGAACTTGTCCCGGTGAAAACGCATAGCCTTTCACCAACGTGGGTACGTTGGAGATCGACGATATCAAGCCAGTAATTATCAGTGTAATCGCCGTATTGAACTTAGCATTGAACTCTCTCGTGATCGTGGTAATCGTCAAATACCCGCAACTGCGCGAATGCTGCACGACTGTTACGACCAATTTTGTAATAATTGACCCATTTCGTAATAAAAAACAGGCCCATTTTGTAACAAACCGTTATAATGTAATAGTAATGTAATGATGTAATAACATTGTTATTGTGACATTGAGGCCCATTTTGTAATAATTTCAGGTTTGCACATTTTGTAAGAATATGTAGGCCCATTTTGTAATAACAATATATGTAGCATATATATAGATATAGCATGAAATCAAGAATGTGTGAATTGCGAATGTCTGAATGCTATGCAAATGAGACGCAGAGCCGCAATCGGATGATTTGTGTACTGCGTACCCGCCGCTAACATCGTTCGGAACCGTACAGAAGACCGAAAAAGTCACGATTGTAGGTCCGTTTATAGGTGTTCCATGGATTATTACTGGAAAATCTAGATAGACGATAGAATAACAGGAAGTGCTAGCTTTCATACGGTACCAACACCATCGGGGTAGGACTAGCAGTGAGGGTGCTAGCGACTTTTCAATTTCATGTTTTGGACGTGTTTGCAGTTGTACATGTTTCGTTCGCTTATCTAGTTTTATATCACCCACATTATTTATGATATATAAAGAGAAGGAAATACCTATTAATGTTGTCTTCGTTTCGAATGTGTAATTTAAAGAAACACCTGCCATACGTTGGTCACAAATACGTGTCCTTCTAGCGATATCATCACGTAGCCTAACCTCAGATTGGTAACAGATATATAATACTTCTCAGTATCCGATGTTATGATACCGGGACAAACATTTGGAATGAGTGCATAACCCACAGCACATGTGCACCAATTTTTAAGAGACTTTACCTTTGATGGTTTGGTGACATTTATAGAATTCAATTTCTCAAATGTATTTACAAAATGATCAACAACAACAGCTGCCTGATTAGTTCAATCAAAACCTACTCTTATGCAATACCCAGCGCCATCAACATGCTACTAGGGCGTGCACAAATGTATTTTAACAAGATTTAACAAGATTGCCAACCAGAAAATTACTCTGGATGGCATTTGGACAAGGAAGCCTTTTGGCTTATCGAGAGTCCAATACTTTTTATCTACATGTATCCCGCCTTTTTAAGGTGTGTGTCGATTTTATGTTTAAACATATTCACGCTACTAGCACCAATACAATCAGGAGATAATCTGTTCCATTCATTTACAGTCCTTTGTGAGAATGAGAACTTTCTTATATCTAATCTACACTGCTCCTTTACTAATGTAGCTTCATGTCCTCTGGTCCTTCTATCTTTCTTAACTGAGAAAAAAATGTTTCTATCAATATTTTCATAACCATTCAATATTTTAAACACTTCTATGTGATCTCCTCTCAATCTCCTGGTCTCTAGTGTTGTTAAACCACATTCTTTTAGGCGTATTTCGTAACTAAGATCCCTCAGATTTGGTATCATTTTAGTCGCTCTCCTCTGTACTCTTTCTAGCATATCTATGTCCTTCTTGCGATATGGCCTCCATGCTTGTATACAATATTCTAAATGAGGCCTCACTATTGTTTTGTACAGCGGTACTATGAATTCTTTTTTTTATACGCTATATTTCGCCTAATTAATCCAAGTATTTGATTTCCCTTTGACGCTGCAATTCCGCACTGCTCTGAAACCTTCATATCAGCACTAATGGTTAACCCTAAGTCCTTTTCTTTTACAGTAGTACTTAGAACAGTACCCCCCATTTTATATTTTACCTCTTCATTCCCATGACCTGTGTGAAGGCATTTACATTTCCCAAAATTGAACAGCATTTGCCACTTTTCAGACCATTTGATCAACCTATCAAGATCATCTTGTAAATGCTGTCTGTCTCCATCACTTTTAATCCTTCTAAACACTTTTGTATCATCCGCAAATTTTAACACCTTGCTTGTTATATCATCGTCCAAATCGTTGATATATATTAAGAATAATATAGGTCCTAGTACTGATCCCTGTGGTACCCCACTCAATACCGATTTCCAGTTTGAAGCCTCCCCATCAACTACTACACGTTGTCTTCTGTCATTCAGCCATTTTTCTATCCAGTTTATTATACCATTTCCTATGCCATGGGCCTTTAGCTTAAGGAGTAATCTTTGATGTGGTACTTTGTCGAAAGCTTTTTGAAAATCTAAATAGATGATATCTACTGATGATCCCTCATCTACCCACCTAGTGATGTCTTCCAAAAAACATAACATATTTGTTAAGCATGACCTCGCTTTTAAAAACCCATGTTGAGATGGGTTTATCAAGTTATGTTTAACAAGAAAATCCACCATGTGATCTTTAATTAGTCTTTCTAATAATTTGCAAATCACTGATGTTAAACTCACTGGTCTATAGTTCTCTGACTTGTTTCTCGAACCTTTTTTAAATAACGGTATAATGTTTACCTCTTTCCATTCTAAAGGAACCACTCCCTCTTCTAATGACAAATTGAAAACAGTTGCAAGCGGTGCGCTAATTTGTTCTACAATTTCCAATAGTAGTTATGGCGGAATCCCGTCCACTCCAGGTGATTTATTATCCTTCATAGCCCTTATTTTCTTAGCTACCATTTCCGAGGTTATAACTAACTGTCCTAAATAGTCTGATTCTGCCCCCTTGAACTTAGCCTCTGGTACTGGCAGTGAACTAATATCTTCCCTGGTAAACACTGAACTAAAATACTCATTCAGGTCTTCTGCCATTAAGAATCCCTCTGATATTGTATTTCCAGCACTATCTTCTAGAGGACCGACCTTATCCTGAACTTTCTGTTTGCTTCGAACATACGCATAAAAACTCTTGCTGTCATGTTTTATATTACTAGCTAATTGCTGTTCATAGCTTCTCTTTGAATTTCTAATTTCAGCTGTAGCTTGGTTAAGTGCTTCTTTATAACTGTTGTAGTCTTCATCATTTCCAGTACATCTATATGACTTCCACATCATTTGTTTATACTTAATTTTTCTAATGGCTTCTTTCGATAAGTGTTTCTTTTTGGACCGTTTTCCTTGTTTTTGAAGGATACACATTTATCGACTATGCACTTAATTTCACTCTTTAATACATTCCAGCATTCTGATGCTGTCTTATTTTTCAGTGTGTTATTCCAGTCTATCTTTGCTAAATATTTCCTCATGTCCTTATACCTTCCTTTGTGGAAATTTCTCCTATACTGCTTTTTACTATTCCTTTCTGATTTTACTTTGATGGTAAAATGTATCTGGTTGTGATCACTACTCCCCAGTGGCTCACATATCTTGACATTGTCAACTAATTCTTTCTGTGAGGACAAAACTAAGTCTAACACATTCTCTCCCCTGGTTGGTTCTAGCACATGTTGAGAAAGGAAACTATCTTGTACTAAAACTAAAAACTTGTGGTCCTCACTCCCCATACTCTGAAGAGATTTCCATTGTATATGCCCATGGTTAAAGTCCCCCATAATAATACAGTTCCGTTTGCTTACTTCCCTTATAGCGTTTTGTATTTTTTCATTCTCTTCTATGCTTATGTTTGGACTTCGATAAACTAACCCAACTGTTAACGTTGAGTTTCCTGTAACTATGTTACACCAAACAGCTTCTCCGCAATCTGCTTCTCTTTCTAATTTTATTTCATAAGCCTGGATAGATTCTTTAATATATAAAATAACTCCACCTCCCTTTCTTCCTATTCTATCTTTCCTAAACATTACATATCCTGTTAGTCCCAATTCGGCATCTGATATATCAGTGGTGGCCCACGATTCGGTTATACCTATTATGTGAGGGTCAATATCTTCTACCATAATGTTTAGTTCACTTCTTTTGTTTACTATGCTCCTTGCATTTAAACAAATGCATTTATATCCTGATTCAGAACAGTTTTCCATGCTGTTCTTTGCCGATTTATTTCTGCTGTCTTTATCTATGCCTCCAGTTTCAGGCTTCTCTGTGAATCCCCCCTGCGAATCTAGTTTAAATAGATGCAGCCTGTCCCACTGTCAACAGATTGCAGCAAGTTCTCTGAGAAAACTGCTGCCCCCTTTCCACTTAGATGTAGGCCATCTCTCATGTACATATCTTCCCTCCCAACAAAGTATCCCCATAAATCTACGAATCCCACCCCCTCTTCTTTACACATCTGCTCAACTAGTGCGTTGATCGCCATCCTCTTGCAGTTTCTATATGTCGGCCCCTTCCTCCCATTATTGGCAAAATTCCTGAGAGGATAATCTGTTCTACTCTTGTCTTCTTTAACTTCTTCACTAACTGTCTGTACTTCTGAACTATCCCAGTTGTTCCCTCCCTCTCTGCGTTATTTGTCCCTACATGTACTAGTACAGACCCTCCCTTGCCATGCCCCAGTACCTTCTCTACCCTTTCAGTTACATGTTCTATCGTAGCCCCCGGTAGACAAACAACGATGTCCTCCCCCTCGCTTAGAGTCTTATCTGTCTTTCTCATAATCGAATCGCCCATAAACACCCTCTCTTTCCTCATTGCCCCCTCAATCACTGCCTCAGTGTAGCTCTTTCTACGGTTTGCATCTGTCTGGTTGTAATCTTGTTCCCCTGTCTTTTGCTCTCCCGTCACAATCTCGTCCGTTCCATTCTTTCCTGACGCTGTTTCTCTTGTTACCTTTCTTCCTGTCATCGTCCCTCCCGACTTCTCTTCTGTCACATGTACTCTCACTTCCTTTCTTCCCGTCATCTTTCCTCCCATTGCATTTCCTTCTCTCCTCTGCCGTCTCTTTTTCCCTCCTACCTCTTTCTCTACGGTCACTTTCTCTCCTGCCACCTTCACACCTGTCACATTTCCTGCCGTCGATCCTCCACTTTCTTCCCCTCCGATCACCTTCCCTCCTCTCAGTCTCCTTTCCTCGGTCTTGTTGCCACTACTCTGCTCCTTCAGTTTCACAGTATTCCCAACTTTATCCCTGTCGTCTCTCTCCATTCCGTCTGTCTCCTTGCTGATTCTCATCTCCATCCCCTTCACAATATCTACCAACCTAGCTACCTCTTTCTCCAGATATTTCACCTTCCAACACCCCACGCACTGAAAGGTGAATCCCTCTTCCTTGGTTTCTGTCCATGACTTCGTACAGCCGGATAATGCAAACTCTACCCAACTGTGGCAGTCGTCGCACACCAAGTGTCTCTTTGCCTTGACTTGCCGCTTGCAAGGCGCCATATCAGAATTTATTTAATAATAATAATCTAATTAGCTATTTAAAATAGTTTTGTCAACTGTGTTTACACCATTCACTGTCTATGTAGTCTTTAAGAAGACTGTTTTCTGTGCACAAATGTTACACTTTTCGTAAGATTGCGTACGCTAGACTGCCTTATTTATTTAGGTTATACAACGCCCTAGCGAATAAGAGAGACACTAGCTAAATAAACTTAGTTCGCCCGATTATCGCAAATGCTTAACAACAAAGCTACCTTATCAAAAATGTCTAGCAGGTACTGACACAGATATTATCTTATGTAGGTAGTTTATGGTTGTTACTTTATCACCTATATATTCTACCACATAACGAGGTTTGTTAAATCTTGTTTACAAACTTATCGTAGCCGTAAGCTAACGTACCCTATTATCACTCACTAGACTAAAGTGTCCTAAAATACTTTATCTAACTAACTTTAAGCACAACTGCTACTCAATATATGTTTACTGCTACTTTATGAATGATATTAAGGCAAGAATAATACTTATCAATCAGTAATTCCACTTGCTTATGAACTTTGATACACCACCCATTTCAACGATCTATCTCCGCCAAATACAGCCTCGATCCAAAATGTAACCCCAAACCTAACCTTTTGCGTATCAGACCAACTATAAAAGGGCACTGTACGTGGAAGGGTAACTCGAAGCTCTCGCTGCCAAATAGTTGCTGGGATAGAATTGTTTCGAAACATGATCACGACCAAGCACCACCACCAATATGTTATGCTACATGTTTATGGTGAATTATCTGACCACACTTGATGAAGAGAACCTTTTGATAGACTGTGCATTCGCCATTAGCAAACTGCCGAGAAGCGGACGTCTCTGTCTCTGTCTCTGTCTCTGTCCTCTGTCTCTGTCTCTGTCTCTGTCTCTGTCTGTTTGTCTCTCTCTCTCTCTCT
>OZ023208.1:21105709-21165709 GCA_963995525.1 Escarpia spicata
TCTCTCATCTCTCCTCTCCTCTTCCCTTCTCTCCTCTCTCTCTCTCTCATCTCTCTCTCTCCTCTCTCTCTCTCTCTCTCTCTCTCTCTCTCTCTCTCTCTCTCTCTCTCTCTCTCTCTCTCTCTCTCTCTCTCTCTCTCTCTCTCTCTCTCTCTCTCTCTCTCTCTCTCTCTCTCTCTCTCTCCTCTCTCTCTCTCTCTCTCTCTCTCTCTCTCTCTCTCTCTCTCTCTCTCTCTCTCTCTCTCTCTCTCTCTCTCTCCTCTCTCTCTCTCTCTCTCTCTCTCTTCTCTCTCTCTCTCTCTCTCTCTCTCTCTCTCTCTCTCTCTCTCTCTCTCTCTCTCTCTCTCTCTCCTCTCTCTCTCTCTCTCTCTCTCTCTCTCTCTCTCTCTCTCTCTCTCTCTCTCTCTCTCTCTCTCTCTATCTCTCTCTCTCCCCCCCCACTCTCCCCCCCACTCTCCCATATTTCGCTTCTCTTTGAATTTCGAATTTCAGCTGTAGCTTGATTAAGTGCTTCTTTATAAATGTTGTAGTCTTCATCATTTCCAGTACATCTATATGACTTCCACATCATTTGTTTATACTTAATTTTTCTAATGGCTTCTTTCGATAACTGTTTCTTTTTAGACCGTTTCCCTTGTTTTTTGAAAGGTACAAATTTATCGACTATGCACTTAATTTCACTATTTAATATATTCCAGCATTCGGTTGCTGTCTTATTCTTCAGTGTGTTATTCCAGTCTATCTTTGCTAAATATTCCCTAGAGTCAATCATAAATTCTCCAAAACAAACATCAGGTTCAGCATTGCAAAAATATACAATAATTCTCCCGAAATAATTATTCATGAATCAAAGTGCATTATTGAAATATATCAAAATGTTTCTACTATTATTAACTGTTATATATGTGGAAGTTAATTAACTTACACCCCTAGGTATACGTGAAATATTCTCGCAATTGAGTAAGCGATGACTACCAATGCCAACAAGACTCCAAGAGAAACACATACTATTAACACAGCTACTATATCTGCTGGAAGTGTTGACCTTTCGGGCTAACTGTAGCTACACAAATCCAAATCCCACGAGGACATTCGTACACAAAACTCAATGGACAAAACCGATCCGGACACCCAAATACCAATTATTATGAACAAGCAACGGCGTTGAATGAGGGTTAGTTCATAGCGAAGCGGTTTCATTATGACAGCCATTTTGCTTACAGTCACCCAGCACAGACTTTAACGAGGCTGAACCAAGTCGAGCAAAGTGCTAGTATCCTGGGAAGGTATTGGAGCTCGTTACGAACAGTTGTTGATGTCTTCGAACACACGGCAGGGCTGGCAGACATCTTTGAACATCCGTTTACGAGATCAGGCAGCGCGAGAGACAACGTTAAAAGCGTCATCATTGTCATCATCACCTTCGTCTTCTTCATCTTACTCTTCATAATCTTCATATTCATATGTATCACCGTAATTTTCGTCATCATCATATCTTTTTCGTAATGTTTTTATCTTAATTTTAACCAACATCTTCATTTTTACTATAACAATCCTCTTCACCCTAATCATCATGATCTTCATCATAATCATCATCGTTGTCTTCATCATCATCTATATTTTAGTCATCATCACCTTCTTTTTCTCCGTTATCATGGTATTCTTCTGCATCTTCATATTATGTATGTGTGTGTGTTTGTGTGTGTGTGTGTGTGTGTGTGTGTGTGTGTGTGTGTGTGTGTGTGTGAGCGTGTGTGCGTGTGCGCGGGGATGTAGGATGTACGTGTTGTAGTCAATATGTTCAAATCTTTTTGACATTAGTTGATGGTCAGTCATTTTTATTACAAATTTATTACAAAACTAAGCACCGCGAAATGGTACTAAATTAAAACTGCGTTGTGATTATCGACTTCCACTCGAGCCTCCCCGATATTTTAAGCGCCTACGCATTATCATACTACTAATTTGATTACTTCGCTTGTTGCTGTTTCTTTGTAAACTACTCGTTGCAATTATTAACTTGATATTATTTTCACGTTGTAAGCGAACGTGGTGTAGCGTTTCTGCCATAATATCAGTTACTAATATTACAATTAGTGCCCTAATGAAATTATTAAAGTTATTGAATTCATACTCTGCATCACGTAGTACTGTCATATAGCGCGGCGTTGAGGTTAATACAAATAAATAAAATCTGGCAACTTTGAAGCCGCATCAAAGACAAGAACATGTTCCAAGCAAGCATTAAGTACAAAGATCCACTGACGTTGTTCTTGTATTTAACATATCAATGGTGCCACTGTCAAGCCACAACTGATGGGAACGTTCTCTTTGTGCAACTACTTTTATTGTAGAGATGAATGTTTAATCTGACCAAAGCTCTTAATCCGTATCGTATATCACTACACGCTACAG
The DNA here is from genome assembly GCA_963995525.1 of Escarpia spicata. NCBI lineage: Eukaryota > Metazoa > Annelida > Polychaeta > Sabellida > Siboglinidae > Escarpia > Escarpia spicata. The sequence continues at coordinate 21,108,125 of OZ023208.1, forward strand.
GGTGGGCAGGTTGTCATAGGTACATAACTTCTCCTCGACAATTTCCGTGCGTTGTTTGTTCGACATAAAGGAGGACGTTTCACGTTGGAGCACACGACGCTGATGGGCACCGCCGTATAGTCGTTGGCGAGATCAGACAACGTGGGAGAAAATATGAAGAGCGTCGTGCTATCACGACTGCCAACTACCAAGGCATCCCGTTAGGGTACGGGCATTTTTGCTAGTTGTTATTAATGGAGCTCATTCTTTGTAGCCAGGTGTGGAATGTATGCAACGCTACTTCCGTAAGTTTAGCCACTGTTCTAGTCAGGAGAATCCAGGAAACAACTTAACTTCAAACCGCAATTCAAAGAAATGCCTATATTTTCCGAAACGAACAACCACAATACGTAGTAAACGTGTACTCCAAAATAAAATACAAAACAAATACAAAACATCTAAATTGTGTAAATTGGCTACCCGGCCACGCGGTAGCTAACAGTTTAAACAAATCGGCACCATAGCTTATTCCAAAATCAATATAGCAAAGTCGACAAGGTGCATGTACGCAATGCCTTCATAGTAGAGCTTCTTAACTCTTCTAGTACTCGGATAGTGACAATACAATCACGACTGGTGCACATGTGCTGCTGTATGTACTAGTTAACACATTATGTCGACCAGAACAATTCCTCTTAAAGGGTCTAAATTATCACAGTACCCACCTGACAGCCACGAAAATATTTCATTTGGCATGTCTCCACATCTAAGTAACAGTTTCGAGTATAGTATAATCACACAATGGTTTTGAATGACCAGTCGACTTAGATCAAATAAAAAGTGATTATAGTATTGTCTCTTTTGAATATGTAAGATGACGCACATTTTGTAAGTATTACTCCATTGAAACACTCCATTGAACAATCCAACAATGTTCACCAGATACACACATTACATTGGAATACATAAACAAATACTCAGCAAGAAGCAGCAGCAGCGACCGCTCATTATCACACCACAGTGTTAAAGGTTTCTCCCGCGAAAGTATCCGTAAGATACTTTTTCTTCACCATGATATCGAGTAAGAGCAACCGAAAACTGGCGATCTTCACTCGACTCGATAACGGCAAAATAGCGTCCTGTTAAACAGAAGGTGCTACCAACAGCATTGTCTTCCCGCATTGTCTCTTGGAATCTTAATACACGCATGTTTGGTTTGCCAGCTTCTTCGGACCTTCCAATAGACATTTCCGTTTTACTAGCTTTATGTCTCGTGGTCGGATGCGTGCTGCCTCTGACGGCGCTAGTGTTCTCCACTGCAAGAATGTTCTGGCCATCGTACGAGCTCATACAATTGGCAAAACAAACTGGGTCGATCGGAGGTGTTCACTTCGTCGGAAACATCCCGTGTTTGACGACTAAGTGAATCGGTTCCGGTAAAATATTGTGATTATATGTTTGGCGTAAATAGTTCACACAGTTCCTATCGCTGCATTAGTTTTATGGATGAAAAACAGGTTGCCGTCTTCCTTTCAATTTCTTGCAATGTGGGCTAAATTTAGCAACTCCTTTTTGTCGCTAGTCTACAGTACATGTTTTAAATAAAAAGTTTGTATATCATGCACGCATTTCGCAACTCACACAGGGTAGTGCATTGAGTCACCTGCGTTTCGTTATGGTGATTAATCTGATCAACAGAAAAGTATTTGAACACAAAGAACTAAAGAAACAACATATGCAGACGATACAGCAGTGGTGGCTGATGAAACCAGGAACTAGAGGAAAAATTTAAAGAATGGAGTAACACCTTTAGAAAACATGGCCTCTGAATGAACCTGGAGAAGACTGTGGTTGTGTGGATAGATGAAAAGGAGATTTGATTATTTGATCTGCACGTAGGTGTTGAAGACGATTAAACAGGCGAACTGCTTTATGTACTCGAGCGGTACAGTGTGTGACAACGGAGGACGTGATAAGGCAGTACCAAGGAGGGTGCAAGCAGGAGCGGCGAATGGAGAAGGACGGAAGGCAGTATACGGGAAAGTAAACAGAAGAAACAACTAAAGGGAAATGTGTCGGAAGCCTGCGTGGTACAACTCTGTGTATACAGGTTGGGAACTCACGCACTGAGAGAGAGGTTGAAGAAGCTACTGGTAGCAGACAACAACTGGCTTCGAAGAAAATATAAAATAACCCAATATGATGAAAGGAAGACGAAGGAATTGAGAGAGGAGATCGCCTTGAAAACCAAAAATTTAACTAATTGGCAATTGACAGTGGTATCTACAAAAGATGATTGAGGACAGACGGTAAGAAGGGCAATGAAAGCACAAGACGCGGCAGACGAAGAACAGGAAGACTAAAGCTGCGACAGAACCACAGCCGGAAACTAAAGAACGGAAGACCACTGACGTAAACAGGGGAAGATGGATAGCATTGTCAAGCACAGCAGAATAAGCTACTTAGTGACGTGGAACCCACCCCCAAGGGAAGTAAGAAGAAGAGTTGAACATCAAGGGACGATTTGGTGTTCATTGGTACACGAAGTTTTGCAACAATAATGCATAACTATTATATTCATACTATAACAGTTACTTGAGAAACTGGGTGGTAAAATTAATGGGGAACAACATATTACAGAAGGGTTCAAAATACTATAACAACATTTTGACCGCAGGGTCATTTACTTAGAGCACAGTTTAATATATGGAGGTGAATAACGGACCCGCTTAGTCCAGGTGGTTGTGCAAATCATTGATGAGTCGTTGCTCATCGGCGTTTGTAAGCAACGTAAACAAGATGAGGTTTACAGACACGCTACGGGAACACAAGAACTGCGAGTCTTGCACCAACATAGGTACTTTGGAGATCGATGATATCAAGCCAGTTCTCATCAGTGTTATCACAGTTTGGAATTTAGCACGGAACTCTCTCGTGATCATGGTAATCGTTCAATACACACAACCTTGCGAATATCGCACGACGCTTTTCATGTTATCTCTCGCGCTGTCTGATCTCGCCAACGACTGTACGGCGATGCCCATCAGGGCTGCCATGTGCTCGAATACTTCACCAATTGTTCGTAGCGAGCTTCACTACATTCCCAAAATTCGACGATCAGTTTGTGTTACATGATTTGCTCGGGCTTCATCGTATAGACTTTAGAATGTACAAACAGAATAGAGACTGTAGTTCTACTAAACCAAACTTTATTAAACGTGGCTGCCGCGACAAGGGAGCGGCCTGTTATTTCACTTTCTGGGGAGACATCATTAAGTGATATTGTTACACTTTGTGCTGGCTGACCTTGTGTAAAATAGTTCCCTTAATGAACCCGGTCCGCTATGAAATAAAGCACACTCGGCGCCGTTAATATTACATAAAGGCATGGGGAGAACCTCTACCTGAGGTGACGTATGAGAACTTGGTGAGGCTCGTCGTCTCATTGACAACACCAACATGGCGGATGGTACAGAGGGTAAGTGTCCTGTAATCTTTTTCTTGTTTCAGTTACAATACATTTGTTCCTAGCATTATTCTGAAAAATCAGTTTAGGTAACATTTGAAGATCAGTGGCACACCATAAGCCTGTAGAGTGCTTTTAGTGGTTAACTTTGTCATAGCATCTCCGTAGGCCTTTTACAACTAGAGCGATATAGTGTACACTTGGCGGTAGTGGTATTTCAGTGTTGTGTGGGAGTCTCAACCCCTTCTGGTGTTTGTATTTTGCAATGAAACAGTATTGGGTGTGCACATCCACTGATCCCATATATTGGGTGTTTGTTGTAGTACCACTGGTTGTCCCATCATCACCCACTCCTGAACAAGACAGTCTGCTTATGATTAACAACATACATGTACTCTAGGTAAGTCGTAATATGCAACACACTACTAAGAAATAGTCATATCAGATCTACAAAACTAAGATATTCAAGAATATGACGAGACCAGTTCCTACTATGTTTGCTTGATCTGCTTCTTCAGTTCATACTACAATTATTGTAATGTACCGGTATGTTATTTATTGCTAAACTACAAAGGTCTACATGGCATAGTTATATGTGGGTGATAATGTGTCTTCATATTGTATTCCCATTAAATCCAATTAAATGGAAATGACTTTATACCCCAAGGACAATTTGTGGGAATATAGGAGGATTTATAAGGTACAGATCGTAAATTCAATTATAAAATAAAGGTGTTAGTTAACAAAATTAAGAGGGGAAAATGATAGCTGTATGTGGAGGAGTCTCATCGCATATGGTCACTACACTACACTACAGGAAATTAGGAATGGGGTGTGTCAGCTGTTTTATAATTTCACTAAACACCATGTTTCATTATTGTGAATAACTTTTACTGCTATGAAAAAGCACATGCTACAACATTTATATAAATTCATATAACAAATAAAGAGGCTAGATCATCTTAAAAGTAAAGTATAATTTAACTTCTTTTTACATAAATGTATAAGAAACCTGACAGAAGTCCACATTTTTTGCGGGAACATTGGCGGATGTAGGTCGTGGTAAATTCTTGGTGCAGAAAAGTAAAAAAACAAGTGGAAATATTGATTGATATTCTTACCTTAATTTATTCATGAAATAACACTATACATATAATGAGTAACAACAATGTGCTTAAAGTTAGTTAGTTAAAGTATTTTAGAACACTTTAGTCTAGTGAGTGATAATATGGTAACTTAGCCTTCGATAAGTTGTAGAGAAGATTCAACAAACCTGATTATCTGGTAGAATATATAGGAGATAAAGTAATAAACATAAAACTACTTACATAAGATAATATCTGAGTAAGCCAGTATCTGCTAGAAACTTTGATTAGGTAGCATTGTTGTTAAAACTAAGCAAGGGCGATAGTTGGGCGAACTTTTTTGTTAATGTAGCTTGCTAGTGTCCCACGTATTCGCTAGGGCGCGGCATAACCTAAATAGATACACCAGTCTAGCGTAACGTAATTGATTGTATTTAAATTTGGTCACTACCGGTAACGTTAGCGTTCGTGATAGGATAGATAGTCAGCTGTGTAATAAAACAACTATGTAACATAAAATGTGCTGTGGTACACAGGAAAGTCTTTATAAAGACTAAGTTTGTTAAGTTATCAAATAAATTATGATACGGATATGGCGCCTTGCAAGCGGCAAGTCAAGGCAAAGCGACACTTGGTGTACGATCAGTGCCACAGCTGGGTGGATTTTGCATTGTACGGCTGTAGGAAGTCATGGGCAGAAACCATGTAAGAGGGATTCACCTTTCAGTGCATGGGGTGTTGGAAGGTGGAATGTCTGTTGAAGGAGATAGTTAGGTTGACAGATATTGTGAAAGGGATGGAGATGAAAATTAGCAAGGAGACAGGTGGAATGGAGGCAAACAACAGGAAGAGAGATGGGAATACTGCGAGACTGAAGGAGAAGAGTAGTCTGAGGAAATGAGACTGAGAGGACGGAAGGTGATTGGAGAGGAAGAAATTGGAAAATCGACGACAGAAAACGTGACATGTATGAAGGTGACAGGGGAGTAAATGACCGTAGAGAAGGAGGGAAGGGAAATAGGACGGGAGAGAAGAAAATGTGATGGGAGGAAATATGAAGGGAGGAAAGGAAGTGAGAGCAAATGGGATAGAAGAGAAGTCGATAAAAGGGACGATGACATTACGATAGGTGACAAGAGAAAAAGCGACAGGAAAGAATGAATAGGAAGAGAATGTGACAACACGAAAAACATTTTAACAAATAAAAATATATCAATTGAAGTGAGAAAACGTGTACTGCAATGCTACATAGAGCCCAAATTGCTATATGGATGTGAATCCTGGACAATAACCAAAAGTTCACAAAAAACCATAGAAGCCACTGAAATGTGGTTCTTAACTTTAAGAAGAATGCTGCGAGTGCTATGGACTGCAAAGCAAAGCAATGAAGTCATCCTTAGGAGAGCCAAATCAAAAAGAAAGATCATCAACAAAGTTAGGACACAACAAGCACGATTTATAGGCCATGTCATGAGAAAGAAAAAATTAGAACAAATAGTAACAACAGGAAAGATAGAAGGGAAAAGATCCAGAGGACGCCAGTGAATAACAATAATAGAGAGTCTATCAACGTGGTGTGGAGCACAACAGAACCGCTACAAACTACACACGACCGTGAGGTTTGGAGGGCCATGATCGCCAACGCCTCTGACAGACATGGCACATAGAAGAAGAATCGTTTTTGTCGGTTGACATGTCATTATTGATTATACTGGTGGGGGCATGAATCATGCATCCAAATAGTTTTTGTTTCCGTTTTAACAAAGACCTGATTCAATTCTTCGGTAAATCGTTAACACCTATTCCAACAACTTACACATTTCCCGGTCGTGAGTATATCCTAAATATATGGAAATGTGAGTCAATCATTAGCCTTTTTATAGTTACCTAGTCTCAACTCTTGAATAAGAGTAGTATCTAGTGATGTATAATACTGTCAATAATTTTGTTACGGAAGTTCATGAGACTCGATTTCAATATCATTCTGGTTGCCCTCGGTTCATCACTTCTTCTTTTTATATTTAACGGTTCAGACCTCGGCGTCAACCCTGCAGATGCAACTAGTAGAGTTTGCTTTCTTGCAATCTTAAATGGTTTAATTTAGGCTCAGCGCACTGCTCCGTTACTTCATGTTTGACTTTTATTATTACACCTAAGACTTTCGCCTTGTGTGATATTTTATAGGGTAATTATCATGAAGCAGTAATAGAGTATCGTCTTGTGGCTGTAATGCAGTGCACCACGTGGACCATACCTATCATAGAAGTTGCCTTCTTGGACGCTTTAGCATACAGCTCCGTTATCTAAATTTGTTATCACACCCAAGTCTTTTTTTATCTTTCGGTCATGTTTCTGTAGTATGATATTTCATGAAGCAGTGGTGGTATTGTAATATTCTCGGAAAACTTGTTTTTAAGGAATTGTTTTAATTTTCAAAATGGAATTAAGAAATACATGTGATCTAGCAGAGGATTGCCGAAAAAATGAATGTTGTGGGTGACAATGGGGGCACAGTGGCCGAGATAAAAAGACTTGAAACAGGCCGTTTTGTAAAGAGGGCTGACATAAAGAGCCACAGGCACAGAAAACGTCTACTTGTGGAGATGAGAACTGGGCCAGGCCCGAGGACTGCCTCATGACAAGACCTCCCCGGTGGATGGTACACAGGGTAAGTGTCCTGTTATCTTGCATTAAAATGTACATCAGCTCAAACTATTTACGCAAAATTACAATTCCCACACATATCGACTTTAGCACAAACTCGGCACGTTAAAATAGATTACATTATTTTCTTACAATAATAAAATTGCATTGTAAATACTTACACAACTTAGTTTATTTACAAAACTGGGGGAAATGTTTTAACAATGGTGTACACAATTACGAGTCAAGAACACATATGGTAATGAATCTACTAGCAGTGCAATAACTATGTTATATTTATGGATACTAGTACACTTTTTTCTTTTGTTTTTAGTTTCATCTAACTGGCTACATCAACATTGTTCCAGATGGTGGTCACGGTTTGTTAAGTGGTGTATCTAAAGATATCCCAGGCAACATACCTCAAGCAGCTGTGGGGTACACTGGTTGTGGTTCATGACATCCAGTGGTCCGGCTTCCTTCTGCCGTGGTTCATCTGCAATTGCCAGTAGATTGGTTTCATCAAGCTGACAAGAAGAAAGAGTGGCTGGTTTCTGATTGCAGATCCAGAGTGTCAAGTTCTGAAGGAGAAATTATATTTGTAATGGCTGCATAATGAAATTAAGAAACATGGTGCAATCACAGCAATGGTAGCTGAAAAATAAAGCTTGCCATATAAATAGAGCAAATAAACCAACGTGGATGCACCATCAATGAAACATAACATGATAAATTTACCGAAAGTAACTACCGGTTATGCCTTGTTTCAATAGCATGTTACGTCTACCCAGTTTGTTGGCAATAAGGCAGTTAATAGACACCATTTATATACTTGACTGCAAGGATATCACAGAAAAATAACTTAAGAATAAAGCAATGCTACTTTCAATAGCATGTACGTGCTTTTGAAAGTAATAGTTTTTTGTAAGTGTGTAGCTTCAACGTCGGTGAAAAAGAATGCTTTTCTTAGACTCCGGCAGTATTGGTCATGACAATGGATAGATAGATAGATGAAGAGCAGATCAGATCTGCATCACAGATTTTCTAAAAAATAAAATAATAATTGAAGTTGTTCGTGGCAAGTTTTCTTTCTAATTTATTAAAATGCAGTTTGATGAGAATTGCATTATATTTGTTCATAGTCAATTAAATGTTGTTGGAATACTGTCAAATGTCCTTTGTTACTTTCGTGAAAATCCGACATTCTTAATTTTAAAATGGTCAAAAGCTCCCCTTCTAATATTTGAGTAGTGTGATATGATGTCATTACAAAGGTGTAGTGACACTGTCACTGGCACTTGTGGTAATCTAGCGAAGCAGTGGCGCCACCTTCTAAGAACACGTAGTGTTGGTGAATGCGACCAGAGGTCGGGCGGAGCACATGGCACACGGTCACGATGTACATCGTATATAGATGTTTGAATAAACATTCTACATTACTTAAATACATTGTTCGTAAGTAATATTACAACACTGACATATAAAATATGGAAATTCCTTGAATGTACAGAAGTACTGCCTACTGGATTCTTGGTTTGTTAAATTATGCATATACATTGTTTACTTCGCAATACATATCAAATTTAATATTGGTTTCCGGCAAATGCGAATGTCATGCTCTCGATTGCTCGTATTTCAATTTATAATAATATTAATATTACTTACTGGTATTAAACAGATGACTTTGACCCTTGTTTGAAAAAATTAATAGCTACAGTACTGCTGGTCGAATCGAATGCTAGGTTTGACATGCTGTTTTGTAAACAATCTTAACACACTTTTGCATAAAATATCGATATTCTAGTTTTGCAGAAAAGACCATCTACCCGAAAGGACTAAACTGATTTTATACGTTTTCTGGGTTTAGGGTTCACATTCGCCACCTATACTCCGTTGCCAGTGCATTAGGGTTTTCGTTCATGTTCCAAATCCTTAACAGAGGATACTTGAACCCAGTACACCCATTTTCCTAAAATACTTATTATACGTAGGAACTGCATTACGTGCATTTGTGTTGCGAAATAAATTACGCACATTCAGCATCCATCGGGATTACATGAGTCAGTGTCTACACGTGGACAGCTGTGGCGCATCAGTGAAGTCATTATTCTTTGGTTATCTGATGTTTTAGTCATAACTTGAGTGCTTCAGTATGATGCAGATTGCAGTTCTAAGTGGACACAAGTCGTCCTTAGCAGTGACGTCCCTATAGTAGAAGGTGGGGAGGAGTGAGAACTATTGTGACGCGATACCCAATAAATCACAGCCCAGGGATCTCCACAGTCCAACATCCGGCGCTGTAGCTTGCCAAACCACAAACAAATCACATGTGCAACACCCAACAGACAACAATATATTATACTGATATAACATGTAACCCATGGTCGGAACTGTCCACCAAGCTGTGATTTAGGAAGGCTAGATCAACGAACACGTTGTTTCGGCTTATGAAACGCAATTTGCTTGCCTATATACAATCAATAATATTTACTCTAGTGTTTAAAACAGTATATTAAAAATTAAAAGTGACGAACAGCAGCCTCGTTTTAAGTGTAACTTCTCTTGTACCCCGAGTGCGTCACAGTCGCTGAAAGCAGCTTCTTGTGATAAAATACGCAGTCATCTTTTCCAGATAACCAAAGAATAATGACTTCACTGATGCGCCACAGCTGTCCACGTGTAGACACTGACTCATGTAATCCCGATGGATGCTGAATGTGCGTAATTTATTTCGCAACACAAATGCACGTAATGCAGTTCCTACGTATAATAAGTATTTTAGGAAAATGGGTGTACTGGGTTCAAGTATCCTCTGTTAAGGATTTGGAACATGAACGAAAACCCTAATGCACTGGCAACGGAGTATAGGTGGCGAATGTGAACCCTAAACCCAGAAAACGTATAAAATCAGTTTAGTCCTTTCGGGTAGATGGTCTTTTCTGCAAAACTAGAATATCGATATTTTATGCAAAAGTGTGTTAAGATTGTTTACAAAACAGCATGTCAAACCTAGCATTCGATTCGACCAGCAGTACTGTAGCTATTAATTTTTTCAAACAAGGGTCAAAGTCATCTGTTTAATACCAGTAAGTAATATTAATATTATTATAAATTGAAATACGAGCAATCGAGAGCATGACATTCGCATTTGCCGGAAACCAATATTAAATTTGATATGTATTGCGAAGTAAACAATGTATATGCATAATTTAACAAACCAAGAATCCAGTAGGCAGTACTTCTGTACATTCAAGGAATTTCCATATTTTATATGTCAGTGTTGTAATATTACTTACGAACAATGTATTTAAGTAATGTAGAATGTTTATTCAAACATCTATATACGATGTACATCGTGACCGTGTGCCATGTGCTCCGCCCGACCTCTGGTCGCATTCACCAACACTACGTGTTCTTAGAAGGTGGCGCCACTGCTTCGCTAGATTACCACAAGTGCCAGTGACAGTGTCACTACACCTTTGTAATGACATCATATCACACTACTCAAATATTAGAAGGGGAGCTTTTGACCATTTTAAAATTAAGAATGTCGGATTTTCACGAAAGTAACAAAGGACATTTGACAGTATTCCAACAACATTTAATTGACTATGAACAAATATAATGCAATTCTCATCAAACTGCATTTTAATAAATGATAAAAAATACACATTCGTACAAAGTTAATAATTCTAAACACCATATCAGCACAAACTGGCAAAGCTGTAATGGCATCATATTCTAAAGCAAGCATATATGAATGAATTATCGAACATGCAGAAAAACCGATAACGTTTTAGGTTGTTGAAATAGCGACTCCTCTCGTCTGATCCACTGTTTTCAAGCGTGCAACGCGGTCAATTGGAATCCGATTAAATATGCATATCCACAGTGCAACAGACCATAGCGTAAGATAATTGCACCAATTGACATGTCGATTTTTCCGAGCACAAGCCACGATCACTTCGCACAACGAACGTTGCACGCAAGGTCAAGATAGCGGCAGCAACGACGGCAGTAACTACAGCCGTCCGTGTTCCATTAATATTGCAAGTAAGTGCCTCGCCACTTGACAGTCATTAAATTAATAGTAGTAATCCAGACGCAGAATAAGCCAGGCCATACGCAACCACAATTGTCTCCACTGCCATCATCGATGTGATACTGACTGTTAAAAGTAATCGTCGTCGTCTTAGTCATATTTCTCCACCTTCTCCTTGTCGTCGTAGTCATCGTCGTCGTCATCGTTATCATGATCATCATCATCAGCAGCAGAAGTGGCAGCAACAGCAGTCACAGCAGCAACAACAACAGGGAATATGCAGCAGCAACAGCAACAACAGCAGCAACAGTAGCAGCATAGACAGCAACAGCAGCAACAGCAGCAGCAGCAGCAGCAGCAGAGACAGCAGAGACAACAACAACAGCAACAGCAGCAGAGACAGCAGCAGCAGCAGCACCTTGATACTGATCCTTGATTTAGCTTGTTTTTTCTAGTCCTCTCACTGTTCTTGCACTACCGTATCCATCCACCGTCTCCACTTCCCTCTTTCTTTCTCTTTTTTTACTCTGATCGGGTCTGGCGAAAAGTGCCGGCGTATCGTGGGCTTAGTACGCAAAATACCCAGCACGATTAAATTAACATCTTTCGTGATGTCCTGCACCGCGCATTGGAACGAACTTGTTTATTTTCATTCAGCTATTATTCTAATCCGCTCTGACAGTGTTTCCGAGCGGCAAATGAGACCACCAGATTCTATCTGGCTATTACAATTCAGCATTCCGGTTCTACGATGTTCAAGGCTGCCGGCGGGCCAACGAAGCCAAGACGAAAGGCTTATGCAGGCGACTTTCTGGGTGACGGCAGATTCCATTACGCGAGTCACTCTATCATATTCTATTTAAGACAGTTGGAAAATGAAGTTAATTGTGTAAGCCTACTGCACACAAATCATTCGGCTTGTACTCAGTCGATCTACTGTATCAATCTCGACAAGAAAGGGGAACGAAAAGTACTCTATGCCAAAGAAATGGCATGTAAACATTACTGAAAGATCGAGCAAATCAAAAGCGACGCTCCCTGACATTATACTATATAGGACTCTATACGTATTTGCCGCTTGCATTATTGCAGAGATAGGTTGAATCCGTATATACGTTTCTACGTCCTTGCGCATGCTATTAGTGCCGAGAAAGTATTAATGTCTATATGTGGCCTTTAGAGCGTATGTTCATAGCGTCCCATCCCTGTTAGTTATCCTGATTGTGTCAATTAGTGTCACGCCTGGACAAAAGCCGTTTGTCAACGCGAGGGACCCAAAGACGTCGCCCCGAGGGAGAACAAGAAACGTGCTACGGTGTAACAATGCTTGCACATTAACTGACACCGAGGGCTAGGAGTAAAACAATATCCAAAGTTGTAGAAGACATTGCAAAATAAGACATCAATAAACGATGACGAACGGCGATTGTTGGTATCAGCGTCCTGTCGCCTACGCTATTACAAGACAACGTACTTACGTTATAACGTAACAAAATAGTGTAACGTGTATTAATGAACGAACCGACATTGTGTGTCACGTGATCGTGACTGACATTACTTTCGTTACCTAACAATTATAAATGAAAACCTGTTAGCTCGTTTAGTTGCCGATATCACAATAATAATAAGATAACTTCTATTGCGCCTAAATCCTTGGAAACCAAGCCCAGAGGCGCATCAAAACAAAAGGATTGGTCAATCTCAAAATCCATAAGCAGTATTCCAGTTGTCAACAGATGGGTTAAGGCGCTAGTGAGCTACGGTGGATAAGCAAGATTGTAAAGATAAGTTTTTAAATGACGACGGAATTTTGCAATATTTTCAACTGATCTAACACTAATAGGGATCATATTCCATAGAGTTGGTGCAGCAACAGAAAAAGGCTTAGTTCCAATGTTAGTGTTGACTCTAGGAACAAAAAGTAGGTCAGAACTAGATGATCGAAGCTGGATAGGTTTTCTTACATTGATAGCAATAACTGCTATGTCAGTTGCAATTACAAGTCTGTGTTTTGGTGACTTCAGCGTATCAATATAACCATGGCTCCCAATGGTTTCAAGTGTATGGTATTAGCGAATACATCTTGTTTTGTATTGGCCAATATAACGATTGAACTGTGTTGATTAGTTGGCACTGTGTGATTACATTTGGTGTATATGAAGTAGATATGTAAGCAAGTTGATAGTTGTGGGGTCATGAACTTCGCTGAATAACCTACTACATACATGTAGCACTATCCAAACATGTCTTCTTGTCTTTGACGCAACCCGTGATTATGTTGCCACAGCCACTAATATTAAATGATAAAAAATACACATTCGTACAAAGTTAATAATTCTAAACACCATATCAGCACAAACTGGCAAAGCTGTAATGGCATCATATTCTAAAGCAAGCATATATGAATGAATTATCGAACATGCAGAAAAACCGATAACGTTTTAGGTTGTTGAAATAGCGACTCCTCTCGTCTGATCCACTGTTTTCAAGCGTGCAACGCGGTCAATTGGAATCCGATTAAATATGCATATCCACAGTGCAACAGACCATAGCGTAAGATAATTGCACCAATTGACATGTCGATTTTTCCGAGCACAAGCCACGATCACTTCGCACAACGAACGTTGCACGCAAGGTCAAGATAGCGGCAGCAACGACGGCAGTAACTACAGCCGTCCGTGTTCCATTAATATTGCAAGTAAGTGCCTCGCCACTTGACAGTCATTAAATTAATAGTAGTAATCCAGACGCAGAATAAGCCAGGCCATACGCAACCACAATTGTCTCCACTGCCATCATCGATGTGATACTGACTGTTAAAAGTAATCGTCGTCGTCTTAGTCATATTTCTCCACCTTCTCCTTGTCGTCGTAGTCATCGTCGTCGTCATCGTTATCATGATCATCATCATCAGCAGCAGAAGTGGCAGCAACAGCAGTCACAGCAGCAACAACAACAGGGAATATGCAGCAGCAACAGCAACAACAGCAGCAACAGTAGCAGCATAGACAGCAACAGCAGCAGCAGCAGCAGCAGCAGCAGCAGCAGCAGCAGCAGCAGCAGCAGAGACAGCAGAGACAACAACAACAGCAACAGCAGCAGAGACAGCAGCAGCAGCAGCACCTTGATACTGATCCTTGATTTAGCTTGTTTTTTCTAGTCCTCTCACTGTTCTTGCACTACCGTATCCATCCACCGTCTCCACTTCCCTCTTTCTTTCTCTTTTTTTACTCTGATCGGGTCTGGCGAAAAGTGCCGGCGTATCGTGGGCTTAGTACGCAAAATACCCAGCACGATTAAATTAACATCTTTCGTGATGTCCTGCACCGCGCATTGGAACGAACTTGTTTATTTTCATTCAGCTATTATTCTAATCCGCTCTGACAGTGTTTCCGAGCGGCAAATGAGACCACCAGATTCTATCTGGCTATTACAATTCAGCATTCCGGTTCTACGATGTTCAAGGCTGCCGGCGGGCCAACGAAGCCAAGACGAAAGGCTTATGCAGGCGACTTTCTGGGTGACGGCAGATTCCATTACGCGAGTCACTCTATCATATTCTATTTAAGACAGTTGGAAAATGAAGTTAATTGTGTAAGCCTACTGCACACAAATCATTCGGCTTGTACTCAGTCGATCTACTGTATCAATCTCGACAAGAAAGGGGAACGAAAAGTACTCTATGCCAAAGAAATGGCATGTAAACATTACTGAAAGATCGAGCAAATCAAAAGCGACGCTCCCTGACATTATACTATATAGGACTCTATACGTATTTGCCGCTTGCATTATTGCAGAGATAGGTTGAATCCGTATATACGTTTCTACGTCCTTGCGCATGCTATTAGTGCCGAGAAAGTATTAATGTCTATATGTGGCCTTTAGAGCGTATGTTCATAGCGTCCCATCCCTGTTAGTTATCCTGATTGTGTCAATTAGTGTCACGCCTGGACAAAAGCCGTTTGTCAACGCGAGGGACCCAAAGACGTCGCCCCGAGGGAGAACAAGAAACGTGCTACGGTGTAACAATGCTTGCACATTAACTGACACCGAGGGCTAGGAGTAAAACAATATCCAAAGTTGTAGAAGACATTGCAAAATAAGACATCAATAAACGATGACGAACGGCGATTGTTGGTATCAGCGTCCTGTCGCCTACGCTATTACAAGACAACGTACTTACGTTATAACGTAACAAAATAGTGTAACGTGTATTAATGAACGAACCGACATTGTGTGTCACGTGATCGTGACTGACATTACTTTCGTTACCTAACAATTATAAATGAAAACCTGTTAGCTCGTTTAGTTGCCGATATCACAATAATAATAAGATAACTTCTATTGCGCCTAAATCCTTGGAAACCAAGCCCAGAGGCGCATCAAAACAAAAGGATTGGTCAATCTCAAAATCCATAAGCAGTATTCCAGTTGTCAACAGATGGGTTAAGGCGCTAGTGAGCTACGGTGGATAAGCAAGATTGTAAAGATAAGTTTTTAAATGACGACGGAATTTTGCAATATTTTCAACTGATCTAACACTAATAGGGATCATATTCCATAGAGTTGGTGCAGCAACAGAAAAAGGCTTAGTTCCAATGTTAGTGTTGACTCTAGGAACAAAAAGTAGGTCAGAACTAGATGATCGAAGCTGGATAGGTTTTCTTACATTGATAGCAATAACTGCTATGTCAGTTGCAATTACAAGTCTGTGTTTTGGTGACTTCAGCGTATCAATATAACCATGGCTCCCAATGGTTTCAAGTGTATGGTATTAGCGAATACATCTTGTTTTGTATTGGCCAATATAACGATTGAACTGTGTTGATTAGTTGGCACTGTGTGATTACATTTGGTGTATATGAAGTAGATATGTAAGCAAGTTGATAGTTGTGGGGTCATGAACTTCGCTGAATAACCTACTACATACATGTAGCACTATCCAAACATGTCTTCTTGTCTTTGACGCAACCCGTGATTATGTTGCCACAGCCACTAATATTAAATGATAAAAAATACACATTCGTACAAAGTTAATAATTCTAAACACCATATCAGCACAAACTGGCAAAGCTGTAATGGCATCATATTCTAAAGCAAGCATATATGAATGAATTATCGAACATGCAGAAAAACCGATAACGTTTTAGGTTGTTGAAATAGCGACTCCTCTCGTCTGATCCACTGTTTTCAAGCGTGCAACGCGGTCAATTGGAATCCGATTAAATATGCATATCCACAGTGCAACAGACCATAGCGTAAGATAATTGCACCAATTGACATGTCGATTTTTCCGAGCACAAGCCACGATCACTTCGCACAACGAACGTTGCACGCAAGGTCAAGATAGCGGCAGCAACGACGGCAGTAACTACAGCCGTCCGTGTTCCATTAATATTGCAAGTAAGTGCCTCGCCACTTGACAGTCATTAAATTAATAGTAGTAATCCAGACGCAGAATAAGCCAGGCCATACGCAACCACAATTGTCTCCACTGCCATCATCGATGTGATACTGACTGTTAAAAGTAATCGTCGTCGTCTTAGTCATATTTCTCCACCTTCTCCTTGTCGTCGTAGTCATCGTCGTCGTCATCGTTATCATGATCATCATCATCAGCAGCAGAAGTGGCAGCAACAGCAGTCACAGCAGCAACAACAACAGGGAATATGCAGCAGCAACAGCAACAACAGCAGCAACAGTAGCAGCATAGACAGCAACAGCAGCAACAGCAGCAGCAGCAGCAGCAGCAGAGACAGCAGAGACAACAACAACAGCAACAGCAGCAGAGACAGCAGCAGCAGCAGCACCTTGATACTGATCCTTGATTTAGCTTGTTTTTTCTAGTCCTCTCACTGTTCTTGCACTACCGTATCCATCCACCGTCTCCACTTCCCTCTTTCTTTCTCTTTTTTTACTCTGATCGGGTCTGGCGAAAAGTGCCGGCGTATCGTGGGCTTAGTACGCAAAATACCCAGCACGATTAAATTAACATCTTTCGTGATGTCCTGCACCGCGCATTGGAACGAACTTGTTTATTTTCATTCAGCTATTATTCTAATCCGCTCTGACAGTGTTTCCGAGCGGCAAATGAGACCACCAGATTCTATCTGGCTATTACAATTCAGCATTCCGGTTCTACGATGTTCAAGGCTGCCGGCGGGCCAACGAAGCCAAGACGAAAGGCTTATGCAGGCGACTTTCTGGGTGACGGCAGATTCCATTACGCGAGTCACTCTATCATATTCTATTTAAGACAGTTGGAAAATGAAGTTAATTGTGTAAGCCTACTGCACACAAATCATTCGGCTTGTACTCAGTCGATCTACTGTATCAATCTCGACAAGAAAGGGGAACGAAAAGTACTCTATGCCAAAGAAATGGCATGTAAACATTACTGAAAGATCGAGCAAATCAAAAGCGACGCTCCCTGACATTATACTATATAGGACTCTATACGTATTTGCCGCTTGCATTATTGCAGAGATAGGTTGAATCCGTATATACGTTTCTACGTCCTTGCGCATGCTATTAGTGCCGAGAAAGTATTAATGTCTATATGTGGCCTTTAGAGCGTATGTTCATAGCGTCCCATCCCTGTTAGTTATCCTGATTGTGTCAATTAGTGTCACGCCTGGACAAAAGCCGTTTGTCAACGCGAGGGACCCAAAGACGTCGCCCCGAGGGAGAACAAGAAACGTGCTACGGTGTAACAATGCTTGCACATTAACTGACACCGAGGGCTAGGAGTAAAACAATATCCAAAGTTGTAGAAGACATTGCAAAATAAGACATCAATAAACGATGACGAACGGCGATTGTTGGTATCAGCGTCCTGTCGCCTACGCTATTACAAGACAACGTACTTACGTTATAACGTAACAAAATAGTGTAACGTGTATTAATGAACGAACCGACATTGTGTGTCACGTGATCGTGACTGACATTACTTTCGTTACCTAACAATTATAAATGAAAACCTGTTAGCTCGTTTAGTTGCCGATATCACAATAATAATAAGATAACTTCTATTGCGCCTAAATCCTTGGAAACCAAGCCCAGAGGCGCATCAAAACAAAAGGATTGGTCAATCTCAAAATCCATAAGCAGTATTCCAGTTGTCAACAGATGGGTTAAGGCGCTAGTGAGCTACGGTGGATAAGCAAGATTGTAAAGATAAGTTTTTAAATGACGACGGAATTTTGCAATATTTTCAACTGATCTAACACTAATAGGGATCATATTCCATAGAGTTGGTGCAGCAACAGAAAAAGGCTTAGTTCCAATGTTAGTGTTGACTCTAGGAACAAAAAGTAGGTCAGAACTAGATGATCGAAGCTGGATAGGTTTTCTTACATTGATAGCAATAACTGCTATGTCAGTTGCAATTACAAGTCTGTGTTTTGGTGACTTCAGCGTATCAATATAACCATGGCTCCCAATGGTTTCAAGTGTATGGTATTAGCGAATACATCTTGTTTTGTATTGGCCAATATAACGATTGAACTGTGTTGATTAGTTGGCACTGTGTGATTACATTTGGTGTATATGAAGTAGATATGTAAGCAAGTTGATAGTTGTGGGGTCATGAACTTCGCTGAATAACCTACTACATACATGTAGCACTATCCAAACATGTCTTCTTGTCTTTGACGCAACCCGTGATTATGTTGCCACAGCCACTAATATTAAATGATAAAAAATACACATTCGTACAAAGTTAATAATTCTAAACACCATATCAGCACAAACTGGCAAAGCTGTAATGGCATCATATTCTAAAGCAAGCATATATGAATGAATTATCGAACATGCAGAAAAACCGATAACGTTTTAGGTTGTTGAAATAGCGACTCCTCTCGTCTGATCCACTGTTTTCAAGCGTGCAACGCGGTCAATTGGAATCCGATTAAATATGCATATCCACAGTGCAACAGACCATAGCGTAAGATAATTGCACCAATTGACATGTCGATTTTTCCGAGCACAAGCCACGATCACTTCGCACAACGAACGTTGCACGCAAGGTCAAGATAGCGGCAGCAACGACGGCAGTAACTACAGCCGTCCGTGTTCCATTAATATTGCAAGTAAGTGCCTCGCCACTTGACAGTCATTAAATTAATAGTAGTAATCCAGACGCAGAATAAGCCAGGCCATACGCAACCACAATTGTCTCCACTGCCATCATCGATGTGATACTGACTGTTAAAAGTAATCGTCGTCGTCTTAGTCATATTTCTCCACCTTCTCCTTGTCGTCGTAGTCATCGTCGTCGTCATCGTTATCATGATCATCATCATCAGCAGCAGAAGTGGCAGCAACAGCAGTCACAGCAGCAACAACAACAGGGAATATGCAGCAGCAACAGCAACAACAGCAGCAACAGTAGCAGCATAGACAGCAACAGCAGCAGCAGCAGCAGCAGCAGCAGCAGCAGCAGCAGCAGCAGCAGAGACAGCAGAGACAACAACAACAGCAACAGCAGCAGAGACAGCAGCAGCAGCAGCACCTTGATACTGATCCTTGATTTAGCTTGTTTTTTCTAGTCCTCTCACTGTTCTTGCACTACCGTATCCATCCACCGTCTCCACTTCCCTCTTTCTTTCTCTTTTTTTACTCTGATCGGGTCTGGCGAAAAGTGCCGGCGTATCGTGGGCTTAGTACGCAAAATACCCAGCACGATTAAATTAACATCTTTCGTGATGTCCTGCACCGCGCATTGGAACGAACTTGTTTATTTTCATTCAGCTATTATTCTAATCCGCTCTGACAGTGTTTCCGAGCGGCAAATGAGACCACCAGATTCTATCTGGCTATTACAATTCAGCATTCCGGTTCTACGATGTTCAAGGCTGCCGGCGGGCCAACGAAGCCAAGACGAAAGGCTTATGCAGGCGACTTTCTGGGTGACGGCAGATTCCATTACGCGAGTCACTCTATCATATTCTATTTAAGACAGTTGGAAAATGAAGTTAATTGTGTAAGCCTACTGCACACAAATCATTCGGCTTGTACTCAGTCGATCTACTGTATCAATCTCGACAAGAAAGGGGAACGAAAAGTACTCTATGCCAAAGAAATGGCATGTAAACATTACTGAAAGATCGAGCAAATCAAAAGCGACGCTCCCTGACATTATACTATATAGGACTCTATACGTATTTGCCGCTTGCATTATTGCAGAGATAGGTTGAATCCGTATATACGTTTCTACGTCCTTGCGCATGCTATTAGTGCCGAGAAAGTATTAATGTCTATATGTGGCCTTTAGAGCGTATGTTCATAGCGTCCCATCCCTGTTAGTTATCCTGATTGTGTCAATTAGTGTCACGCCTGGACAAAAGCCGTTTGTCAACGCGAGGGACCCAAAGACGTCGCCCCGAGGGAGAACAAGAAACGTGCTACGGTGTAACAATGCTTGCACATTAACTGACACCGAGGGCTAGGAGTAAAACAATATCCAAAGTTGTAGAAGACATTGCAAAATAAGACATCAATAAACGATGACGAACGGCGATTGTTGGTATCAGCGTCCTGTCGCCTACGCTATTACAAGACAACGTACTTACGTTATAACGTAACAAAATAGTGTAACGTGTATTAATGAACGAACCGACATTGTGTGTCACGTGATCGTGACTGACATTACTTTCGTTACCTAACAATTATAAATGAAAACCTGTTAGCTCGTTTAGTTGCCGATATCACAATAATAATAAGATAACTTCTATTGCGCCTAAATCCTTGGAAACCAAGCCCAGAGGCGCATCAAAACAAAAGGATTGGTCAATCTCAAAATCCATAAGCAGTATTCCAGTTGTCAACAGATGGGTTAAGGCGCTAGTGAGCTACGGTGGATAAGCAAGATTGTAAAGATAAGTTTTTAAATGACGACGGAATTTTGCAATATTTTCAACTGATCTAACACTAATAGGGATCATATTCCATAGAGTTGGTGCAGCAACAGAAAAAGGCTTAGTTCCAATGTTAGTGTTGACTCTAGGAACAAAAAGTAGGTCAGAACTAGATGATCGAAGCTGGATAGGTTTTCTTACATTGATAGCAATAACTGCTATGTCAGTTGCAATTACAAGTCTGTGTTTTGGTGACTTCAGCGTATCAATATAACCATGGCTCCCAATGGTTTCAAGTGTATGGTATTAGCGAATACATCTTGTTTTGTATTGGCCAATATAACGATTGAACTGTGTTGATTAGTTGGCACTGTGTGATTACATTTGGTGTATATGAAGTAGATATGTAAGCAAGTTGATAGTTGTGGGGTCATGAACTTCGCTGAATAACCTACTACATACATGTAGCACTATCCAAACATGTCTTCTTGTCTTTGACGCAACCCGTGATTATGTTGCCACAGCCACTAATATTAAATGATAAAAAATACACATTCGTACAAAGTTAATAATTCTAAACACCATATCAGCACAAACTGGCAAAGCTGTAATGGCATCATATTCTAAAGCAAGCATATATGAATGAATTATCGAACATGCAGAAAAACCGATAACGTTTTAGGTTGTTGAAATAGCGACTCCTCTCGTCTGATCCACTGTTTTCAAGCGTGCAACGCGGTCAATTGGAATCCGATTAAATATGCATATCCACAGTGCAACAGACCATAGCGTAAGATAATTGCACCAATTGACATGTCGATTTTTCCGAGCACAAGCCACGATCACTTCGCACAACGAACGTTGCACGCAAGGTCAAGATAGCGGCAGCAACGACGGCAGTAACTACAGCCGTCCGTGTTCCATTAATATTGCAAGTAAGTGCCTCGCCACTTGACAGTCATTAAATTAATAGTAGTAATCCAGACGCAGAATAAGCCAGGCCATACGCAACCACAATTGTCTCCACTGCCATCATCGATGTGATACTGACTGTTAAAAGTAATCGTCGTCGTCTTAGTCATATTTCTCCACCTTCTCCTTGTCGTCGTAGTCATCGTCGTCGTCATCGTTATCATGATCATCATCATCAGCAGCAGAAGTGGCAGCAACAGCAGTCACAGCAGCAACAACAACAGGGAATATGCAGCAGCAACAGCAACAACAGCAGCAACAGTAGCAGCATAGACAGCAACAGCAGCAGCAGCAGCAGCAGCAGCAGAGACAGCAGAGACAACAACAACAGCAACAGCAGCAGAGACAGCAGCAGCAGCACCTTGATACTGATCCTTGATTTAGCTTGTTTTGTCTAGTCCTCTCACTGTTCTTGCACTGCCGTATCCATCCACCGTCTCCACTTCCCTCTTTCTTTCTCTTTTTTTACTCCTCTCCAAGTCCCTCCAAATCCCTCTTGATACAATCCTCCCATCTCAGTCTCGGTCTTCCTCGTCTTCTTATTCTTTCCATTCTGAGGGCATCCGCATTCTTTATTAACCGTTCTTCTCCCATTCACTCCGCATGTCCAGCCCACATCAGCCGACTCATCACCAGCTTCTTCATGAAACGTTCTTTCACACCAACTGCCTCCCTCAGCTCCTCCATTCTCCGTAATATGTCACCATGCATGTAATAATGTTGCAGCTGTACTGACGGTTTGGAACTATACATGACGCCCCCATGAACGTGAGCTCCCCCCGATGGGAACCCCTGCGCTACCCGTATTCGTCTGGCTGATGATAAGATGTATTCGATGTATTATATAGAGACCCGACAATAGACGTGTGTGGCTAGATTCAAGTCGAGTTATCGAAAGCGTGTCATTGATGGGCTGTGATTCGACTTGTTTGATGTTGAGTGAAGACTTGAATCGAGTTGGTTGTCGAAAATGTTATCTCAATCCGAGCCTTTTGAAGGTGATGTTTCGATTCAAGTCATTTACATTTTGAGGTATACATGTTGACATGTCCTGAACGAATTGATTCGACTGGAATCACTACCATCAAATCAGACCCGTGGGCTCACTAAAACTAACTAGCTTAACCCTTCCATCGAACAACAAGCCACTCGTTTAAGTTGGCGCCATCTGGATAGTAATATTCATTGGTAGATCAGACACCAAAGGTTTAAGGAAGGGAACGAACATAGAAATAAGTGGGTGGATCTCGGCGCCTCGGAGGGGATGAACTTACAATACTCCTGCATATAGTAAGTACATCTCCCGATACTTAAAACTACGGAGCCAGTTGGACGAATTAATGGTAGAGAGGACTCTTTTGACATATATACATTTTGTGATTCGCTTCTACCGTCAGAGACTGACGCTTCTGGGTTTCTCTGAGTTTGAAAAAAGCCACCATTTTGGATTTTCAATGAGATTGTCGACAAGATTTGAAGAATGTCCAAATGTCAATATTCATGCCAAGTTTCATGCTTGTATCACCATTTGAACGACACTACGTATCTGCTCTACTACGTGGTGTGAAGGAACTTGACTACCACTTACCGAGCAGCGGGATGTGGTCGGACGTCTTCGGGATGTTGTCGGTGACGTTGAGCAGGAAGATGCGGAACGCCAGCAGCACGACGACGCCGATCTGCACCTTTTGGCCGGGCGGGCAGTAGAAGATGGACAGCAGCAGCACCGACGTCACCATACTCGGCAGGATGACGTTGAGCACGTAGAACGTGTAGCGACGCCGCAGCGACACGTGGAACGCGACGTTGGAGAAGCGCTCGTTTGGACTGGCTGTAAACGGACGGGGGAGGTCAGGCGGACAGGGAGCGATGCGTGGGGGCTGCGCAGGTTGTTGGCCTTGATTAGTCATTTTAGTAACTTACTGGGACTGTCCTGGAACGTGTAATGAATTTTGTGTTATGTTTTCAGGTGTGAGGTTATAGGTAAAATCACTACGCTCGAGGCTATGTCCCGATATTGTATAAATTGTAAACAACTGACGTTGTAACTCTATTAGTCAATGCACACATCTTTGGCTACTGGAGACATTTTTGGTAGTTTTAACCATATATATATATATATATATATATATATAGGGTATAATATATATATATATATATGTTATATATATATATATATATTATATATATATTATATATATATATATAACATATATATATATATAACATATATATATATATATATACATATATATGTATATATATATATATATGGTTATAACTACCGAAAATGTCCCCAGAAGCCAAGTCTTTGGTCCAGAAAATATTTGGAATGACTTTAATAGCAGTATACATAGCTTGTTCAGACGGAGCACGGTGTGCTCTTTCTGGACATAATTGAGTTTCATATGTGGTATGATAATCAATAGGACTTTTTGTGTACGAAAGGTGCTCAACCTGCCTGTTTTGGTATGTCCACAGCACGGGGGGGGGGGGGGGGGCAATACAAATTATCAAAATAATAATACATACTTACTTTCAACTCTTTTACAACTTGTCTTAATCCATTGTAGGTACACATACCCGGTGATTTATGATGATCTTTCAATATCCAAACACATCTCCTTCATTTTACAGGATTTAAACAAATGTTCACAGAAACCAGGTATTTTACGTTATCTGAAGATTTGCTTGTATATCTAAGTTTCAATAAAGCACTAACTAGTTAGAAAGAGCATAAACATTACCTAAACATATAAGGCTATCACACAACGACGAAAGTTTTACGATAAATCAACTTCACTGGTCGTCACAACACATCTAAACTACAAGAAAAAGCAGCGTCCTGGTAAGAATGAATGTGTTCTACGTTATCCAGTTTTCTCAGTTATAAATATTCTCAGATTTGTAATGTAACATATATATGTAGACCCATTGTTTATTTTGTTAAACAATGGTACTGCTGGCCATACAGACCTAATTTGACATCAGAGTGGTCGAAAATACCAAATGGTCGTGTTTTACGTTATCCGTGTTCTACGTTATTGCGTGGGAAGAGAGTGTCACTACCCTCAGACGGTTTTCTTGACAGATTCAGATGTAGGTCTGCTAGGAGACGGAACTCGCAGCTTGCAAAGTCTTTATTTATCTCTAAATGCCTGACAAACACATATGGTATTGTGCCAGTCTGAGCTAATTTTCGTTGACAATAAGAACTTGCTAGCATATGTCCACTTATAATGAACAATTTTGGTGTTAAAATTGAAGTGAAGACTAGCAGACTTGTTACCTGCCAAAAGTTGCCTGCCCCTCTGAGAGCAAAGGATCAACATCGTAAAACGTAATCGATAACGTAGAATACAAATGGATAACGTAGAACACATTTCGTTGCTATTTTCCCAGCATTTATCGATACTCTCATTAAACAATCTGCCTTGGGTATTTTCCTGTAACTTGTAGTCGTCGTTTATTGTCATCTAAGACTGTAGGAATAATATATCATACTTAGGCCTGGCATATTTGGGTTTCCTTTTACATGCTCTGAATTATTAGGGTAGGTTGGTAAGACAGATATTTGCAAAATGCCGCGACATTTGGCTCAAACTCATGCGCGCTACAGGAAACCTAGATAACAAAATTATGCGTATTACTTGGCAAAAGAGATGGAAAGCGTGGCACAGCAGGATTTCAAACCAGCGCAGTTGACCAAGGATGCCAGAGAAGAGAAGAAAGAAAGGAAACCATGTGAAGTCAGCGAGAGAGAATATTACGAAGTTCAAGCATGGGAGTATTCAAAAATCACCCAGATAGAGTTCAAGCCCAGAGCTAGAACTTCGCAGTTCTCGTAGAGGTGTTGACATAAGCGGATTGTACAGAGTAGATTAATCGTTTATAACAATTACGTGTGCTACTTATTCAAAGAACTTAGCAATGACTATTGCTCAGAGAAGCAGGTAACTGTGCAAATGGAGCATGACACATGCCTACATACAGTGGTGCCATACGATCAGATGGTTCACAATGTTGCAACAGTTATCTCAATCTCTAAGATCACCATTGGGTGGGTCCACGCAAACCTGCCCAACATCCAGCAGATAGATGCCTGATTCTCTGAAGAGACAAACTAGAAACAGCACAATCTTCAACATAGGTCATGTTCAACATAATTTTATCGGCGTCATGGCATTACTGTGAATGTAGCTATGTAAACGATGGGATATGAGGAGCTGGAACACGCAGCTGGTCGTGCGGTGACGAAATAGAAACTTATCACGACAGCACGATACTTCTATGCATGGGGTATTTCTCACACGGAGTGAGCAGTACCGTTCCCATTGGACATGAACGATGCAGTTAATGAAAAAAACATGTGCAAAACCTTCAAGCGGATCTTTTAGTGTCTAAGACTCAATGTGAACTCACGCTGTGACGCTAGTCGACTATTACATAGCAATTAGTTGAGACGTCGTGTTTCAATCCGTTTTGTTGATCGTTTGGAAACTTTCATTCTAAATGTCTTTGGTATGCCATGAGGAAAACAAACAAAAACATGTGTGACCATAGATGAAACAGCAAAAGAAGACGAACATGACATGCTGACAACTGAGGAATCAACAACTCACCACTCCCAGAAATCAGCAGAGGTCATGCATTAATGGAACAGACACCAACAGATCATTGTTGAGAACTTTGTTGCAGTGAAATTAAATGTTAAGATGTGCGTAGGAAAATCGCTGAGATCGACGATGGGAGGATATATTGGCCACATTAATTTAACATATTCCAACTGAGATCGTCGATGTGAGGTAATATTGGCCATACTAATCACACATATTACAACAGGCAGATCACTGCAAGCATTTAAGACATTTAGACACAAATAGTTATGTTCTGTAGGTGCTAGGATCGTTTCTCATCTTTACCAATCGTTTGCCGGCCGATTCGGTGTTCTACGTTATCCGTTTTCAACGGCATCCAAATTCATAATACTCCTTTTGAGGCACAACAAATGACGTGACCATTACCTTTTCTTCTGTTGAAGGAGTGAATTTGTACCAACAAAATACTGATACCAACAAATAATGCAAACATCTTGCCAGGTTTAGCAACTTGCGTGTTATACGTTATTATATATTATGATTGTATTATCACTGGAATTAATCATGGGTGTATATAAAGTTATGTGTATTTCAAAATATGCTACAATAGATAATTAAAAATCGACAATATGTTCAAGTTTTTGTCTCAACGTGGGGGGTGCAAATTGAAGTTTTTATGAGCCTCAAGGGGTTGGGGGCTGCAAATCGACATGTTTGCATAGCCTGAAGATGGGTGTTTCGGGGTGATGAAAATATACGTTTTTGGAGAGAGTTAGCCCCTCGTATTCACCACGTTTCGACGCTAGTGTGGCGGAACTATTTTTGTTGACGTTATGTCGCGATCGTCGCGTGCTAGAGACCTTTCGAACAAATGGAAGGCGACCATTTTATACAAACTAAATTACTATTATTTTAGTTAAGTATCGAGTTCCCCATATATAGGAAGTGCAGCGGTACCCCTTGACAGTCTCAACAACACCCACGGATTTAGGCGCGAATAATATACATCCCCAAATTTACGCAGGCTCACGGTACCCACTGACCGGGCACGCAACTGAATGAAACCTGAATAATGTGGCGTGTGAAGTGAATATAAAATAATACCTTAGCGCTCTGCTGCGGTCGTACTTGATGGGTGGTTGAGAGGCCCCAATAACTGGACGCGGGCTGCAGCCTTGTGTAATTATTTGAACTACTCCGTTACCGTCTCGTATCGATTACGGCGGCACGCAATTCACAGAGGTATCATTTGATGTAGACACTGTAATTATCGTAGTCACGGTGCTTTGCTTTATACTGGTGAGTTTAGTGTCTAGTTATCGTCACAAAAAGAGTGGTGTATGCAAAATATAATGTTAAAGTATACCCTGTATATATAGGTATATATATGTGTGTGTGTATATAACAAATAACGGTATAATAATACTTGAACACTGTGATTGCACACACACGCACGCGCGCGCGCGCGCACACACACACCCATATATATATGTGTGTGTGTGTGTGTGTGTGTGTGTGTGTATGCGCGTGCGTGCGTGTGTGTGCAGTCACAGTGTTCAAGTATTATTAAACCGTTAATTGTTTACAAATTGGCGATCAGCTTGCAACGTATACGTGATATTACGGGAGGAACATTTCAATTAAGCATATAACGGTAAAATTGTACTACAAAATGATGGTTCAAATGTTGATAGTCACAACATTAGAATAATCTTAGTTTAGATGTAACCGGGTTTTATGAAAACAACATCTAGTCTCCGTACGTTTAACCATAGCGAATGTGCGAAGAGAAAATGTGGTATACGGAAGGTGACAATCAGCTGGAAAACATTTGATACGATCACCGGTGAATACGATTTTCGTCTGTGGTGGGGAGGTGTTATGGTAAGTGGACACTCGTCGTATATGGACCCCGTAATTTTGATTGTGTTGAGTGAGTTAGAAGTTGACAATTTGAGTACGTGATGTAACAAAACACGTGTCTAAACCTTACGGATATAAATCAACAATGGTCATTTCAATATTTTGTACGGTTATATTAACATTCGTTTGAGAGTTTTGTTTGCACAACAATTTTTATTACATGCATAAGTGAAACACGTCTATAATTTTTGAATCACTAAACATATAAACAGTTCCATTGTTCACAAAATTAAAAACTATACAACGCTGTGGTAAATGGACCACCGGTCCAATTACCATGGGGGTCCATTTACAATCTAACATAGGCAATCACATAACTAACGAATGCAGTGGCACTAATTTTGAGACAGTAGGCCCTGTCCTCGATTTTCCACCTTTGCTAATCGCGTTTGGCCGGAGAAGTTGGCACTTAGAACATATATGCGTTTTCCACCTTTGCAGTGACACCGGATTTGTTAGGTCATTTCGAAACAATTGTGCTGATTTAAAAAATAATCTCATAGTACCATCTGCTGACCTGTTTAGTGTTGGCACATTGAGAAACAGTTATTTCAGATTACCAGCTGGCATGTCCAAAATGTTGTGTGCACAAACATTTAAGCGACCGTTTATGTTCCGGTACTCAGACAAATTCTCTCCGTAGCTAGGGGTTATAATAATACGAACAGTAAACAGGTAATTAGCTTATTCAGTTGTACATCGTCCCATTTGAGGTCTTGATTGTCGGAAGCAGCCAACTTCGAAGAGCAATTGCGGCCTGCCACCGCATTACCGACAAAAGCAAGTGTTTAGTATTTTACTGTTTTATATACAATTTTTTTTTTTTTGTGGCGCAGCATTCAAAATGAAAACACTGTTTTGGTCTTGTTAGCGACAAATTATCAGGCAGTGTGTACATACAATAATAAATGGGGAACAGACGAAGTCAATGTAATACCACATAGGTATATCGTCATGTGGCCCTGCAACCAGTCTAGCTTGGGCAGACTGAATACGGGCGGACCATCGGAAAGACGGGACTATTTGTCACGTTTGGCCAATTAGTATCAATATATGTCAAATGCTTTCGCCACGTGACGGGAAGAGTGAATTTACGTCAATTTGTGTCAATCTGTAGTTTTTTTGTTGTTGTATCAAAACAGTTAACTCTGAGGGAATTGATGCTTCTTCGAAGATTGATACAGTTTGTAGACATCAAAACATTTCTCTCAAGAATACACTGTCGATATACTGTTCCACATCAATATGTGTATATCTTAATTAACTTATCATTTATTCAACAATTATTGAACATACAATAAGGTTTGCATCAAAATGTTGCTGTTTTTGTGCTCTGAAATCAAATTTGGTAATTTGATTTGTCAAATTAACAGAAAATGAAGGACTCGACATGCGAATAAACTTGTTTGTTATTCGCCCTAACAGACTACACCTAGTGTAAATGCTAACAGAATGATAACAGTGACATAGTTCTCTTACAGACGAGTCACATACACACATATGAGCAACCATTGGTTTGTCCATAAGTCAAATGCTTCCTTGGCTAATTGTCAGTTGGGGGTTTTGCGATCTGTATTAGAAGTAACTGTTTTTCAACTGAGGCCTTCATGCGTTATTCTGCTTCGAGCGTGTAGACAGTTTCACCATCTTATTGAAACAACTATTCACACGTGTTGTCTGTGTTGTGTCACAGGTCGTGGCTCTTGTATCCGTTAATTTTGCTATCTAGCGACGTTCACTAAAGACACAACGACGCGTACAATTGAGGAATTACCGAAGGATAGTCAAGGTCGATATGTTATCTTTGTGATTCGTGCCAATCGAATCCAGGCAATAGCTGGACCGACATAATAGTCAGACAAGCTAGCAGTGCACAGTCCTACTGACGATATTCAATATGTTATTCTCTGTAGACGGATAGCATCGCAGTACATTTAGGCCGGGTGGAGCGGTTTGTGATTTCTGCGAAATGGCTGACATATGTCGGTAAACAAATAGCGGAAACCATTGTTTATTTTTATTTGGTTTGATCATGCAGGTACGCTACTTATCATTTGTGTTGGACAAACAAGATATAGTGATTGTGTAAATACTCTCCCTTTCTAATATTCCCTCCGCCATAAAAATGCTTATATGGAATGACAATGTGTGCGTGTATGTACGAGGTGTGCATGGTGCACAAATTGGTGCGTGCGTGCGTGTGCGTGCGTGTGCGTGCGTGTGCGTGCGTATGCGTGCGTGTGCGTGTGTGTGCACGAGTGTTGGTGTGTACGTGCGCGTGCGTAAATGTACAAAAGGTACGTTCTTATACACCGCAGTATCCAGTCCTTAGAACAGCCAAAGTGCTTTACTCTTTACTCCCTGACAGACCATTTCAATCGAACAGGATTGCGGGAAGATTATTCATGCACACATATCCAACAAAATCTACAACCAGGTACTCATTCATACAGCTGAGTGAACTGGAGCACCATAAAGTGAACGAACTTGCATTGGGCTCGACACAGCAGCACCGGATTCAGTCCCAGGTTCTCTGGATTGAGAGTCCGACGCTTTAGCACTGCGCCGTTGCGCTCCTGTCTATATGCATTTTTAAATGACCGAAATAATTTATTTTGAACGCTACATCTGGTAACCTGCCTAAGCCGATCACCGAGCCGACATTTAGCCTTAAAATCCATTAAATTGGTGACATGTTTGTTTGAGAAATGGCAACACAGAAACTCATGCATAATAATCGTATCGCACATTACTGTAAAGATTCCAATTGCGAAAATCACTTGATTTGATTATTGGTAAGAATTAAACAAGTTAGTAGTTTGTCTGATTAATTTACCAAAACTGCGCACAGAAGTTGCACAAATGAGTGAGCGTGTCATACTGGATATAGACTACGTAGGTTTGCTTTATTGCAATATTAATTTGAAATGACACGAGGGAAAACATTGTCCCGAGGAGGCGCCGTTACGTTGTTTCGCATGCTAGTGATCTAAATTACGTACAATGCAATGGTTACGTGAGGATATATTATCTCAACGAACATATTTCAGAAAAACGCTCACGAAATCACGCGGGCGGCTCTTCATACCAGACGGTTCAGGATTACGGGAAACACAGTATATCACTCGCCGAATTATATTGATGCGATCCAGATAATGAGCGGTGTTATAACATGGCGGTGCGTGGTGGCGGACATTCTTCATTTGCGTTAACTGATTTTTTTTATGCCAAACGGTTTCTGCCTGCTTGCGACATTGTAAATCATTCGCCGGATCAAACCAACATATTTCTATGTCTGCTGCAGTCTGGTGCCGGTTTGTGAACAGGTGAAGGTCCGTCCCCGTGGATGATAGTGACAAATACTTTGGCTTCTGTTTAGCCTCCTGTTTGACATCAGTCGATAATCCGGGTCGTATTTTATACAAAAAAACGTATCTTTGAACATATGCTCTTTAGGAGGACGACTTTTTTCTGAGAGAATGATGCATGTTTGAAACTCGGCGATGACAGTTAGATGCACATAAATAAATTACGGAACTTTATCTGTTTTGGTCACAGTCGTGTTGTTTATATTCCATTTGTTTTTTTACGACACGTACAAATCCATTGTAAAAAATCGCTGCCTTTGTTTATACCAACTGCTGCATTAGGAACACTATGAAAGAACCAGTGAAAGAACGATAGCGAGAGCGAGAGGGGGGAGATAAAGAGTGAGATAATGGAGGGAGAGAGAGAGTGGAGAGGGGGAGGCAGGGAGGCAGTGGGGCAGTGAGGCAGGGGGGCAGGGAGGCAGGGAATGGGGGACGGAGGGAGGGAGGGAGGAAAGAGGGAGGAATGGAGGAAGGGAAGGAGGAATAAATGAGGGAGGGTAGGAGAGAGAGAGGGAAGGACGGGGGACAGGAGGACGTAGGGAGGGAGAGGGTGGGAGGGAGGGAGGGAGGGAGAGAGAGAGAGTGAGGGAGGGAGGAAGGGAGGTAGGGGGTAGGGAGAGAGACAGACAAACAGACAGACAAAATCAGTGTCTGAGATTGATACAGAGAAAACAACTACCCATACTCCTCGATATGGTACGGCTGACTTTTAGTGTCTTGGGCTAATTGTTATACGATGAATCTCCACGACTTAACCACTCGACACTCAATCTCTTGGCACGCGGTACTGATTCGTTTACGACCAAATGCTGAGTGCGTGCCTTTCTGCGCTCGCTCACTGTTCACTCTTCACTTTCACCGGTGCCCCCCCCCCCGGGGCTCGGTGATCTCCCCTGTTCTGTTCACACTCTACCCAGACGACTGTCGTAGCAGCCAGGAGACCGTCGATTTCATCAAATACAGCGATGACACAGCTATCGTCGACCTATCCGGCTCTGATCAAGTGTGGCAATCATTTCCTAGACCTGAACGTTCCTAAAACTGAAGAACTCATAATAGATTTGAAGAAGAATCCTGCTCCTCTCAAGGAACTATTCATCAACAGAGAGTGTGAGGAGAGTAGAGGAGTACAAGTACCTCGGCACCACCATTGATGCCAAGCTCACATTTGGTCAAAATACAGCTGTAATTAATAGAAAGTGCCAGCAAAAGCTGTATTTCTTAAGCAAGCTCAGGTCACCCAGAGTCAGCACACATCTTCTTCAAACCTTCTATAGATGCTACATCGAGTACAGCTCTATTACATGTGGGTTCCTTGTATGGTACGGTGGCCTGAGTGTTGTGCATCCCAACACTCTGACACGAACAGTCAGGATTAGTGGCAAGGTGATGGGATAAAAGCAGACAAGTCTAGAGGATCTGTACAGGCAACGGGCAGAGAGAAAGGGAAGGAAGGTCTCCTCAGAACCCCGAACATCCCCTGTTTCCATGCTATATACTGCTTCCTTTTGGCAGCCTCTTTCAACTCCCTCACTGTAAACTTAATCGCAGTCGAAACTCATTTGTTCCCTCGTCAATTAGACTAATGAATGAGTAACTGTCCTTCGTGTCCTCCTTCTCTGCTGGTCTTCTCTGCCAGTCTGACACTGAGTGAGCCTGAGATGATTCGTGATTTGTGAGATGATTTAACTTTGTAACGTATTTAAGTTATTTACCATATTTAAGTTATTTTAACTTATTTAACCGATATAACTTCTATAACTATTTATATATTTTATATTGCATGTACATTTGTTTTATTTGTTTTAATATGCAGCTACACTCCAAATGAATTTACTCCCAAGGGAAAATAAAGTATTGTGATTGTGATTGCTGGCGCTGCATGATTTACAAAGAATGCGCAATACGCTTGAGGTCGTAAATCGTGTATAGCCACTGGCAATATGGACTCAACATCAGCGAGATTCGACTCGTAATTAAGAAGAATGATTATTGTGCGCAGCATTCTTCGCGACATTTAGGTTGATGTTTGCATCAAGTATCGCACTGATGGAAACGTACTTAACCTACAGCGGCTGAAAGTCAGGAACAATATATCAGAATGACTGTTTGCTCTTCCTGCGCATTCAAGCGGCGACTTAAAACAATTATATTATCAACAGTTGGTAGAGAAGGTGGCCGATTGGGACTTCTGATCACGAGACGTTTAAAGGAAATCAAAACCAAAATTAAAACCAAAATCAAAGCCAAAATCAAAACCAGATATACTGCTCCATCTCCAAAACACTGGAAATGCCGGCAATGTATCTCCCCCTTCTGGCATCAGACATGGGCCACCAATCTGCAAGACCTCCTTCAAGCAGAAATGTCAACAAACGCACAAGGACCAAAAACACAGCGAAATAATAATCAGCCTCAGTTCTGAGAGAACAACAACAACAGAAGCTGTTTATGGGAACAACTGGGTTCGAAGAATCACAAAAACAAAGATTGTGGACATAAGAAGGATGGCCAACCTGAAGAAAGAGGTTGGGATGGAATTCAGCCTAACATGAAGACTGCACTCTTATTAGTGAGACTTCCGGATGATATGGGCAGGCCACTTGGCAAGGATAGATGCAGACAAACTTGCAAATAGAGCAGAGAAAGTACAACAACATCAAGGAAGCGGGAGAAGGGGGAAGGCCACAACTGAGATGGGAGGACTGTGTGAGAGGACATGAGACGAGCGGGTGAGGTTGAAAGGTGGAGAGATACACCATCAATTAAACATAACATGATAAATTGACCGAAAGTAACTACCGGTTATGCCTTGTTTCAATAGCATGTTACGTCTACCCAGTTTTTTGGCAACAAGGCAGTTAATAGACACCATTGATATACTTGACTGCAAGGATATCACAGAAAAATAACTTATGTATAAAAGCAATGCTACTTCCAATAGCATGTACGTGCTTTCGAAAGTAATAGTTTTTTGTAGGTGTGTACCTTCAACGTCGGTGAAGAAGAATGCTTTTCTTAGACTCCGGCAGTATTGGTCACGACAATGGATAGTTGAAGAGCAGATCAGATCTGCATCACAGATTTTCTAAAAAATAAAATAATAATTGAAGTTGTTCGTGACAAGTTTTCTTTCTAATTTAGTAAAATGCAGTTTGATGAGAATTGCATAATATTTGTTTATAGTCAATTAAATGTTGTTGGGATACTGTCAAATGTCCTTTGCTACTTTCGTGAAAATTCGACATTCTTATTTTTAAAATGGTCAAAAGCTCCCCTTCTAATATTTGAGTAGTGTGATATGATGTCATTACAAAGGTGTAGTGACACTGTCACTGGCACTTGTGGTAATCTAGCGAAGCAGTGGCGCCACCTTCTAAGAACATGTAGTGTTGGTGAATGCGACCAGAGGTCGGGCGGAGCACATGGCACACGGTCACGATGTACATCGTACATAGATGTTTGAATAAACATCCTACATTACTTAAATACATTGTTCGTAAGTAATATTACAACACTGACATATAAATATGGAAATTCCTTGAATGTACAGAAGTACTGCCAACTGGATTCTTGGTTTGTTAAATTATGCATATACATTGTTTACCTCGCAATACATATCTAATAAAATATTGGTTTCCGGCAAATGCGCATGTCATGCTCTCGATTGCTCGTATTTCAATTTATAATAATACGGCCGACTAAACGTGGTCGATGGTGAAAGGTGTAACCAGAAGGGGAAACGTCAACAATGCATGCAGGTATATCATGTGGTGTGATCCACGTCTCAGTTACAGCATGAATGTTTATTTTGTTTGAAATTAATAAATCACAAAGTGAGGCTGTCTTATCTCGTACAGATCGAACGTTTATAGTGGCCTCCCGAATGTTTCGTCTAACAGCTGGCCCGATTGAGACTTACATCTCCTGCTAGTAATAAAATTATTGCTAATTTCAATGTTGGCGTAAAGAGGGGGATTGGCAGTAACTTTCTATTATAACAAACATGAAGACATGGCAGGCTATGCAAAATTGAAATCGAATGATGGATTCTAATGTGATTAGAAAAAAGCACATTAAAATGATTAGATGTCAATGGTTTGCATAAAATAAAATCGTTATCCCTTACAGCAACAGAGCAAGACAAGCAGAAAACACCCAGTAAGAATAATGGTGACATAATTATGTTAGACTATTATCATATTTAGTAGAAATTAATAGACCAAAACCATACAATTATATATAATATAGATAATAAATAGTAAAGAATGTTAAGCCCAGAGCTAAGGCTAAGGCGTAAGTCAAAAACTAAATTATATTTACAAAATCAGTAGTCTACATTTTAACAATAAAGCCTACTTTATTCAATTAGAAAATGTTGAACCGGGGCCAACTTCGGTAACTAACTTGAGACTTACAGGCCTATTGAGGGAGGGAGAAATATTTATATTTATTAAAATTCACTCAGCCGTAGCCTTAGATAGGCAGAAACTGACTGCAATGCCAATCACTCAATGCCATGGCAATGCCTTATAGTATTATACTTATAATTCACAACTTATTAAACAAAATTGTTTTATTGTAATAATATAAAATGCCAATAATAATCTTAAAGGTCAATAGAAAAAACCCACAGGCAGCATGTTTTGTAACTTAATCATTTAACAGTGTAATAGTTACAAACGACAGCATTTTAAAAACTAAACATTGCCGACCGGCGAAAGTGAGCGATAATCATAACGGCTTAAACGCCGGTTTTATTAAGTTGAATATGACAGGACCAAAACTTGTTAAAATATGCTTATAGTTTAAATATACTTAGCTTATGGTTGAATGTTTGATTCTGTAGCGCTTTACAAGTTACATAATAGTATAAGTAGTATATTCAAAATAATAAGTATACTATAATTGAACATTAGACGAAGGATACATTTTGAAAGTAAACATTTTGATTGAGACGTAAGCAAACCGCGACATACTGGATACATCAACTGACCTATCCTGTACCTTGCGGTTTGCCTATTTCACAAATGAAAAATTTGCGCGCAATCTCCGTCAAGTGTTGCTTTTGCAAACAAGGTTGATAACGGTTATATGTGTGAATTACACTGCAATTGCGGCATGACATCTCATAGATTGAATATAACCGCATTCAGTTGTCACCTCAACAACATTGCCTTACGTTTTTGTCATGAAGACATACTTGTGGGGCCGGAATGTCAACGAAATATAGAACAGAATGAAAGAACGCACCACGTGTTCGGCATCCGTTTTTGATGGCTTGACGGAACTTTTGTTAGTCAACAGATCATGTGATGGATAAGTCAATTGTACGGAGGACCCGTGAGTTGATCAGTTGCGTTAGCGGCGCGAAAAATCTATTCAAATTTATTTATGTCATACCAAGCGTCACTAGACACATTCCGGGATACCTTCTATTATGTATGTGTGTACGTAACGGCGGCCATTTGGACTTCGGAGGAATGGTATTTGTTCTAGTGGAGTATAATACCGTCAAGTTAAGTGCACTTTGCGATCAAGACATTAAATCAATGCTTATAATTACACGGAACGCCCACGTGTACAAAAAACATTCGTATTACATGTTACTAAAATGCAATTGTACATGCATCGTCATACAAAAAACTCAATGCACTAGTATAATATCAAATATTGTATAATTATATTTAGAAGATATACATATGTGTTGTTGCAATCATGTTAGTACATGTCATTTGTGTAAAACATTCATCCATTCATTTTGTTTGCTGAAAATTCTTCAGTATTATTCATTTTTATGCAAACAATTTCTTTTTGATATATCCAATACGTGTTTTACCTGATAGTCATACATCACATGCACTGAAGAAGTTGGCATACAACACCGACGAAAGGCTTTACAACTACAAAAGCACGGATTGGAAACATTAAAAAGAAACGTTTTGCTTAATATTACACGGATATTGATTAAAACAATAAATAGTAAATCGGATGTTCGTTGCGTCAAATGACGGAGATTTCCATCTACGGAACGGAGATTTATCGGCTACAAGCCCGTAGCCAGCTTTTCACAATGAAGGGGGGTTCATATGTTACCAATTCAGCCTCCAGGGGGCGTCACACATTCATGTGGGGTTATCTTTTTTACAATGCAGAGAGCCCCACGTGTTCACGGGGGCTCATAATGCAGAAGTTCTAACTGGAAGAACAATGAAGTGGGTGTGAGATTGGTGTACCATGTGGTTTCGTCTTATATTCTTTCATCTTATATATATATATATACTGTATATATATATATATGTATATATATATACATATATATATATATATATATATATAAACACCACATTAACATCCTCAGCAGGCCCATAACGAGATCGTTTGGGGGTGCGTCTTCAGACAAAGTGAGACTCATATGAGGTCTGTGGAGATTGGTCCCATTTTGTTGCTGATTAGGCCTAATTTACAATAAATTTTATTCAAAAAAGCCAACACGCAGTGGTAGCATATTGTTAAT
Source organism: Escarpia spicata (assembly GCA_963995525.1). NCBI lineage: Eukaryota > Metazoa > Annelida > Polychaeta > Sabellida > Siboglinidae > Escarpia > Escarpia spicata. Next base: position 21,146,578 of record OZ023208.1, read on the forward strand.
ATAACTGAATTATTTATTTGAACCCTTCGCCGTGTATGCAATTGTTTTGAATATATTCATATTAATATAATAAATGAAGCCCCATGGAGTGTGTGTCCAAGTTATTTTTAAGAATAAACATTTAAAGTGTGATATTTACAATCTGGTTTTCACTCAATTAATACATTATATTGATATGACCGGTTGTGCAAAAGTTCCATAATTTATCATAAACATAATTAAGTTAGTAACATAACAAACCTTTATAAAACATGCATGGTAAATAGAAGCTAGATTAGAAAAAAATATTGTCCTCTTGTGGAATTTTAAATAAATTCTAGGTGTAAACAGTCAAGTATCATATCATGTACACCACACTGACTCCAAAAAACACAAACTGTATTGTACAACTATACAGAACACAACATGGACATACTAATTGATAATAAAGACCCTTCACACATTATTGCCTCCTCATAAGAGATAAGGCTCCCTTTTCTGAGGTCTACAAACATACAACTAGCAACCACAGTATTTCAGCAACCATATAGCAATACAATCACACGATTTCTCATCAGTACGCGAATTTTAAAATAAGTGAAGCTAATTTTATTGTGTATTGGTTAACTACAGTTATTAATTGAAATTCGCTTTCCAGCGCAATAGTTGAAAATGATGCTTTGTGTTAAGGGGGCTCTATACTTTCAAAATTGAAATTTCATAAATAATTTCCAATTTTATGTTTTATGTTTTTTTGGAATGCTATATCATTTGGCAAAACATTTGCTAAGTTGCTGTTTCCCTAGAAGCTCCTATTAAAACAAAAAAAACATTAGTTCGACCCCATCCGCAGGTGAATTGTTATTTAAATTACCCTGCTATTACATAAAATGCTATAACTTTCTAATTATTAAATATTTTAATTTAATTGTTTCTGTATTGCCATGTTTGGTCACCATACTTGCCTTACCAAGATGTGGCCCCAATGGGTTTAATCAAGGAATTTCATTGGCTAAGATACGCCAAAGTTAATGATGTACAGCCCGATTGGCCAATCACAGCAGTTCTTACAAGCTGCGTTAGCATACTGGTACTTCCTGTTTACTAGCGCAAGCAAACAATTGTTACCGTGTTTACACTGTTCCAATCAAGTTTTACTCTTATTTTACCACATTTACCATGCCTCCAACAAAACACAGAACAATAAGAAAGGCATAGCGTAAGTTCCATGGTAATAGACACACAATTCAGCCACAATTTGATGGTAGTAATGTGGACACTGTGCGTACGCCGGGGCTAGAGCCTGAGCCAGAACTGCCGACAACCTGTACTGACAGACAGTGACAGTGACACTGACAGGCAGGTTGTGCCGGATGGTAATGTCGATAATGACAATAGCACTAGTGGCATATCTGCATCTCAAATGAAACTTGCAAACACTGACTGGTCCAATTTTGGAGAAAACACTTCCAACTTTGGAATATTTGACATATCAATACTGTGCTCTGTGATAAACAGCTGTGCCATGTGTGCTGTGTGTAAATGTGGGCATTTGTGTCTGACAGAAAACAGCCAAGTTAAAATGGGATTGTCACGGCAGTTCATTCTGGCATGCAATGACGAGAGTTGTGACTTTGAGGTAAATTTTTTCTCGTCGCAGAGATGTAGAGGATCTCGGGCATTTGAAGTGAACCGCCGATTCGTTGCTGGGATGCGGACAGTTGGAGCAGGATTCTCTGACATGGAGACATTGTGTGGGATACTAAACATGCCGCCAGCTATGACGCCTCATACGTATGCAGAAACATTACACGACATTGCAGATGCTACTCAAGTGTGTCGATGGCCTAACACAAAATGCTGTCGAAAGACTTAATTCTGTCGTATGGGGAAAATGTCCGAAAGAAATATTTGTTGGAACTACAACAGTGCAACTGGCCCTAGGTGATGCTGTAGCACACTACAATGATGGCACTGTCTCAATGGCTAGAGTCCTTCAAAAACTTGGCATAACACCGGGAACACACACAGTGAAATGCCTTGTCGCAACGGACAAAAAGCGGATAAGGCAAGCAATAAGGCGCTCTCTTGAGGCACAGAAGGACATCCGGCAGGCAAAGCGACAGCGGCGATTGGCCTGCGAGGACACCCAACTACTGTCAGAAGGGATAACATATGAAGCAGGAGCATTTTAAAACCCCATAAACGCACTTTTCTGGTAAGTTTACACAGATAACCATAAAAAAGTAGCCAACTGTATTTTCACATCGTTTTTTCTCATAAATACTTTTTTGGTGTTTTTCTAGTCTTGGGACAGTGATAAATCAAACAGTTTTCAACATAAGGCTATGCAATTTTCACTGTTGCTTGCCCTCACTGTATTGAATGCACTGAACTAGGAGTTTAATAAAATGAGGTAATTTGTGAATTTTTTGCTGTTTTGAAATAATTGTAAATTTGGATGTTTTTATAGCAAATATGAACGTCAAATTAAAAAATCTTAAAAACGGAATACATATAAAATCCTAGTTCAGTGCATAGAATGTATCTTTCTCAAAAAGATGCAGAAAACACCATCTTTCTATGTTGAGTAGTTTTTAAGATACAGATGTTCTCGTGGTCGACAAAAAATCCAAGATGGCGTCCATTTTCATGACATCCGATTGGTCGATTTCAAATTTTTTCTTTTTTTCTTGTACATCATACTCCATTGTGTACATTGGAATGCAAATAAGTGTTTTAATACAAATCACAGCATTTTTTCTTCTGAAAGTATAGAGCCCCCTTAAGTCAGATGCGTTTGTCTACCTGGTCTGCAGCTTGTAAGAAATACACTCGTTACACATCTTCAGTTGTTGATTGTTGAGAATAGCTTCTTTGACAGTCGGTAGTTACTTTAATCAGCATACTAAAAATAATTTCGTTTAATGATAATGAATGTGAAATGAATTATTTTATATGATGTTGACGAGTTGGCAGCGTCTCTACTTTGTGGTGTTGATGTTGACGAGTTGGCAGCGTCTCTACTTCGTGGTGTTACCGCGACAACATGGCGTCGAGCAACATTCATCCGCTTCAGTAAGACGATAGCCATGACACTGTATGCCTAAATCTCGACGACGAACGTTACATTCGCGAGTGCTGTAGAGAGGATGATATAGATGTGGTTGACGCCAAATATCAGTGTCGCACATAAAATCGCTGAATAACAAATAGACCCTGTAGCAATGGCAGCGAGCGCCTTTTTCGCCCTTCTAGTGCTGATGGTGAACTTGTGCGGCTTAGCTACGGCCAGGCAGCGTTCAGCGCCAAGAAATGCAAGCAGACATGTGGAGAAGATTAAGTACGCGTTGAACAGATATATGACTGTGATCCTTTTTATGTTTTGGAGACCACCATTTAGTAATATTACGATATACATGCATATCGCTGTGTCGACAATACTCCACGCAAACATGTACGCCCAGATAAATGTCGTCATCCTTCGAAAGTACAAGATTGCCACAAATAGGTTTCCTGGTATGCGAAGATGGCACACCAAAGACAGTATTTGATTTGTTGAAGTGTGTAAACTGTCCAAATTCGAAATTGTTTGTTCTGTAGTCGATATATTGTAAAATGATGAAACACTAGCTGGTTTCATGTCGTTGTTTTTCCTGTTCTGAAATACGTTCTAAATGATTGTGAGGAGGTCGTCCAGTATTTATATGTGGTTGTTTAATACTGTCTGTTACAACATCATCAGGATCAACTAACTTGTGTGTATCAGTGATATCATATCACCTTTCAAAGTTCTACACTGAACTCAAACATCGGTTTTGTTGCAGTTAATGCTCGTTGTGTTCCATTGTTCCATCCGTGTGTTTGTCTTGAGTCTAGCCTCTGTACGTCAACCACACACATGAAGTCCCAGTAGCGCACAATATGCCCGAACTGATGCCGACATAGGTACTGCTGCCGACGGCGATGCCGTGTTCATAGCTGGCTCTATACCATATAAGCTCTTTTAAATCAATGTACACACGCACGCCGAAGAAGAAATAATTTTATTGTATCCGTAATACCTGCCTCGCTCAATAAGTGGCACGGTCGCTGTCTGTGATGATACATGAGGATAACGATTAATCGTAGACGAGCCTGTCACATATAATATCAACATAGGCAGATGCAGGTTGGGCCTGCGAGCCCGAGCCCCCAAACCTTTGGAATTTGGCCGCGCTATGCCTGCGCTAGAGTGACGTGCCCCAGACCTGTTGCATGTGTCCCTTAGACCTGTTGAATGTGCCCTCGAAAGTGTGAACGTCGCCTCGAAACATGTTTAACAGCACCTCCACCCCTTGTTCCGATGTCAGTATCCGACGACATCAGAGGTATCGAGCTGAAGCTCCGGCTCAATGTCTGCGTAAACTGCATGGCATGTCCCCCTTAGACATGTTGAATGTGCCCCCGAAATTGTAAACGTCGCCGCAAAAATTCAACTTCCACCGAATATGAATTTCGTTCGGTCACCAGTGTTTTTTTTGGGATCCGCAGTGGAAGTGCAACTGGAAGTTTGGGTCTCCTCTAGATTACCCTCTCTGGATCCGCTCCTGATCAATACATTATCATCTGTGATTTAGATGCACCTGGATACTAAACAAAACTAAACACGGTAACCAAACCTGATCAAGAACAGCTATGAAGGAACGGGCTGCAGAGTAATCCATGGTGGACAGCTCACGAGTCGCTTTCAATTGAAGACAGGAGTTAGACAAACTATCTGCTGTCCCTTTTTTCTGTCCATTGATTGGATTATGAAGAAATGCATAAAGCAGAGGATGAATAGAATCCAGCGGATGCTATGGACGAAACTGGAAGACCTAGTTGGTGTGGCTCTCCTGTCCTACGACTACCAGCAGATGTAAGACAAGACAACATAACTAGCAGCCATCTCCTCACAAATGGGCCTCAACATCCGTAAAGGAAAGACGAAGGTCCTCAATGTCAATACAGTCAGCACTGACCAAGTCACACTGGAAAGGAGTGCACTTGAAGAGATAGAGACCTTCGCCTACCTGGGCAGTGTAGTCGATTAGCCTGGCAGCACAGACCCAGATGCCAGAGCAAAGAAATTGGCAAGGCGAGCGTAGGACTTCTACAGCTCAAGAACACCGGGAGCTCCAAAGTGCTATCATTACACACAAAGATCCGGCTGTTTAACTCCAATGTGTAGTCTGTCCTACTGTACGGAGCCGAGACGTGGAGGACAACCAACACTACCATCAACATAGTGCAGAGCTTCAACAACTGCCTAAGAAGAATACTCCAAATCTGCTGGCCAGTCACGATCATCACCATTGACTTGTGGAAGAGGACACACCAACTGCCTGCCGAAGATAGATGATATCAGAAGAAGAATATGGGGAGGGGTGGAATGGTTACATGCACCAGAAACCAGCATCAAACATCACAAGGCAAGTCTTGACATGGAATCCCCAACGTAATAGAAAAAGAGGCCGGCGAAGGGACCTCCAGACACCAAGCAGACGAGCTACACCTGGAAACAGCTGGAGAGAAGTGCCTAGGACAGACGACTCTGGAGAGCTGTTGTCGACGACCTATGTCCCAAGAAGGAAGATGGGCAAAGGTAAGTAAGTAAGTAAGTGTACTGTTTCGCGTGCAGTAGTAGCAACACAACAGTGAAGCAAGAAGAGCTGTGTTTTACCATTTCGTTGTGAACAGATTGAACAAGATGGCAGGTGGACAAGGAAGCCTTTGGGCTTATCGAGAGTCGAATATTTTTTTATCTACGCGTATCCCGCCCCTTTAAGGTATATGTCGATTTTATTTTTAAACAATATTCACGCTACTAGCAACAATACAATCAGGAGATAATATGTTCCATTCATTTACACTCCTTTGTGAGAATTATAACTTTCTTATATCTAATCTACACTGCTCCTTTACTAATGTAACTTCGTGTTCTCTGGTCCTTCTATCTTTCTTAACTCAAAAAAATATGTATATCAATATTTTCATAACTATTTAATATGTTAAACACTTCTATCTGATCTCCTGTCAATCTCCTGCTCTCTAGTGCTAGTAAACGACATTCTTGTATGCGTATTTCTTAACTCTTTCTAACATATCTATGTTCTTCCTGCGATATGGCCTCCACTCTTGAATACAATATTCTAAATAAGGCCTAACTATTGTTTTGTGCAGCGGTAACATTAGCTTTTCTTCCTTAAACTTTATATTTCGACTAATTAATCCAAGGATTTGATTTCCCTTTGAAGCAGCAATACCGCACTGCTCTGAAACCTTCATATCAGCACTACTGGTTAATCATATTTTCTTTTACAGTACTACTTAATACAGAACCCCCCATTGTATATATTCGTTCCCATAACCAGAAGTGAAGTTTATACCCATCGCCCTGGGGGTGAAGACCTCTGACTTTTCTTTGCACGGGCACTAAACGTATTGTTACTTTGCACAGGCCTGCTGAGCGCGAACAATCATACGACCTGTAATATTGTCATTGATTATCGCCAACCCACTCTTTAATAACCTAGAAATTTATATTATTTTTAGTACAATTATACAGTTTTATAATATTTTATTATTTTCAATTATTTATATCTTTATGAAACATTATCATTTTATTCTTCACCATTTTGAGGAAAGTACACTGTCACCAAGACAATGTCACCAGCATTTTTATTGTGTGTTTTATTGTTATCCTGTTTTGCTGCTTCGAGAGGTCACGATTTTACGCTGTGCAAGCCACTTAGTCCACAACGGTCGGCTGTCATTTTAACAGTTTCTCAGTACATGAGAACATAACATTCCTTGTCACATCTTCACCGTTTGCCATGTCTTAATCTTTGCTTTAATAGAAAGTTACTGCCAATTCCTCGCTCTAAGCCAACGTTTAAATTGGCAATTATTTTACTACTAACAGGAGATGTAAGTCTTATATTAGGCTAAGACTATCGCAACAGCTCTTGTTAGCAACATATTAGATTGTTGCAATTCCCTCCTTCACAATATTGCTATCAAGGATATTGCAAAACTACAACGTGTCCCCGTGCGATATCGCATTATGTTTAAGATCTGCACAATCACCTACCAAGCCCTTTCATCCAAACAACCTAGTTATTTACACTCAATGTTCACACCAGCTAGACAAGCCAGACAACTTCGGTCGGCTAGTTCGAAGTTGCTATCTGTTCCTAGAGTTAAGACAAAGGCTGGAACTCGAGCTTTTTCAGTTGCCGCGCCAACTATATGGAATTCGCTTCCCGTTAATATTAAATCAGCAGAAAATATGATTTCATTTCGTCGTCACCTCAAAACCTATCTTTTCAATATCGCCTATCCTCCCTAGCTTACTAGCACATCCATCAATTTGTTGACGACTATCGCCTATCACACGAGTATGAGAATGCTTAATCCTTTGGTTCTGGTGCGCCACTGAGCTCGGATTGTCTGAGGATATTGGCGCGTTAGAAGTTATTTATTATTATTATAAAAGCAAAAACAAATACGCCTTTAACAGTCTCTTGAACGCATCAGTCGATGGAGCCTGGCGAAGAAAAGGGGATATATTGTACCACAGTGTGGGGGCAGCCACAGAGAAAGCTATGTCCCCCAGCCGCGTCCTGGACATGGCATCTCAAGCAGCAACCTGCTCTAAAGACGTAGTGTCCTTTGAGGATAGTGATGCACCAGCAATTCTTTGATGTAGGATGGTCCTTGTAGGTCAGTGTAAGGAAACTTAATTGCACACGGTACCTCACAGGCAGCCAATGCAGCGCGCAAAGGACAGGTGTGATACAAGACTGCCTCGGGACACGGGAAACAATGCGAGCGACTGTGTTCTGCACTCATTACTCATACTAGTTAAAAAGGGGAAACAAAAACTGTCTAAGAAGTCTGTTTCCAGCACATAGCAAACCTAGAGTATAGGGTTAGGGTTATAATACAGTAATAGGGAATACAATACTAACAAGAACACAGGGTTGTGGATGAACACGAAGATTGTCATGCATTTTATTATGATGTGACCACATGTCACATAATTAACCATAGCGTATTATATGTAGTCATACATCAATGCGATCTCCCTCTCAAACTACTACTACGCTAACTACAATACACATATAACAAAAACTGCTAAAACAGCAGGGATGGTGGGTGGGCGTTTTAAAAACTGGTCCCGAACAACGTGCGACTCACTCGTGCCGCTGTGCGATTCAAAGTGCGGAGTTGGCGCCAAATTTACAGCTACAACAGCTGTCTGGCGATAGGCGCAGCAGAACACGTAATATGTAAATTACCGAGCTAGCAACACACCCGATTAATAATGCGTTAAATATGTTTTAATCCACACATTAATCATACGGGTTAAAAAAGGAAACAAAAGCTATTTAAGAAGTCTCTTTCCAGCACACAGCAAATATATGCAGTAATATGGATTGCAATACCACAGACTCTTGTATTTGATAGCGGTATCCAGGTAGTTCTAAACTGATCACATCATCTTGTCTGAACACACTAACTGCGCATACGTACGCAGTATAACTTAGGGCAGCTAAGTCCAATTTCTGAGAAAATTCACACAAATTTGACAAAGTAATTTTTTCGACAACAAAACGGGAATTTCGGTAGCTGTTTGTTTAAAGAATATTTCCCTAATAAACCACTGAAGTTTAAAATGTGATTGTAGTTGCAAATGGTTCGTTCGTATGAACTTTTTAGGCGCATCACTCCAATAATGTACCAGTTGTTTTATTGTTATTAGAACATATGCTTAAAATATGAGTCGACCCGTAATCAAGTACACGGGATGTTGATCCAAGTGTAAAATTTCTTACGTGAATCGCATAATCGTCAACGTCGCATGCATCTGGTGAACACACACACACACACACACACACACACACACACACACACACACACACACACACACACACACACACACACACACACACACACACACACACACACACACACACACACACACACACACACACACACACACACACACACACACACACACACACACACACACACACACACACACACACACACACACACACACACACACACACACACACACGTGTATTCAGCAGCAGTCATTCAGCCTGGCGCGAGTTTCCCGGTAGAACTGTCGCACGTCGCTCCGGAACATCGGACTTATGAAGCTGTAGATGAACGGGTTGACGACGGAATTTATCGTGAACACCCGCCTGACGTCATCATGGATGGGAAGACCGTAGTTCTTTAGGAAGAACGGCAGCCAAGACACAACGAAGACCACGGTGATGACGAATAGAAGAAACGTACCTCGCAATACATGCACGTCAACCTTCGGTTTCGCCACCGATGGAGCCACTCCGTTGTCCGTGGTGGGAAAAGATGCTTTTAAGACCATCACGGTTGTCGCCGTAGATTCACTTCTTTGTGTTGATGTTGACGAGGCGACCGCTTCGCTACTTCGTGGCATTACCGCAACGATACCGACCTGATGTCGAGCAGCCTTCATTCGCTTCAACAAGATGATAGCCATGGCACTGTATGCCAAAATCACGACGACGAACGCTACATTCGCGAGTGCCGTACAAAGGATGATATAAATGTGGTTGAGGCCAAATATCAGTGTCGCACACAATATCGCTGAATAACAAATAGACACAGACGCAATGGCAGCGAGCGCCTTTTTCGCCCTTCTAGTGCTGATGGTGAACTTGTGCGGCTTAGCTACGGCCAGGCAGCGTTCAACGGCAAGAAACGCCAGCAGACTCGTGGAGAAGATTAAGGACGCGTTGAACACGTAGATGACCGTGATTATTGTGATGTTTTGGAGATCACCATTTAGTAACATTACGCTACACATGCAAATCGCTGTGTCGACAATGCTCAAAGCAAACATGTACGCCCTGATAGATGTCGTCATCCTTCGAAAGTACACGACGGCCACAAATAGGTTTCCTGGTATGCCCAGAGCGCACATCAAAGACAGTATAACATTTGTGTGTAGACTATCTGAATTCGAAATGGTTTCTTCAGTAGTCGATATATTGTAAAATGATGAAACGCTAGCAGGTTCCATTGCGTTGATTGCAACTTGCTGTTCCTATTTTGAAGTAAACGTATGGTCTTATGTAGCGCAGTATTCAGTCCTTAGGATGCTTAAAGTTTACTCCCTGATATATATATTCAATCGATCACCATCTCGACATTTCTCGAAAGAATTCAGCGACGGTGCAATTATTGCGCGAAAACAATTCATACACATATATCCATCATTGTCTGCAGCCATGTACTCACTCATACAGCTGAACGAACTGAAGCAACGTAGAATGCAGGAATGTTCACAATGTTCGATACGTCAGCAAAGGATTCCAACCCGGGTGCTGTCAGTTGATAGTCCGATGCTCCAGACACTGCGCCACTGCGCTCCACAAGTACGTTCTAGAACACTGTGTGAAAGTCGTCGGGTGTTTATTAATGATTGTTCGATACTGTCTGCCACAACATCATCAGGATCAACTAAATTGTTCATCAGCGATATCGCTAATTACCCAACATCACCTCACCTTTTCACATCGTTAATACAAGAATGTACTTTCTGCGTTTCAACCAGCCCTTTTTCTTATGTGGAGTCTTGTCTCTATACGCCAACCTCGCATCATTCGAAGTCACAGTAGCGCACGATGTGCCTGAAGTGACGCCGATGTGTGTACTGTTGCGTGGTTGTGTTCATTACTATTCGCTCTACGCCCTATAAGCTCTTTGAAGTCAATATCTACGCATGTGATGACGGGGGGATCCCGATATAATTTTATTACATTTGTAATGTATCACGTGCTGGTACACGCACTAACACTTTCCTAAGTAGATGTGAAATGGATACTGTGGAATGAATTCTGGTGTCAACAACGATGTCGTGTTAATCACTGGCCCTACACTCTACACGCTCGTTGTAATCAATATATATACGCATGTGGTTACAGGAAAGAAGTAGATATAATTGTACATTGTACTACATTCGTAATATTTAACAACTCAATGCACAATTATATATATATATACATATATATATATTTCGGTATATATATGTATATAATTTTATGTATATATATTGGACGGTATATACCCATATATATATATATATCTATATATATATGGGTATATACCCATATATATATATTTATATATATATGGGTATATATATATATATATGGGTATATACCGTCCAACGGTATATATCCAATATGGGTATATACCGTCCTAGGACTCTGGGAATGCCCGTGAGGCCAATTGCTCCGCTCCGCTTTCTCCTTTAAAGCAGTGTGTGTGTGTGTGTGTGTGTGTGTGTGTGTGTGTGTGTGTGTGTGTGTGTGTGTGTGTGTGTGTGTGTGTGTGTGTGTGTGTGTGTGTGTGTGTGTGTGTGTGTGTGTGTGTGTGTGTGTGTGTGTGTGTGTGTATTTCATCATGAGTAGGCCAACAACACCAGCATGCAAAGTACAATGAACAGAGGATAGTGCGAGACAGGCAGATTTGGAAACGACATGCTGATGCCTTCGCCTACACAATGGTGGTGATGTATAGCCAGACAATTTAGGGTAGGCAGCTTCGACATATATATATATATACACGTATGTACATGTGTGTGCGTGTGTGTGTGTGTGTGTGTGTGTGTGTGTGTGTGTGTGTGTGTGTGTGTGTGTGTGTGTGTGTGTGAGTGTGATATGTGTGTGTGTGTTTTTGTGTTTTTTAACCGCATCTTTTGGAAAGACAGCTACAAGCAACTGTTTTCGTATAATTACTGGACTTACCTCATGTAAAATCGTGTACATTTAGCAAACATAAATATAATAGAGTCATACTATTAAGCAACATGGCAAAGAAAAACAGACCATGATTTTGGAAAGCACACACAAGTATATATTTACATAATTGAACAAAAGACTAGTTTCACCGCAAAATAAACACGGACTTATTAGTTTTTACATTTCACATATCGAACGACATTGTACATTATATTTAATACTGTGTGCATGTTTTCCAATGGCAATGATGAAAAGAAACCTATCAACAAACCAATTGTCGTGGCATTAATCTTGAAGTAAAACATTACTGATCGTGAAATATATCTTGTTTTATTTCTTGTTGTTGTTATCCTTGTTGCCGTTGTTGTTGTTGTTCTCATTGTTGTTGTTGCTGTCCTTGTTGTTGTTTTTGTTGTCCTTGTTGTTGTTCTTGTTGTCCTTGTTGTCCTTGTTGTCCTTGTTGTTATTCTTCTTGTCCTTGTTGTTGTTTTATTGTCCTTGTCGTTCTTGTTCTTGTCATTGTTGTTGTTCTTGTTGTTTTTCTTGTCCATGTTGTTGTTCTTGTTGCTCCTCTTCTGTGTCCGTATGTCTGGTATGACACTTACCTCGATACTAGTCCTAGATTTCTGTTTTCTTTTGTTTATCCCTCTCCTGCGACTGACGTCATTCACGATGCACCCTGACGCCCTGACAAATTAGCCTCATGTTTCCATGCCTTATATCACAGTAATTTTGCATTAATATAAATCCAGCGATTAGCACCCAACGCGTAGGTAAAAAAAGCAGTCGTTCATCGCCAGTAGCCGTTCGTGCCCTGTTTCGACTGGGCACGAACGGCAAGAGTAATATTTTATTATATTTAGGTTTGTGTAAATGGCAAATAACCGTTGTTGCTACTAAGCACAATCATAACATATTATGTGTTTAACCTAGTTTTGGTTGGAGCTGTTTTGAGTTTAATATATATATATATATATATATATATATAAGCGATATATATTTATTATATATCGGTATCTATTTTATGGGTAACATTGCAGGCGTTCGCCCCAATCACTTAAACTTGTTTTTATACAAAATAAAAGACATCGTTTCACTTATAACTGCCTGCATATGATTGTGACATATTTTACTTGTGATGTTTAAAAAATCAATGCTGTTAAGTTTTATATATAATTTACAATTATACAAAATAAACATTATATATTTCGTGTTGACAGTCATGTGTTGCGTCGGTTTTCATGGTAAGTCACTTTCGTCCATTTTTGTGTTCTCTTCAAACATTAATTTATACACAACTTTACGGACCGTGAAACATGTCCCAATCTTCGACATCCTAACTTAGTAAAAACCAAAGATAGATTCTAGGTTGGGCTGACATACATTAGATGTGAATCGTGTACGTAAAACAATATTTTGTTGCGCGTAGTCTGCAGTTGCCGGATCGGCTCGCTTCATTTGTGATGCTTAAAGTTAAACTTCGGGTCTGTGAATACAACTCAGAAATGAAGATATTGCATATTTATTATGCTACAGAAACACCAAGAATCCGGAGCCGGAGCCGGAGTGTTATGGACTAGCTTAACTGGCATAACTAACATCGTTCCGTGTCCTAAGTTCGTTCATTAATTACTTTACTACATTTCGAAACACCTTTAAATCGTTTGCGACATTTGTTTGTTGCTGAGAGTTTCACCGGGGTCCTTGCATTAGTCATATTAGTAGCGGCAACTGTTTTTTAAAACATCATTCTGTATGATTTATCAGTTAGCTCACATTAACCCGTGGACACAAACCAAATGAAGCCCTTATCAACTTTACTTAAACTTTTTCGTATGTCCATTTAATGTATGCTATCTGCTATAATTCCCTGAAATCGTGCGCCGCCCAATTCCGTGGCAACTTGCCTGCTATCGAGTTGCATACATGTTAAATTGCAGAAACGCCAATCCAGGAGATTTATATGTAAATCAGAGGGTCTCGAAAAATCGGGCATTTATATGTAAATCAGAGGGTCTCAGAAAATCGGGCATTTATACGTAAATCGGAGGATCTTGGAAAATCGGGCATTTATACATAAATCGGATTAAAATATAACAAAAAAGGATATTTTCCATAGACATTAATAATCATGTTATAATAAAACGTTAAATTTCAGAAATGCCAATGCATGAGATTTATGCATACATTGGAGGGTCTTGTAATATCAAGACATTTTGTGTAAATTGGGGGTCTCAGGGTATTATGGAATTGTGTATAAATCCGAGTATTTCATGTCATGAAAATGGTCACAGATCAACTTTATTTCCAAATGCATTGCACATGTTAATATGTATTTAATGTGTAACATTAAATAAATTATACGTGGACATAAAATAATGAAATAAATTATATGTAAACTAAAATGTACGTGGCTTTATAGGCATGGTAGAAAGAAGAAAAAGTTTACTAATTTGACGTTCTATGCATATATGTGTTCATACATTAAATATATATTTTTATGGTGCAAAGAACCTTGCATAAAGGCAGTCAATACATCTTCTTTTATTATGGGAAAATATGTTATTACATTATTACAAACAGATACTATATTCATAAGTATAAGAACCAGAACTTAGCATTGTATTTTCTTCAAAGTTTGTTACTATGGCCTGGGTGACGGAGGCATGCGTGACGAATTTACTGTTTGTGACCTTTGGCCTTGCTGGTGGAGCATTTGATGTTATAAAATACATATTTTTATTTATAATGTCTTCCAGTTCTAACCGTTACAGGATTATACATGGATTAAATAAAACGTGCACATAATGTAGATGGATTGACTGACATTATTTGAGTATAGATTGAAACCGATTACATTTCGTTCTACAAGATCGGCAAGCGGACGGTGCGCGGTTCACTGCGCTCGTCTAAAGCTTATGTGCAATATCAACCACTGACAGACAAGACCCAAGAGGATTGTAGTTAAACAGTTGTTGTTGTCTAGTCAAATGATTTAAACAACCCCTTTTCGCTTTGTTGTCCGAGCGGCTTTGGTCCAACGGCAACGTCCCTATTCATGAGATTTAGCTCTGTGTCTGACCGATTGCAATTAACTCTCTGGCACTGGCATTGACCTGTATTGACCACTTTCTGTTGACCCAGAAACATATACTCGAGTCAGCCGGAAATAAAACCCCCATTAGGCCATGCCGAGTTCAGAAAATAAGACAGAAAAAAAATTGTTTTGGTTTCACTGAAAATTCAGGAGATTGATTCTCCTTTCCAGGAGATCGGGGGATTTGATGGATTTCCAGGAGTCCCCCGACGAATGCAGGAGGCTTAACATGTATGGAGTTGTTTACTCATATTGAACGACGCACGAATTTGGAACATTCAACGATATAATTACCAGTTCCTCCCAAAGCGGTCGATTAGTACTATATCTTCGATCCTTTTCTTTAAATACAAACCATAACCGTCTGATAGCTATCACATTGTCTTTTGTCAGTAAATGAAAAGTAACTACACAAACAAATGTGGACATCAAATGTCGAGTAATGATTTTTTGTTAAAAGTCCATATTCTTCCACTTATTATTCATTAATTAGTCTCAGTGCTTCCAAAAAAATCGTGCTGTGTGCAAAACAATTGTTCAATGGCTTCAAACTTATAAACGAGGACTTATGAACATAAAGCAACGTGCCAAATCTCATAAAAATTCAATTTATGTAATTTCCTTTTAATTTTTTTTACTTGAAAACTAATTATTTATGTGTGAACATCTGATTCTGACAAAGGAATGCTGTGCTATACACACAGTATAAACACACGGGCCAATGTTTTATGCGGTGTGTGCATATAGTAGTATCAGGGCATTTCTGCTGGTCTACAAGAGTCAGGTCAATACCATTAGTTTGAGTACAATTTATACTAATTTGCTCTTTCGTGAACATGTTTTCAACGATCACATTTACTTGTCAGTATGTAGCCAACTAACAGTAATACACTTCCACATGTGGGTCAGTATCAAATTTGAATACATTTTGGCATAATAGACGAAAATACGACAAAAAAGTATCACAAATTAATTTTTTTTTTAATCCTAACCTGGATATCATTGGGTCCTAGATTTTAAAAGTTGGCAAGCTTAAAGGTTTATACTTATTATTAATTGCTAGATTTAATATTACCACTCCAAGAAAATATGTCAACTCTGTTACCATCATAGAGTGAACAGAATAGTAACATTATTGACTTAAAACGTGAAAACACAACTAAATTACAAAACAAATGCAGTCACCCTCACCTGCCCTTTCCCAAAATTTAAACCAAAAACATAATACAATTCCATTAAACAGACTGAGAGGCCAGGCTACTTCAATTTGACAGCACATGTCGTTTCCAGTAGTGAAATTTGCTAATAGTGGTAATAGAAGTTCGCTTAATTGGTTTACATCTTATATGGATCTAAAACTGCCATTCCTTTTGACTTTGCTGTGAGAACGACGAAGGATAAATTATCGAGCGTCAGATAAAATGGCAGTTTCCTGGAAAAGCCAACATAACTACCCGCTCGATCATTTTCACGAGTCGCTGAACTGCATTGTGTGTTAAAATAATGTTGTCTCAGACGAAAAGTCAGTGTAAACGATTTAATTGGCTGAGCTTAAATTCAGAGTGTCGGAAGGCGATCTGCCAGAGGTAGTGACACTGATGTAATCACTAGCATTTATGTTTTCAATAATCACCGTATATGTTTGTATTGGTGCCTATGCGGATATTTCTATATGCATAACTATTGTATTTATCGTGATCCTACTGATAGTTTGTCAATCACCTTACTGTGTGTATTTCTTATACCTTAGAAATTATTGGTTTAAACATTAAAATCATTCGTCATTTGTTATTTTTTCCATTATCCAATATATACCCATATACCATGTGGGTATGTAGCGCCTTCTCGCATAGGACTATAATATCGAACTAAGGAATTGCTTGCTTGATTTCTGACATAACCTTCAAGACGAAAGTGATGACAGTAAAGAAGGTTTGAGAGATACTGTTATATCATATGTTAACCAAAACATATTGAAAGCTCCTTAGGAACTACCAAGTTATTACTACTGGAGGATAAGTACGTTTCCTTCTTTATTTATGAATGTATAACCCGAGGTGAAGCTTTGAGCAGTTCTGGACAAACTCAACATTTTAAAACTATCTACAATATACGCCTGATGTTGATGGTGGCGTTTCTTGTGGAGCATGCATCCCTGATTTAATGTTTCAGATGGCGTTGTCTCGAGGAAAACAAATGGTATGTATGCACAATTAATAGTTATGTACTACCAAACAGTATCTCATGATATAACGTCCCGTAGGCAACACATGATTAAGATATCACACCTATTTGAATGTCTTATTTTCATACCAAGGAGCAAGACAAATCAACCATGGACGAATCAGATGGCGGACATTTTGAATGTTTTTTGAATAATTTCCACCATAGCTCAACGGGATGTCATAGCCTCCTGACCAATAGCTTAACAGTGACCAGTCCTTTAAGGAAGGCGGTAAAGTGAATTCATCGGATCTGTGATTAAGAATAGTTATACATGTTGTTTCATTGTGTGTGTGTTCACTTTTTAGGGAACAGGAACATATGGAGCCAGTTTTATTTGCCCATTCATTACTATTTCAATAGATTGTTTTTCATCACCACGATATCAATCGAAATTAATATGATGCCCGAGGATGTAGACAGCGTTAGGTAAACATCCATTTTTGGAATATATCGGACAAATATTGATCCCATTCTAATATAGTTTACAGTTATTTGAAAAACGTCGTAATTTTAATTGATCGTGTTTATATTAACAACCTAGTGAAATACTTTTTTTAATGTTTTCCAGAGAAGAGATAGTGTGGCATCACTTCGCCAGGTACGTAATGTTCTTCTACTGATTTGTATTATTATGATATTTTCTAATGTCATACAAAGTCGAACAGTTTGCTCTTTGCTCTTGATTGTACAATTATTTATGAAAATTTACGTTCTACATACAACACATCTCTTCACATGCTTCAGTCTCGGAGCAGAACGTCCCTGAATGACGCAGCATTGTGGATTAGCACGGGATTAGATCAAGACGGATTTCAAGTCCGATTTATTACAACGAAGGTAGGTGAGACCTGCATGGTTCTTTATGTAGAGCAATCAAACAAGTAATTTGATTTAACCTGATTTCCACACATTCCGTATTGTTTGGTCAATGGACATGTGTCAAACAACCTCGATGCAAAACCTACGGTAACACTATTTTATAGGAGTTGGTGTATTTGCCCAACGCGAATTCCAGCAGGGTGATTTCCTCCTCGAGTACGTGGGGGAAGTTATCTCAAAGAAAGTTTCTGAGAAGAGAAGTACGAAAGAGCAACCGTTTGTACATGTTTTACTATAGATATGGAGACAGATCGTTATGGTGAGCTTTTCAAATGTCCTATTAAAAATAAGGAATTGAAGGCAATAAATCAGGCTGTTTAATTTTCATAATTCATCATTCATACGTTTAATTTATTTCTGCACTCACTATACGAACTCGTTTGCACAACATACCTGAACGAACGGAGGGTTAATACCAACTGGCGTTTTGACAATTGTTTTATTTTGTTCACTCCAATTTTCCCGTGTCTTAAAAAAATGCACCAACAAACGTTTCCCTTCTACAGCTATCTACGCGAGCTGATAAAATGAATATCCCATTCCCAATAAAATATACCACCCAGGAAAATGAAAATAACCTGTCGTTGACTAACAGAGCCAGTTGTCTCGATCTACGACATACATTAATACAGGTTATGCTATGTCTGTGGTGAGTTAATGCAGCTTCAGAACATTCGTGCAACGTATTTCTGTCTACAGCATAGATGCCACACACACGACTAACCGATGGGGCCATCTAGTCAATGGTGAAGACGCCACAAGAGCCAATGCAAAGATGCAGAGGGCGATGGTTAAAGAAAACCACATTTAACATTATTTGCCACAAAAGCCATCCATATAGGGGAAGAAGTCACCTACGACTATGGTGATGAAACAAGAAATCTGTGGTGGAGAAAACAGATATTGTAATTCGATCATGATACAATTTCAACCCATAATATTATTATTATTATTATATACACACACACACACACACACACACACACACACACACACACACACACACACACACACACACACACACACACACACACACACACACACACACACACACACACACACACACACACACACACACACACACACACACACACACACACACACACACACACATACATACGTACATACA
>OZ023208.1:21168209-21213310 GCA_963995525.1 Escarpia spicata
CTGCTCGAAACAACATTTCCTGCACTTGTTAGAACGATCAAAAACAAGTATCCTAATGTTTGGCGCAAGTCTCCCACGTGCATGTGATTCTTTGTCACTAAAACCAAGTACATTTGCATCAATTATATGAACACAATAATATATGCACATTTAATAGACAATTGCATACTAATTCGGTGCATTGTTTATTCTCTCTACGTTTGAATATACAATTCTATTTTAGAAAAGTGCATATGTGTAGAGTAAAAGGGGGTAAAAAGCCTCTTCTGGGGAGAAACGCCCTCCCACCTTATCTAGCCATAAGATTTGAAAATAAGAATTTTGAGATAGCCAGATGGAGCTGCATATCATCGTGTCTGTCTGGTTAAAATACGGGTACAACAGAAACAAAACTTGCTGTAAGCTGCTCACATTGCCATTTTACCAGCAAAATTACACACAAAGGTCCTTACAAACGTGGAACTATATATATATTAGCCATGGGAAACAGACATAAATGAAGCGAATGTATAGAAAATAGCATTGTAGTAGTGATATGAATGTGTTGGTTGGGTGCGAAATATAAGAAAAAATGTAAAATAAATAAATTATAAACGTCCACCTCAGGGCGTTTTGCCACGTAGGTGGGCTTCATATCCTAAGATAAGACTTCCTCTAAAATAATAAAAACTTTTTTGAAAAACTACAATCGTTAAAAATGTCAACACAATGAACGTAACAGAGAAACCGCACTAGATTATCCATAACACCCAGACGATATATACCTAAAGGAAACTTTTCTCCGCATCCGATATTCTGAAAGCTGGGCGTTGTAGAGGGGTCGTGTCATAAAAAGGACTTACATAAGTTAAATATATATAACACGGAGCAGCATCTGATTCCGAGCTGTCGTGCCCCGATCTCTTCATGCTATCGTCATCGCAGGTGTCTCCTACTTGTGAACTGTGATATGTATATTTATATGTCACAAGACTGTATCTACGTTTTCAATATATGAGATTTATGAAAGTCGTTGGGTCCAGACATATATCCATGTTGTTGTGACCGGATGTCTCTCTCCCTGCAGCTGCATTTCCAGCTTGACAACTACATTTTGGTATGACAGAAAGTATCTCATAATCTTTACGAGGTCTCTCAGAGTCTCTCAGAGTTGTTGCTATCATAGATACAAGCAGTAGGCATATTTTGCAGAATAATGTGTTAGTGTTATATTGACAATTAGCACACGTTTAAAAATGACTGAATGATATGCAATGATATATATTGTATAATGCCGTATTATGTTTAGAATATTTGATAGTTAAAGTGTTTTAATGCTCATTCCTCCACTAGATAATTTTTGGTAGCGGTAAATAGAATAACGCAATAGTAGATATATTTAGAAATACAGGCAGTTATTTCAAGCAAACAAATTAATTACTGGCACCTGGATTACTATCGTCCAAACTATTTCCAAACCGGCCACTATTTGAACAAAGCTTTACCAGGACATTTTGCATCACATTAAAACGATAACGACTGTACTGCAAAACACTAGCGTAGCCGGCAAATATTTTAGAGCTTTGATACTGTATATAACAGAGTTACATGTTTCAATTGATGAGGTTGTGCATGAATAGATCGTTATGAATAACATATATAATACACACTTAATCCTAAATGTTGTTATGGTTGCACAAGTTACGTACTTTGAAATATGACAGCCACAGACCATTGGCGATCATCGGTAAATTATTATATCGTTCGATATTTCATCGTTACGACAGCTCAAATCTTATTTCTCTGTCAGACAGATATGTTTAATCGAACGCCTTCTCAAATTTAGTGGTACATACTTGGACATCAAACACCCGAATTCGTGTTAGGCTATACCAGTTAAGAATACGAATAACAAGAATAACACAAGTTTATTAACAACTCAACCGATTTGGATTCACAGTATACAATAAAATACAACTAATACATTGGAACATAATACAGTATTAATACACTGAAATGTCATACAGTATAAATACCATAATTTTGCCCTTCATTCTTTATTGGCAGTTGTGTAATCCCCATGGTATAAAAGATTTACGGTATCTGTTTATTCGGGTTATTGGCAAAGGGTACACATTACACTGTCTGATGTCATATTTGGTATGCCTTTTGTCAGGCAGCAGATAGTTTAATCTGTGTGTACTAACTTTAAACTTATTAAAATATTGTTGACAAAGGCAGTCCCGTCTTGCTTTCAATGTTTCCAATTTAATATACCTGAGTATCTCGGCAGCGTAAGTTATTGCAGGAAAAATACACTTTAATGCTGTTTTTTGTATCATTTCAATATTGTCAGATAAATATTGTGGCAAGTTAGTGTGCCATACAGGGAATGCATATTCTAAAACAGCTCTCACAACACTGACATATATAGTGACCAGATCGTTCTGGCTGATACAACATGTACAGTCGTTTCCCGGACTTTTTTTTACAATAATTTCCACATGCTTATTCCATGTCAGATCCTGTTTGACATGGTCTACTTGATCTACATCTTTTCCATCGATCTTTATAGTCGGGATTGTGTTTCGAAAATTGCGGTCTTGTGCAAAACAGATGATCATCTCTTTTGATTTTCCTGAATTAATTTTCATATCATTCTGTTCTGTCCACCTAGCACTAACGTCAACCGATTTTTGTATAACAGATACACCGTTTCTATCGCATACTTCGTACAATGTACTGTCATATATAGTTATATAACGGAACGGGCGTTTCTAAATCATTTATGTAGACTAGGAAACATTTAGGTCGAGACAGTGTTGCTTGTGGTACTCCCCCATTGGGGTGACCAGAATGCGAATATTCATTTCCTATTTTTACTTGTTGAGTTCTGTCCAATAAAAATGTTGCCATCCATCTTATAATAAGTGAAGGCAAACCATACAACTGTAGCTTTTCTAGTAACAAATGATGATTAATAAGGTCAAACGCATTACAACTGGGACATAAGAATCCAATTTATCAGTCGCCTCATACCATTGGTGTACTATTTCGACAAGAACGTCTGTTGTGGAAGTTCCACTAATTCCACCAAATTGCTTAGCATCAATTTCTCCTTCAATTGTGTTATCGACCCATTTCATTATTTTTGTTTCAAACACTTTAGCAGCTATTGAAGTTAGTGAATTGGTATAATATCTTTTTCAATTGACACAGGTGGGTTTGTTTTTGGTAACGGTATTATGTTGGCCATTTTCCATTCCATAGGGAGTACTCCTTCTCTTAGAGACTTGGTAAAGATAGCAGTTAATGGAGGAGCAAGGACGTTTGCGTGATTTCTTAAGACCCACGCAGGAATGTTATTACGCCCAGTAGCCTTGTTCACCTCAACATTCTGTAAAACTTTGAAAGTAATAATTACACTGATGACATACTGATCTGGCAGTTTCTTCTTTTACTGTGAATATTTTGTGATCCTTATTTAAACGAGGTAAATTTTCACTTACAGATACAAAAAATTCATTCATTCTACAGGCTAGTAACGCACAATAACCATTCGTTTTGTTAGCAATACCTTGCATGCATGAATTGTCATTTATTTTAAGTCCCATTATTTTTTGTCATATTTTTCCACCAATCGTGCGAACCTAATTCATTCATTGCTGCAATTTGTGTTTGGTAAAAATTGTACTTAAGTCTCGAAGCGGCGCGGTTAGCCTTATTACGCAATATTGTTGCTTGGTTCAAATCACCACTCAAGTGAGCGCGCTGTCCTTTACGTACTAATGCTCTAAACCAGTCCGTAACCCAGGGTTTATCAGCTGTGTGCAGCGTCACGACCTTAGTAGGAAAGCATATTTTTATGTGGTTGTAAATAACAGTTTTATAATATAAATACTGATCTGCACATGACTCAAGCCAAAAGTGGTTCCCATTTAATAGCAGACAAAGCCATATGCCAAATGCGGCTTTTTCATTTGGCCCCATACACCTTATGGTTAAACGTGTGTCACACCTAGTGTCAACTAAACGGGTACATTTTGGTTTAAGCAACACCATCTTGTGGTCTGAAGTTCGGAAATAGTAACAGGCGATGTATAAACCTCCTCCATATTCGTCCATATTTTATCTAATATCTTCTGTCCACGTGTTACTACATTCACTACTTGGACAAATCTATAGTGCGTTTTCATAAATTTGTCATGCAACTGATTGAAATCCCCAGTTACAATCACACCACATTCTGGATGTCTGCGTACCATAATATCTATGCACGTGATTATATGGTCACGTATTTTCAAATATTCCGTCTTTGGAGTGTAATATATACGTGCTAACTATATACATGAACATTTTCTAGGCATTTTTTTCTGCATAATTTTAATCCATATTACCTCTAAATCGTGAGCCTCCATATCACTCAACCTCGTATATATTAAATAATTTCTAGTGTAGCAACCTACACCTCTGGCTCGTCCATGACCTCTATCTTTCCTCTTCAAGCAAAAACCTTGCATAGTACGGCTATTTGAATCCATATACTCATTTAACCATGTTTCATTAACATATACAATCGACACTTCATGTGTTGCTACAGTTACTTGCAGTTCGTCCATTTTTCACTGCTCCTGGCGTTTAATTAATTAAGGATGGCAGATCACATTTGCGTTTTATGCTCCCTGTAGGATTTAACATGCACCTTCGATAGCTGTAGTTCAAAGTCAAACTATTTCTTGATCTTGATTAAGTGTGACCAATATAACTATGCTATATTAGGCTTACGAGTGGCGCGTCTGTGACACACATTGATGATGTGATAACTCAGCCAACTAGCACAATATTGTTAATGCCAATGGGCAGATGTAAGCAGAGCAGCATCCAAATTGATTAGTTCTGCCTCAACCACCTAATACAATGTGTATTCCTCTTCGCATCTACTGACGCATAAAGAAGAAAAAACTACATCTCCACCATATACTATAGCTGATGTCAGTCTGAAGCATATAATAGAATGAAGGTAACATTGCCGGTTTCCTGACCTTGGTATGTTTTTTCCGATTTTATCTTCGTGCCTAATAGTGACATGTGACGTTTTGTTGATTCACGATCTGTCTTGAGTATTATATATAATGTATATTAAATTGGTGATTATAATGTGCCTTCCCCTTCACGAGCTCATTTATATCACGGTAGCGTAGCGGATATAGCATCGAACTCTCAATCAAGAGATTTCGGGCATGCTGTTGTTTCGGAACTTGGGCAACTTATTTCTCTCCAGTTCACTGAGCTTGCTTGTTTAAATGAGTACCTGATTACAGTCAGTGGTGGACATTTGTGTACGAATAATATTCGCGCATTAATTGCAGCGTGGCTGCATGTTTCCTAGAGAAGTCGAGATGGTGTTCAAATGAACATATCTGCCAGGGGGTGAGGAGTGAAGTGCTTTCAGCAGTCCCGTGAACCGGATACTGTGTTATCTAAGCGCGTACCTGTGCTAATAATACCCCCCTCGGCTTGTGGCACACTGTAGATATCCAAATCTTATAGGTCTTTGCGGATGTCTGGAGGATCTGTGGGTTTTCCCTGTTCTGAAAGCCTTTGAAATATTCGTCCGATTTGTGTTCCTGTTACTCATATAGATATGATATATCAGCTTGTTCCATACCATCTCTCTTACTGGTGGTCGACTAACATACGACAGTGCGCACGGGTGGTGTGCTCGACGTCATATACCTACTAACGTTCCCGGAATTTACAGACGTCTACTGGATTTTGAGTGCATCTCCCCGTCTCCCGGAATACAGCAAAAAATCCCGGCGAAATTATGTCCAACCGCACCCCCCCCCCCCCCACCGTCTTCGAGACATCGCGACACAACGGAAGACGTGCTGAGATGTGCTGAACCGCTAAATTTCAGGCGAAAAATATCCAACAGCACCCCCTGTTTTCGAGTCGTTGAGACAGCGAACCGTCCAACAGCACCCCTTCCCAGTCTTCCGATGTCAAGGTCCGACACAGCGCGACACCGGAAGCGCCCTGAACTGCTGCTGAATATCCCGGATTTCCAAAACAAATGGCGGTTATATTATCATCACATATCGCTGGGAAAATAAACAGACATAGTGGAATAAATATTTAGTACACATTGATTCTAAATGTGGAAGTAGAGCAGTTAAATCCGGTGTGTGACCGACGTTTTTCTAGACTTTAAGGTGTTATGAAACTACCCCTTATAAAATGTGGAATGACGTAGAGCATTACATAGCTAAGTTTGATGATACTGAGATGGTTCTTTGTTATCGGTATTCTGCACAGACTGTCTCTTTTCATAATAGATCAATGTAAAATATTGTCTTTTCTTGTGGGCTGCCTTCTTGTCCGATTGTGTATTTCACTTGGAAGTTTTCCATTATTGTCTTTCAATCTCGGTAACCTAGCTTTTGGTCAGAATCCTTTCACTAGCACGCTACTTGTGTTTGATATATATGTTGCATATGAATGAATGAATGAATCAATGAATGAAACCTTTTTTCAACACTTGTCGAAAAAGGACAAGAATAAATGTAACACTTATAAATACTTGCCCTGTTACACCTAAAAAAACCTCTATAACAGTCCGGGTGTTGGCAAGTGAAGCGTGCATTAGGGGGTCTACACGATGTTTTTTTTGCATTTTTTGTGATTTTCAAACATTCAAAGTCAATAATCCGACGGATTGTATAAACTCATTAATATGCAACTTAGTCATCGACATTACAATGTATACTATTTTTCTGAATACATCGAAGTGTAAACATCCAAACAGTCAAAATTATGTATGCAAACACATGTTTTCAGGGTGTCTGGGCATTATTACGTTAGTGAACAAATTATATTATGCATATTAGTCACATGAATATGCAAATTAGCTCCGACCAATATAACTTCACGATATTCGATTATATCTCCTCAATTAACCGAACGACTCAAATGCAAACACCCAGATTGTATAAATTTGAAAACATGCACCTGCCGTAAGAATGGACTGCAGTGGCCAGTGCAAGGGCATCGTATGAACGAATGTGACACAAGTGGAGAGTCAGGATGATGATGACCGATCATGATAAGGATCAAACAGGATTGTAAATAGACAATATGCATATATTGAAACTGACACGTGACTTTGAACTATAATCACCTATAAAATGTGGTTTCAATGATTAGGCATAGTAAACTTGGTTGCAATGACACTTAAATATGTGTTTATAAGTTTATTTCGTTGCAAAGACATGCCACTTTGGTCCGAATCCAACTTATTTTATCAAATTTTGCCTTGACCATGACCTTATCGCATGACCTTGACCACCTGCAAAGTGTCACCAAACAAATGGACATCCTTAAGTTAGTTGGAAATGACATCTCAAACATGTTGTTATGTTGCTTAGTTCCAAAATTAGGTCCATTTGAATATTAGACCCTGTATAATGTCGGCCATCTTGGATTTGAGCCGAAAAAGAGGTTTTGCCATGGGTGGATTCGGGTGGGTTTTTTTGGTGGTGACATACCACCAACGAACCAATTTCAGGTGAGAAAGCTTTGTTAACTTTTTTGTCCAATCTCTATGGACCGCGATCACTTCGTTGCTGCGACTATAGACTCTGACACAATACTGCTTATGTCAACCTCGTGTCATTAGCGTAGCTATACGTACGAATAGTATTTTACAATTCTTCACTATCACAACTACGGCCTATCGATGGACGCGAACTTCACATTCTCTCCGACATTCATTTCGTCATTTTGAACAAACAACTGCGAGCGTGTTATGGTGTTTCTGTAACAATATTGCTTGTTTTCTAACATTTGGTAAATATTACTATCTTGACTGTCAACTACCAAGGCATCCCGTCAGGTGACAAGCATTTTTGCTAGTATTGTTAATGTATTGCAATGTTCAGGTATATCCCAAATAAGCCTCCCATAACCCCTTCAGCAAAATATAATTTTATATTGTTCGATTAAGTTCCATACACAATCCGTCGCACCTACAAGCTAGATAGACCAATCATACGTATACAGTTTACAAGAAAAAAATTGGTGACAGTCTCCCACCACTTTTAGCGCTATCGCTATCGCTACATTTACAGCCAAATCTCCTGGTGCCTCAGTAATGCCTACATAAGTCAACCAGAAAAGATCCGACCTACTTACCTAGAGGAACAAATGTTAAGCGTGTCCTGGGTAGCACGCAGTTACTATGACATTCGACATGCACGCAAGAATATAAATCATAGGTGATGGCCTTGAGAAACTAAATGCCTGTTTTCGTTATTTCCGCCAGCTAGTAATGCCATAGTTAATTGAACCAACTTTGCAGAGCTTCTAATGCCATGTGCGCTGATGGAATGACGCACGCTTGACACACTTGGTATTATATTAATTATTTTTAACTTTAGCAAAACAGATTGTAAAAGAAGACACAACGTCTACGCGTACCTTCTAATTGTCCCAGTGCGGATTCCGGAACTCAAGTCACCAGGGACATGAAGGGGCATTCTGGAATTAGTTAACATGTCGACACCGACCTTCGACAAATGCTACAAACATCGTTCAGGACAGGAGCTGAATTGGTAAAAGGCGTGCGACACACATGCTACCATTCAGAACGATCCAAAGCAGTATTCGAAATTACTGCCACCCGGAAGCTCGAGACCGTCGGGCCGGTAACTTTGAAAAAGTGCCGTCCCGCCAGACAGGTATAATTTTTAAAAGAAAGTAATGAAGCACTTGTCTAGTATCCCGGCCAACCTCAATTTCGTCATTATAACTATAAGTTTGCCTAAATTTGATACTTCTGTGGTTCTATCATTCAAGATCATCCCAAGCATATTTATATTACGAAAATATTGCGTCAAAGCATACTTTTGAGGCCCAAAGAGCGACATGGTTTGCGTCAATCTGCGCCGCTGCGGCCGCGCGTTACCGCAGAGAGCGATATAGCAGCGAATGTTGTTGCAAACTTCAAAAGTACGCTAAGACGCGATATTTTTGTAACGTAACGTAAATATGCATGGGATGATGTTGAACAATGGCAATAACACGTGAGGTATCAAAATTAGGCAAACATGTTGTTATAAGACGAAGGGCGCGAATACTAGACAAGTGCAAACAATGGTGACATGTGTGTACTTCCGAACGGGAAATTTTAAGTATGATTCAAAAACAAGTTGGAAAACAATAAAATGTCGAGCTGGTCAACGATGATAGATCGATTGAGTTTAGTTTCATAATGCTGGCACAGTGAAACGAGTGAAGAGTTCGAAACCGCATGAAGCCAACCACAGTGCAGCTATCATCACCGTCCAGCTGGGTTCATCCGACATGACTTCAAACGCATACCCGCTATCCACCTGTTGAATACATCCGGCGCGAGGATGCCCATCTTCAAATCCGAGTTGGACTCGGACAGTCACTGTCTGAGTTCAACTCGGATTCAGCTGGAGTCACTCTCAGTGACTGGAGCGAATGTTTGTTAGAGCCTGCCAGTGCCGCTGCTCAGGCAAATGACGGCAACATTTCAGAGTAGTCCGCTGCATATTTTTGTGTTGTGGTGTTTTTTGTAATTTGCAACAGTTATGTTTTTCTTTCAACAATAAACTGTTACCTATGTTGTTACTTTATATTCGCTGGTTCATTAATCTGAATATCGTAAATATGCAGGAATATGAGGACATAATTGGCCTGAACTAGTTTATTAATAATTGATATGCGCTACAGCTGCACATGTATACAGGCCTATAATCGGGTAATTATGTTAATATTTGGACCGCCAACTTTTGTGTGGGACCACCAACTTTTGAAAGTGAAGGTCCGACTGATCACCAAGTTTTCAACTAAGGTGTAGAACACTGGTCTAAAGGTGGGACACGGATGTAACCACCACTATGGGATCGGATAACGTTTCTGGTTTAAACAATGGATTCATTTAGGGAGACATTCTAACAAATTCAACGAAGGCGGACAGAGACGAATTCACAAAGAAAGCATTTAGCTTGTATAGCTTGTAACATAATCATACTTTTCCTTTGCGTGCTCGACATTCCAGGGAACGAGTTTGTGGTGGCCGTGTTTTTCCGAGGGTGACGACGTCTGTTAAGGCGTACATGTTTGCGTTGGGAATTGCCGACACAATAGTATGCTTATTGTTCACTGTCGCATTCACTGTGCATATTGGACAAGTCGGATTATTCATCCTATTCTACGTATTGAAAACGTCGGTGACGTTCTCCACGATTCTGCTGAGATTCCTCGCCGTTGAGCGCTGTCTTGCCGT
Source organism: Escarpia spicata (assembly GCA_963995525.1). Lineage (NCBI taxonomy): Eukaryota > Metazoa > Annelida > Polychaeta > Sabellida > Siboglinidae > Escarpia > Escarpia spicata. Next base: position 21,178,504 of record OZ023208.1, read on the forward strand.
GGAGCAACCTCACGACTTCAATCTGAAAGTCGAACGAACGGAAACGGCAGTAGTATACGAGACGTTTTGGTTATCCATCCACAGCCCTTTTTGAGGAGTTTTTGGTTGATAATAGGGAGGTTTCGAAAGCCGCCCCCCTGAGCAAAGTGCGTAGTCACGTGACCGTATGTAGGAGTGTGTGTAGCGCCACCTGACGGTGAAATGAGCAGCCATGGAAGGGTTATTGTATATATATGAGAGACGAAAGACCAAAGAGGGAATTATAATAACGAAAGATCAAAGAGGAAAGGTGTAGAAAGGAACGAAAGATCAAAGAATCATAACGAAAGATCAAAGAGAAGTATTATCAAAGTGATAGGTAAGTCTACCTATGTTGTATACTGAAAGATGTATGTATATTTATAAACCGTATATAACGATATATTAAACTTTAAAATATGTATGTATGAATGAAAGAATAGGTAAGTTTACCTATGTTGTATACTGAAAGATGTATTTATAAATCGTATATGTATATAACGATATATATGAAACTTTAAAATATGTATGTATGAATGAAAGAATAGGTAAGTCTACCTATGTTGTATACTGAAAGATGTATGTGTATTTATAAATCGTATATAACGATATACGAAACTTAAAAATATGTATGTATGTATGTATGAATGAAAGAAGAATTATTACTAAGATAATAACCGACAAAAACCACAGTTTGAAAGTTGAATAGTTTTAATAATTATCATTCATCATCATCATCATCATGGTTCAATGTCCCTTGTATTCAAAGAGGGAATTAATTAATAAAATAATAATAACATTCAATCATTGGTCGCTGCATTCCAGCACATTAGCGTTCGACAGCATCGATCGCCGCATCCCAATCTTCTTCGATAGGCTCCTCTGTGTCCGAAGAGGGAACAGGATCGGGATCAAATCGACTCTGTGTCTGTAATAGTTCACGCATTACGTGGCAGAAGGCGTACCAGTGGTTATCGCGGAGTTCCTCCTCTCTGAAACATATATATATATATATATATAAAACTTTGAAAATATTTATAATATAATATATATATATATATATATATATATATATATATATATGAAGTACAGTCGGGTGGAATAAGCCAGTGATGTAACCAGACACCTCGTAGGGAACCGACACACGATAAAAGGGCAAGCTAGATCAACGGACTATGCTACAATACGTAATGGAGACGTCTGCTGACGCGATCGGTAACCAAACACCGCGTAGCTAGTCGAAACGACAAGAGGTCGGTCGAGGTCAACACATTGAAGAGAACGAGAAACGTGGTAACAGAAAACATAAATAAAGTAGTAAAATAATCGTTGAACACTCACGTGCAATCGTCAACACTGGAGTCACTGGACACACTCCCTGTCAGACTCCAGGTATCCCCCGTGTCGACCCCATCAGGACCCCTGAAAGGTATATAGATAACCGTGATACATAACGAACGTAAGCATATAGTATGATATGTATAATATCTATCGAAATTATGTATGATATGTATAGGATATCTATCGAATGAAACAAAGCAAAGAATATATATATATATATATATATATATATATATATAATAATAATAATAATAATAAAAGTACTTACACAACTTCCCATCCATCGTCGCGAAGACGCCATTCAGCAAGGAGTTGGATCCAGGGTATTGACGACATTGTGAATGAGATGAAGAATGTAACAAATGAACCGGTATATATAGATAGAGCATACGTATGCAGACACACTATGAAGACAACTTGTGGAACACACGGTAGAGTGGAAATACACCGGGGTATGAAAAGCACCCAGGGACGTATCTAGGGACGTCACCTGGACGATGCCTGATTAACAACGTGGTTATATCGAAGTGGTAAAGTACAAACCGATATCAGTCATATGACGGAGGGAACCAGCTGCTGCTGCTGATAAGCGCGTGATGCCAATTAGACGACAATGCCCCTTATCAGAACGCTAACAATACAGTCAGAAGAAAAGAACTCTGTGAGTGCTCAGCGATGAAACATATGGTGGTCAAGAGCTTGGATATACAATTCAGGGGTGCTGGTCACTTCCTATCGAATTTCTATCCATGTGAAATACACATATGGGGCGAAGTCTTTACTTGCACAGAAGCAGCTTATCAGTTTAAAAAAGCCAGACATTTTCACGATGAGAACACAGCGAGAAAGATTCAGACCGCGCGCACTGGAATACAGGCGAAATACTGGAGTAAAAACATTCGGTGGACACCCGATCGAACCGCTGCATGGCTATCACAACGTCGGAGCGTGATGCATGCTATACTAGCCGTCAAGTTTCGTGTCTCTGAACTACGTCAACGCTTGTTGGCTACAGGTGACGCACGACTTATCGAGAATGTACCCAGTGCAGAGGGGTTTTGGGGTAAGAGCTCAAACCGTAACAAACCAGGTGAGAATATACTCGGTGTGATACTTATGCAGGTGAGAGACTTCGTTAGACAGCGCTCTATACGGCTTACATAAGGCGCTCATTAAAAACAGACAGCCAGCCACGCGGTGACAAAGTACGGGAGAGGGAGAGATAAGGTCACGCGCACGATAAGATGCGAATAGCCAGGGGCGCGTTATCATCAGCTAGGGGTGTCACGCGCTCGAGCCCTGGAGGGATTGAACTGTATATAAACCCACGGTAAATCTAACAAGACAAACACTCTCTCTCTCGCTGCCGTTCAAAGATCTTCACTACACAACAAGATGGCGATGTCCAATGTCAACGAGGAAATCCTTCTGTCAGATCTCGAACAAGTAAGTGACGGAACGTACGCATTTGTTCGCCCACTGACACTAGTGACATGTGCTCTGTCCCCCGAATACGTATGTTATCCGGCGTGTAAAGTATGTAATCGGAAAGTTCGTCTTGAAATGACGAAAGGAGGGCTCCATAGCGTCAGTATATGCCTGACCCACGGGCGTCAGAAGGGAAATCCCGTTTACAAGTATGCTATGGGATGCTATGGGTATGCTTTTCGCCGATTGCAGGGGTCACGAAGTGTGGGCAACAGGATTTGATCAGCTAGTCCAGGGGGTCGTGGGGGGAATGACAGCAAGCAACTATATGGCGCTTAAACCAGGTGAAGAACGTTACCAGTCACTGAATGTCTTACGTGGCAAACAGACTAGGGTGACAATTAGAAAGACGACGAAGGGAGACTATCGAAATTATACCGTCATAGCACTGGAAATAATCCACTCGTAAGAACTGACAGCGACTCAGGTGGTGACGGAGTATAGAGAGGTCCTGTTCCTAACTGCCGTAAGAGGCGCCAACTGACAGTGACTCACTGGTAGGTGGCGCCGTCTGACGTAGTATAGAGAGAGGCTGTTCCTAACTCCTGTAAGAGGCGCCACCTGACAGTAACGAAAGAGTAGGTGACGCCCCCAGACGGAATAGAGAGAGAGAGAGAGAGAGAGAGAGAGAGAGAGAGAGAGAGAGAGAGAGAGAGAGAGAGAGAGAGAGAGAGAGAGAGAGAGAGAGAGAGAGACCGACCCTGTTCCTAGAGGTTGTCTACCTATTTGACATGTTCTGTCGTATGTTGTAGACGCCTCCTCGGTCATACGAGTCAGTTCTGGCAACCCCCGTGCGTGGTGTGAAACGTCGACTGTCGTTTAATGACGAGGCAAGTGCCATTTACGTGGGGTCATGTGCATGGTCTAGTGATCAGGATAATGATGATGTTGCTAACGATGGTGATTTTGATAGTGAGTTCTCTGACTACGATGAGAGTCGGAGACCTAGTGAATTACAGGAGGCAGTAGAGAGAGTGAATGCAATTCAGAAACGAACGGAGTACATGATAGATGACGAGTTATTTATAGCCACTATAAGCACTGCTTGCATTCGTCAGGTAGCCGAAGGACTGTACCTTCGCTACGCGAGCGTTCACGAAGACGTGTATAAAGTGAATCGTTCGCGTATATTTCATGCTTTTGATATGGCAGTATCCGATTTGGTGTGCGAATCGCGCGCGCCGTGGTTTGCTCGTGATGTCATATCACGAGTGAAAACGAGTCTCCGTAGTCGTGGTATAACCGTGTCGGATGAGACGGAAGACTCACCGAAGGCGCCGCAGCCCTGGTACCTACAAGACGACGAGCCGGGAAGGCAGGTCTGGTGCTCCGAGTTGATGGTGATAGCATGCGATGCTATCGTTCGGTTCGTGAGCAACGAATTGTGGCGCACTTTCGAAAGTGAAACAAACACCATCTACCTGGTACGTAGTCATCTGATTCGAGACACCGTGAGATGTGCAGTACACCATTACAGCTTTATGGTGGACACACCGAACCGGGCACGTGACATCATAACACGTGTGCAAGCCATCCTACGTGTGCGCGGTATACCTCTCCTGGATGAGGAAACACCCTGCTAATGATGTTGTTGTTATTGTGTTGTCAGGTCAGCGCTGCCCCCTCTAGCGGACTAGCTCTCATTCAAAGAGCGTACGATGAGAAGCCGCTAGAGTGGGCGCCTAGAAAAAGACACCGGCACCACACTCCACTACGACAGACTCTCCTGACGCATCTAAACGCCCAGCGTCACGTGACGACTCTGCAAATGTCGTGTGAGGATGCAACACCACCGCCACCGTCCGACGAATCATTGAACATGATTTGCGATAATGATGATACATCCGAATACGAGACACTCCGAACGGATGATTCAACCCTCGATATAGCCACCGACGGACATATCGTGTGGTCCAAGACGGACACGACGATGCCGTGGACACATCCGGTGCTGTTTGGTGGCGTACAGGACCTGGAACTAAATATCCAGAGTTTAGCGGCGGTCCTGTTCGTCACCAAACGATGTAACCTCGATACGGCTGTGCAGACGATTTGCCGCGAACTGGCACGAAACATTGAGTCCGCTGAGCACGTTGCATATATCACGGACTCACTACAGAAGCGTCTGCAGTGACGACAAGAGGAAATGCGCCCCTACGCTATACCTGGGGTTATAGGCGCCGCTTGTCTGTCACTGTAGGCGCTTAGCTTAGCTTTCGTGTATATTGGCTTTTTTAATTTGTAATTCGACGAATAAAGATGTATGTATGTAATCCAGGAATTCGGTGTCTGTTGTTCTTGTCATAGCTCGTTACGATCGATGAATACATACCCCTCCGTCTATATACACGCACACTCATACAAGCTCCTATGACGTCACACTAGACTATATAGACGCGTACAAGGATCTCCTATCCTTCAGTTGTAGGTAGACGATGAAGCAGCACACGTGTCGTCACTGTGGTCTCGTGCTCGATACACACGCAGACATACAACGCCACATAGACCAAACGCATACATCAACACACGACGACGATGATCATGCTTACAGTAAACCAGCGCCACGAGTGGTGCCATCTGGTGAACCATCAAAAAGTACTAGGCACCCCTGTTCGAGATGTGGAAGAGACTTCACGAGACGTGACAACCTGCTACGTCACAACAGGCAACCTTGTGACACCTCACAAAAAACACTACACCGATGCGAGATATGTGCACGTGAGTTCACGAAACGTAACCACCTGGTACATCATATCAAGACGGTATGCAACCGACTGGCGGAAGCGAGCGAGCCACCCCTACGCAAACGAGCGAGATGCGCAGAGCGACCACGTGTGAGTGGCGACGATGACGACCCGATACAACCACCGCCCCAACTCCCTTTCGCCGATACTCTATCGAGGGAACTACGAGACGTCGTCCGAGAGCACTGGATGACCATCCGAAACCACGAGGCTAGAGGACCCGTGCAATCCAGGTACAATTACAGATTATCGACACTGGACACGAGCGCCCTAGAACCGTCACTGAAGATCATGTTCCGCGAACAGACGCACGCCTTTAAGATTAATCTTAGTTATGGTTTTGTTCTAAGGAACAAGACCACGAACAGGTACAGGTATTATCATTCGTCTTGTAACTGCTGTGGCCGTTACCTCGACGAGCCGTGTCTGATCACAAACACTGCAGACATTGATGCGTTTCTGGAACGTATCCGAGAAACAGACGTGCTGCAGTGGGTCATCAATCAGCGTCCGGACAGTCAATGGGTGTGCGAAGTGGTCACGAATGTCACCTTCTTCGTCAATCACATCGTAGATCATCCGATAGGATGTGTGGACATCACACTACCGAGCTACATCAAACGAAACAAAGCCATCATCGCATTGGAAAGAGACGATCACAACAGGAAGTACACCGACAATCTGTGTCTCTTCCGGTGTCTGGCTCTACACCGTGGATGCGACCGACACCACCTGGAACCCGCCGTGAAGCTACTCTACGCGAAGTACGACTGTGACGGAGTGGCAATGAAAGATTTTGACGGGGTGGTAATGAAGGACTTTGACGGGGTGACAATGGACGATATCTATCGCGTCGAGACCACCTTTGAGACCAACGTGTGCGTCTACAAACTCGTCGAACCGGAAGAAGAAGACGGAAAGGTGACTGCCGAACTCGTACGCCGGTCCTTGTGTCACTATCCCGAAACGATGTACGTCAATCTTCACGAGACACACTGTTCCTACATACAAGACGTGAACATGTACTGTCACTCTTATCGATGTAGGAAGTGTGGCGACGCCCTATGGAAAGACACACACAAACTAGAACGACACGAACGTGGGTGTACGGGAGGCGTCCGAAAGATCTATCCCGGTGGTGTCTATCATCCGTCGCCGACAGTCTTCCAGTGCTTGGACGACGAAAACATTCACGTTAGCGAGTGTTTGCGTTACTATCCGTATCGCGCCACCTTCGACTTCGAGTCCTGGTTCGATACGTCACAGCTTCCGTCGGACAGCGCCAAAGTCCACTGGGTGGCTCGTCACGTACCGTTGAGCGTGTCCCTGGCGAGTAACGTACCCGGATTCGAACAGGTACAATGTCTGATTACGGACGGTGACAGCAACAAGTTGGTAGCCGACATGATGGGTATCCTTCAGACGATGAGCGAAGCAGCCTACGACGCCATCGTAGACAGTTACGAGGGTACACTACTCGAAATCGGGGAGGCTATCACGACGTGGGACGAACAGGAGGCATCCGCTGCAGAAGGAGACGACAACGAGTCACGACGAAAACCGACCAATCCCTACAAAACTCTCATGGGTCAATTGTACGGTTGGCTTCATCAGTTGCCGGTCATCGGTTTCAACTCGAGTAGGTACGATCTGAACGTCGTCAAACAGTTCCTGGTACCCTACTTCCTGTCCGAAAAGACACCAACAGAGGACGGGGAGGAGGAGGAGGCGGAGGAAGAGAGGAAGGATGCAGGGGCGTTTCACGTGATCAAACGCGGCAACACGTTTATGTGTCTATCGACGGACGACCTCAAATTCCTCGATATGACTCATTATATCGCCCCTGGATTCTCGTACGACAAGTACCTGAAAGCGTACGGTTGCAAGGTCACGAAAGGTCACTTCCCGTACGAATACATGAACAGCTTGGAGAGACTCGACGATACCACTCTACCTCCCAAAGAGGCCTTCTTCAGTCGACTGAAGAACGAAGGTATATCCGACGACGACTACACGCGATGTCGGAAGGTGTGGCGAGACAACGACATGGAGACTCTGCGAGACTTTCTCGTCTGGTATAACAACAGGGACGTCGTGCCGTTCTTGGAAGCCATCGACAAACAGTTCGACTTCTACCAACACCGCGGTATCGACATGTTCAAACAAGGGATCAGTATACCTGGTTTGACCTTGTCCTATCTGTTCACCTACGTACCGAAGAGGACGTTCTTTACGCTCTTCAACGAGACGAACAAGGACGTCCACCAGCTCGTCAGAGACAACATCGTCGGAGGACCGTCACTCATCTTCACCAGACACCACGAGAAGGGGGTCACGAAGATACGTCGTAACGACTACGGTGATGCGGCTCGAACGTGTCAGGCCATCGTCGGCTATGATGCGAATGCATTGTATCTGTAGTCGATATCGCAAGAGATGCCGACGGGATGGTACACGCGACGACGGGAAGAGAAGGAGTTCCGACCCGAAGCGGCACAGCCCACAGGTCAGATGGCTGCCGAATGGCTGACGTGGGAGTCCGAAAGCACGGGACTCGCCATACGACACCAGACCAACGGTCGAGAGAAGCGCATCGGTAAACTATCGGTGGACGGTTGGTGTAGCGAAACGAAGACGGCCTATCAATTTCACGGGTGCTACTATCACGGTTGTCCGTGTACCGGTCGTGAGGTCAACGAGGTCAACGGGAAACCCATGACGCAACTGCTCGTCGAAACGCAAAAGAACACTGCCTATCTTCGACACTTTGTGAGTGTCGTCGAGATGTGGGAATGCGAGTGGAAGGTCGCGAGACGCGATCCGTGTGTGAAACAGTTTCTGGACGTTCGACAACGTCGTCGACACGTGCGCTGGAAAATGACGACACAACAGATCCTGACAGGGGTGCGCAACGGTAGCGTGTTCGGTATGATTCAGTGCGACATACGTGTACCGGAGGTACTGCGCGCGCACTTTGCCGAGATGCAGCCCATCTTCAAGAACATTCACCTGACTCGCGACGACCTCGGACCGTTCATGCGTCGCTACGCTGAAGAACACGACATCATGGCGACTCCGCGTCGCATGCTCGTCGGGAGTTATCGTGGAGATAAGATCTTGCTCGCCACACCACTCTTGCGATGGTACCTCGCGCACGGACTCGAGGTGACGCACGTCTACCAGGTCATCGAGTACACACCGGTCGCCTGCTTCCACCGATTCGGCGAGGCGGTGTCCACTGCACGTCGCGAAGGAGACGCCCATCCCGACAAGGCCATGATCGCGGATACCAACAAACTTATGGGCAATTCTTCGTATGGGAAATTTATCACCAACGTCGATAGGCACCGCGAAGTCACCTACTGTACGGAGAAGAACGCATCGTCCGCAATCAACAATCGTCGCTTCCGTCAACTCGACGTCGTCACCACCGATGCGTACGAGATCGAAATGCACAAGCGTACCGTCAAATACGCTCTGCCTACGCACGTAGGATTCTTCGTGTTGCAGTGGGCCAAACTGCGCATGTTGGAGTTCTACTACGACTTCATGATCAGGTACGTGGATCGTCCGCTGTTCGAGTACTGTGAAACTGATACGGATAGCGCCTATTTGGCTCTGGCCGGAGAATCCGTCGACGACCTCGTGACCCCGGCACTGCGCGACCACTACTATCGTCACCGCTCCGAATGGCTACCGTCCGAATGTTGCGACGATCATCGGAACGACTACATACGCTGTCGCCTGGCCGGACGTCCGTGGAACGGCACCGAGACGTGCTGCAAGGCACGCAAGGCGTACGACAAGAGAACACCTGGACTCTTCAAGGTCGAATGGTCCGGCGACTGTTTCCTGGGACTGTGCAGCAAGACCTACTATTGTTCGGGTACGGTCGATAAATACACCACCAAAGGACTGAACAAACGACTCAACGCCATCGACAAGCAGGCGTTCCTGGACGTGCTGACCAGTCGTCGTAGTGGAAGCGGAGTGAACCGTGGGTTCCGGGTCAATCACTCGTCCGTGCTGACGTACACCCAGGAACGCGCGGCGTTGACCTACTTCTATGCCAAGCGCGTGGTCAACGAGGACGGAATCACCACGGGTCCGGTGGACGTGTAACACCGAACCACTGCTGACACGATGAGGAAATGCGCCCCTACGTCAGTTGGGGTTATAGGCGCCTCTAGCTGTCACGCGGTTAGTAGGTGGGAGACACACGAAAAAAATAACACTATTTAGTCAGATACCACGCAATTGATAGTCATAGCGCAGCATGTCACGGACGGGAACGGTCGTAGCTGTAGCACTAGTGGGAATACTCGGTCTGTACGTCTTGTACGTCTTGTTCCGCGATCCCTTCCTTCATTGGTGTGACGGAGGTGTCGTCGTAGTATCTAACAGCACAGCGGACAACGTGTCGAACAGCGACTACTAGATGGACACGCGATGGAAACACCCCTTCACCTGTATCGTCGCGGGTCCGACGGGATGCGGTAAGACCACGTTCGTGATGCGTCTGCTACGTCACGCCGCGACGATTATCGATCCGCCTCCAGAGAAGATCACGTGGTGTTACGGTGTATGGCAGAGTGCCTACGTCGACAACGACCTGGTACGATTCGAGGAAGGCTTGCCGAGCGGTGCGTTCGATGCATCGACGCGTAACCTCGTGGTCATCGATGATCTGATGACGGAAACGGACGAACGGGTCACGACCTTGTTCACAAAAAAGAGTCATCACCAGAACACGTCCGTACTGTATCTCGTGCAGAACCTATTTCCGAAGAACAAGGAGAGTCGTACGATCAGTCTGAACACACACTACATGGTAATCTTCAAGAATCCTCGCGACGCGTCACAGATCGGACACTTGGCGCGACAGATGTATCCGGGACGTCTGAAGTATGTACAGGAATCGTTCCGAGACGCCACGACGCCTCCGTACGGTTATCTCCTCGTCGATCTGAAACAGGGCACGCCCGACGATATGCGTCTGCGCACGGGCGTCCTTCCGGACGACGGTGTTCAGTACGTGTACCAACCCAAAGTATAAGACGTCTGCGCGCACGTCTCGTCCCTTCAGTCGCAGTATGATCGTGAAGACAACAGCATGTCCGAACTCGTGAAGAAACACCTCCTCTGCATACAGACGCTGAACAGGTACAAGAGCACGAAATTGAGACGGGCCATCATCAGAAACGCCGACGCCGATCTGTTGTGTGCACTAGCCGAGTGTGCCTACAACATATTGAAGAAGAACGTGCCCTTGACCGAAGCGCAGAGACGCGCTCTGAGTGTGTACAAAACAAACCTACGCGCTTTGGCAAAGAGAGACGCGCCGGCAGCGAGGAGACGTCGCATCTTGCTACGCGGTAACAACCAGGGCGGCGGCGGACAGACCGGTGGTGGTTTCCTGTCGGCGCTGCTGGCACCTTTGGCCGGTGCGGTCTTTCTACCCTTGCTAAAACAGGTGCTACTCAAGTAGACGACGATGGAACACACACGGAAGATGGCTTTGGTAGATCCACGACTGTTGGATAGTCTACGCGCACCGGCACCGACGGATACCCTAGGACGTAAAGTACAGGTGCTCGACGACGAGATGAAAGTCATACTCGACAGACAAGATCTCGCCGACGGTGACAAGGTCGTCATGTATAACCAAGTGTTGCAACGTCACAACGCGTTGGCCAATCGACGCGTGCGCGAACCAGTACGCGTGATGACGGTCAACAAGGACACGATGGTCACAGCGGCGGCGGCGGCGGCGGCGGGGGCGGCGGCGGCGGCGGCGGCGGCGGCGGACCCGACCCCGCCAGAGGCGGGGGCGACAGGTATGGAAGCGGCGGTGGCGGCAGGTATGGAAGCGGACGTCGTCGACAGCGTTCCCAAGGCACTGCGGACCAAAGCTAGACTACTGATGGAACGTCTGAAACGAGACGTCGTGTGGAATGCACGCGGAGAGCTCATGCATAAAGGTGTAGCGGTACCCGGAAGTAACGTGGTGGACCTCGTGAACGATCTGTTGCGTCAACGCAAGACCGTCGCCAGTCCAACGGGGTGGCAGGTGTTTACGCGTCAACTCGGCACCATGAACCTACCCATGGAGTTGGTGGGTAACGAGGTCAGGAGACTGGCCATTCAACGGGAACAAAGGAGGAGTGCCGTAGCAGGAGCGGCCACACGGTCGGTCGGTAGAGCGCGTCGATCGCTGCAGTGGACACCCCTTACTCGGAGTCGAATGAGCCCGTCCACACTACCTACGCCACCGGCCTCGACTAGTAAGGGATGGGAGGATCTCAGATAAAAGAGGCGCATCGTCTCGATTCGCCGACATAATGTGCGATTCACAGGATAGTCTACATCGTCTGTATACCGGTGTCGCTTACGCCGCACTTCCCATCGTGTGTGGCATTATCGGTGATTATATCATACGATCATGGTGCGACGACGGAAACAGCTGGAGGACGTCTACTTCGATCCCGCTAAGGTGGGAAGTTACGGAGGAATCGCGTCTTTGCGATAAAACGTGCCACGCGTACCGAGAAAGATGGTCGAACAATGGCTATCGGAACAGAACGCCTATACCCTACACAAACCGGTCAGAGTTTGTTTCAAGCGACGACGCACGGTCGTCGGAGGACGGGATCAACAGTGGCAAGCCGATCTCGTCGACGTGACCAGTCTGAAAAAAGAAAACGACGGTACGACGTTCCTGCTCACGGTAATCGACGTCTTCTCGAAAGTCGCCCGATGCGTTCCGCTAAAGAACAAGTCGGCGACGTCTGTGTCGAAGGCACTGAACGGACTCTTCGCCAATGTACAGCCGTTGTTTTTGCAGACCGATAGAGGTCTGGAATTCTATAACCGTACCGTTCGAGGTGTGTTGGACAGGTACGGCATCCAGCACTTCTCCACCTCTAACGAGGAGATCAAGGCGAGCATCGTGGAACGTTTCAATCGTACGCTAATGACGCGGCTGTGGCGATACCTGACACACAAAGAATCGTGGCGATACATCGATATCCTTCCGGATCTGGTGCGCACGTACAACGACAAGCCCCATCGTAGTATCGGGATGGCTCCGTCGCAGGTGGATGCGACTAATCAAGAAGAGGTGTGGCAGCGTCTGTACGGGGGTCATCACGGCAAGGGCGTACCCAAGTACCACGTGGGGGATCGTGTGCGTATCAGCAAGGTCAAGAGACGATTCGCCAAAGGCTACACGGTGAATTGGACAGAGGAACTATTCACGATACGCGAGGTGCATCCGTCCGATCCGCCTGTCTATCGTCTAGCGGACGATCTCGGAGAGATACTGGAAGGTACCTTCTACGAGCCGGAGTTGCAGAAGGTGACGGTTCCGGCCGATAAACTGTACCGCGTGGAATCGATAGTACAGCGCCGTAAGGTAGGCAGGCGAAGGGAGGTGTTGGTGAAATGGTTCGGATACCCTTCGAAATTCAACAGCTGGATCGACGCCAAGGCTCTCGTCGGCTATAAAGCCTAGTCACGCGCCCGTCGCGATATCAGTCGACATCACGGATTACCGTTAGTGACGAAGAAGAAGAAGAAGACGACGTCGACGCTACTCCACCAATAAAGAAAGAGAGGACTCCGTGGCATATATTTGGTACCGCGTGTCCCAAAGAGGAGATAGTCTTTCTGTGTCAAGTCGTCGTCTTGTACACGGTCATCTTGGTCAGCATCTACAACCTGACGTTTGGTCACCACGTCAATCCGACTCTTTGGACGGCCCTGTTGAGTAGTTCGTTGGGTTACCTGCTACCCAGTCCGACGTTGAAACAACAACATGGCGACGAGTGATTTCTATCTCACGTTGCCCAGCAATGCTTCCATGGACACGCACCCGACAACACGCTGACCCACTACGTCACGACGCTACCGAAACGTATCCTACTACGGGGACAATGGGAGTGCGGACTGGTGGAGGTACAGTACCCACACAGTTGGTACAACATCGTAGGCGACGAAGCGGGGTTCGCCGTGTCACTACCGATAGATGAAGATCGAGACCCTCGATCCCTGCACACGGAGATTAACCGAATCGGAACCGGACACTATAAAGATCCGTGGTCACTGATACTCGTCATCAACGCTGCTCTACGTCGCGTGGTGGGCGAGGGACGAGTGAAACTGAGCTACAGCGTCATCACGCGTAAGGTATCGGTGCACATGGCACCGAATACCGTCTTCCGCGCTGCTATGCTGACCACCGTTCTCGGCTTTCGTACCGCTACGCTGGAGGCTCTCCCGAAGGACCCCTCGGCTCCCGAGTTCAAGGTACGTGTCGTGGAAGGTGACACCGTGGTCACCATGGAACGGGAATCGCTCTACATCTACACGGACGTCGTGGAACCACGAGTTGTCGGTGACAGTCTCGTACCGCTGCTGCGCATCGTCTCGGTGAGTGGTCGTCATGGCGACGTCGTATCGAAGACCTTCGATAAGACTCACTACGTACCCGTGCTCTGCAAAGAGTTTGGTACGATCGAGATAGATATAAGAGACGACACGGGACACCGCGTGCCATTCGAAGTCGGCAAGGTGACAGTGACACTTCATTTCCAACGACAACGGACGCCACTGTTCTAGAGAGATGAATTACAACGATTACTACGCTCGTCAAGCGGGTGGTGCGCTTCCTTATTTCGCGGGTGCCCGATACCAACGAGGACACGGACTGGGAAGTCTATTCGGAGGTCTACTGCGTAGCGTCATGCCACTCGTCAAGAGAGGCGCCGTGGCGTTGGGAAAGAGAGCTCTGTCGACCGGCGCACATATAGCCGACGACGTCCTGGCGGGGCAGAAAATCAGAACGGCTGCCAAACGTCGCGCCACCGCTGCAGGTAGAGCAATGATAAGCGACCTCTTGACCCCCGGTGTGCATAAGGGTATAAGACGCACGCCCGCCGCGAGACGAGTCAGTACAGCCGCGAGACGTCGAAGGAAGCAGAGACCGAAGGTACGCCGTGAACCGGATATATTCGACGATGGCGTTCGTTCATAAACTATCATGCGAGGGACTCAAGAGCGAACTCGATATCTTCACCGTGCCTCCGACTCAGACCAGCATCGTCGACAGTCGCACGGTCCACTACCAACCGATGTCCTCACTCGACTCGGGTGGTCCGATCGAATTCATCGTACCCGGTTCGGGAGACGATTACCAGGATCTCGCTAGCATGACGCTAAACATTCAGGCGAAGGTGACGCGTGCCGACGGAAGCGATCTCGACGCCGCCGATCCCGTTGCACCCGTGAATAACTGGCTCCATTCGCTGTTCAGTCAGGTCGACCTCTACCTGAACGGAACGCTCGTGACTTCCTCGACCAACACGTACCCGTACCGCGCCTACATAGAAACGCTGCTCAGTTACGGCAACGATGCCAAGGAGACATATCTGACGAGTCAGATGTGGTACAAGGACACGGCTAATCTTATGGACGCCGTCGTCATTGACGGTGCCGATCCGACAGCCAACGCGGGGTTCGTCGCCCGACGCGCCATGATCGCCCAGAGTCGCGTGGTCGACATGACGGGACGTCTCCACCTCGATCTCTCCCATCAGGATAAACTCCTCATCAACGGTGTTGAGGCCAAGATACGTGCGGTGCGCAGTAAGGATGCGTTCGCACTCATAGCCGGTGGATCGTCAACGCTACACTATTCGTCAGAAAGGTCACCCTGAATCCAGGCGTACAGGTGGCGCATATCAAAGCCCTCGAAAAGACCACCGCCAAGTATCCGGTGCGACCCGTCGAATGCAAGGTCTACTCCATTCCCACAGGTGCCCGATCACATACGCACGAGAACCTCTTTCTCGGTGTTCTTTCGAAACGTCTCGTGCTGGCCTGCATCGATAACGACGCCTACAACGGACGCTACGACAGAAATCCCTTTCACGCTAAAAACAACAACATCAACTTCCTCGCCGTGTACATCGACGGACGACAGATACCCGCCAAACCTTTCCAGCCCGACTTCGAGAACGATCTCTTTGTCAGGTGCTACCATAACCTGTTCACCTCGACGGGTAAGGCGTGGCAGGACGAAGGGAACGGCTTGACTCGTTACGACTTTCGACACGGCTACACCTTCTTCGCTGTGGACCTCACCCCCGATGCGTGCGACGACTGCTGCTTCCATCTGGTACATAAGGGCAACGTGCGCATCGAGATTCATTTCCTCAACGCGCTGACAACCACTGTGAACGTCGTCGCCTACGCCGAATTCGAGAAGGTGCTGGAGATCGACAGGAGTCGTAACGTCATCTACGACAACTGATGGAAACCCTACAGCTCGTCCGCCTACTCACCCGCGATACGCACGCCCGTGTCGTCATGCGTGCAATCGTACCCAAAGACGTACTCCTCGAACTCCGGATAGACGCTTACCCCGTCGCCTTCGTGTGCAACACACACGACGCGGACAAACCTGGTGAACATTGGATAGCGATATACGTAGACGCCGACGGTTGCGGTGAATACTTCTGCTCGTACGGTCTGCCGCCGCAACACGTCGAGTTTTGTCGCTTCTTGAATAAACATTGTGTAACGTGGACTCATAATTCTAAGAGACTACAGAGTCCCGTGTCTAACGTTTGTGGACAATACTGTGTTGCTTATCTCATGTTTCGATGTCGTGGAGTTGTCATGAAGGATTTCGTAAAAGGTTTCGACACTGATCTGATAGCAAACGATTGCCGTGTATTCGATTGGCTTAAACAACTGCAATAACCGTGTTTCATTAACGAACAGGTGTTATCATCATCATCATCATCATCGTCATTAACGATTCGAGCCTATGGCGCGGTGGTCACACACCCGTAAGCTCACGACCTCTGACGCGGTGTTCACTCACCCGTAAGTCGTATACCATCATCATCATCCCACGAGCCGCTGGCGTGGTCGTATTGACCCCTAAGCTCACGACCTCTGTCGCGGTGTTCACTCACGCACAAGTCTTGATGCACTTCGTTTAATAAAACACGGTTTCATATTATACGCTTGTATCTTTCATCAATAAAACACGTGTGCACTCGTATACTCTTGTGTTTCGTTAGTTCTTTCATACACGCGCATTCACCTACACAACTAATAACACCACTCCCCGTTAGGAGGCGTCACCTCTAACGTACCCGCCAGGGGGCGCCTCTCGTTATACATACATACGGTCACGTGACTACGCACTTTGCTCAGGGGGGCGGCTTTCGAAACCTCCCTATTATCAACCAAAAACTCCTCAAAAAGGGCTGTGGATGGATAACCAAAACGTCTCGTATACTACTAACGGCGCTTCCATTCATCGCCGTTACGTCCATCTGTTGCGCTGGGGTAGTTAGAGAGCACATGTTTTCTCAGCGTGATTACGTCATACAGTATCATGGCGGCGATTGCTTAAGCGGAAGAGAACTGCACGCCGCCAGGTCGGTGTCATCGCGGCTGTTCGGACCACTGCATAGCACAGCTACAGGAGCCACGGTGAAGTTTGCTGTTATATGCATCTTGTCCGTCTTGGCCATACACAGTTGTATCCGCGTAGATACAGCGCCACCGTTGACTATACAACAATCGACTGTTGCACCAGCCCAGCGAGGTACGTTGGTTCTGTTTGTCGTCACTGCGGTCTTCGTCCTGTGCTGGATGCCGTTACTCCTCAACAGCTATGGTCTACTAGTACCTGATGACACCAAGTATGACAGGTGGTTTTTAATTTTATTTGAAAATCGTCAGCAGACATGTCAAGGTTAACAAAGAATGGTGCATTAGAAGTATTCACAAAATATAATACAGCTAATAAAGTATGTGAAAAGGTTCTTGAAGGCTGTGGCAAAATGGTACGTGCATTTATTCAGTTAATTAGTATAAATACTTATAGTATATATAACAATAATGATCAGTAATTATTGAACATACCTTTAACTTTTTGTAATGATATAAAAAGTATATGCATAACCACATTGTAATTTGCTGTTTTTTGTCTCTATGAAAAGAAATAATTGGTATACAGTTAATTATTACAAACATATGTATGACATAATCATCTCTAACTATTCTATCCTTCTACCTTTTTAATTGTTATTTTAAACTTGTTCATGTATACATCACCAGACTTATTGTTTGGCGAAAATATAATTTGTAAATACAATGAGAGATAATTAAGTTATATACTCAGAACATGATTTATTGTACAGCGGAGAGACGTCCATCCGCCGCCTGTTAATGCCAGTCTTTAGGATCGTTGAAGAAGAAACTGCATAGGCTTTCCACGTTGATGTCGTTGCACAGCTTTTACCAAAAGAAACCATGTCCAATAACCATGAATGAACATACTCAGGAGTGAGAGTGAGAGTGAGAGTGAAAGAGAGAGAGAGAGAGAGAGACGGGGGGGGGGGGGGGAGTGGGGAGAGGGGGGGAGAGTCGTGTTAAAGAATCAGCATCTGCAACAAATATACAAACATATTCACAATGATAAAAGGTATGGTCATTCATTTAAATGTGTTTGTTTGTTTGTTTTAATTAGCTAATATTAACGTATGTATTTGGTTACTTTTAATAATACATGACTTGTTTTGTTTTTATTATTAACAACCTTAATTAATATGTCTGTAAACACTAAATAAATTATTGAAGTAAATACAGATGTTACGGCATTTTACCAAAACGGCAATTAAATTATTACTGTATATAATTTAGTCTACATACTGCAATAATATTATATATATATATATATATATATATATCATGTGTTACCCCACCCTAATGAGGACGTCCATTGGTCCGAAACGTATTTCCATTTCCTGCTAGTGCTAAGACGTATGTATTTAAAACATTCAATAAAATGAGAAAAGGTTGTAAAACCAACCAGTAAATATAGTCAAATAATTAGGTTACTGAAAGGTTCACATGAAAATGGTAAATGTTAAGGGTACACGTCCCTCGTGGGTGTAGACAAATATTTATTGGACCCTCGAAGACAGTTGAATAAAAAAAAACCTAAATGTGGACAAACAATCCTGTAAATAGACCAAATCTAGGTAATATCGGACATAAAATGTCATCTCAAGGTCATACCCATCTCAAGGTCACACCATGTTGAGGTAAACTTTGGGGAGAAATACTTTTACAAATATATTTTGACAAATGATAATGTTGTAGCAGTTTTTAAAACCCTTTATTGGACTTTGTTGCCCTGAGGCAACGTACCAGTTTTATACTATTTGCTTGATCTATTGCATTTTTGAAGAAAAAAACTATAATCAATGCAAAATTAGTGCTGCCATATTAAGTAAATAAATATTTATTTCATATATGTTTTTGTGTATGGTCTGTTGGATATAACATCATAACATAGGTGGTGAAGATTTTTTTTTATTTGGAAAAGTTGAAATAATTCATCCAATAAAGGGTTAACTGCATTTCAATGCAGTGATCCAGCTCCCAGTATGAACGTATGCTACACAGCAGGCTGTGCAGAGGTCACAGATTTGGTATCATTTTCGAAAAATTCAAACTATCATAATTTTTTACTGAATGAAGATATTTAAATTCTGTAAATAGTATCTTATTTCTTATTATACCTACAATCGACTTGCGCCATTAGCTTTAAATATGGTGAAGCTATTATTGATTTTGTTTGCATGTCCCTAATATTGTTGTGTCGGCAAAGACCAACGAAAACAAATACGCCCTGGCAGACGTCGTCATCTTTCGAATGTAGACGATCACCACCGCTGGGTTTCCCGAAGCTCCAACAGCTCTTAGCACAAAGGTTCACGGGTTCCATTTTGTCACACATCAAGTATTCTTGCCGCCGCAAAGAACGATTCGGAAGTCTAATCAGAAACTTTAATTTTTCATATCCAAGATGTATTTAATTTACGTGGTTGAGGCATTCGTCAACGTATCACGTCGACTGACTTCAGCTGAATGACGTCATCGTACACGTGAGGCAGTTCGTAATACCATGCAAGAATTGTGGTGCTGAGTACACTGGGGAAACAGGAAGACTACTGATATGTCAATATACAGTTATAATTATTAGAAAAACATAATTAAACGCATAATTCAATGTATTATGCTGTAAATACGACTTTGGTGTAGGAGAAAAACAATAGTAATAGTGACACGTGAAAGCAGGTGTAGAAATTAGAGATTTAATATAATTGCCCGTGGGTCTAGTAGCCTTAATATCTTATTCATCCCCATGAAAAATCACTATTCCCCATTTTTGGTGAACATCGCCGACATAATGATAACAATTATAAAAAGGTCGGATTGCCTTTCTCTAAACGTGAACATTACAGGTTTTGTAATGCTAGGCATGTAGTTGTATTGCTTATAACTAACTTATTAATGTGGTTATGTTCGTACTTGTCCGGAAATTATGTTTGCTGTCATTCGTCACGCTGTTGATCTTGCCGTCTTCCCTACACACGTCACACCGCACCACCCCCTCTTTGGTGTAAAATCATAGCTATGGAGATAATATCAGCCAACGGTTCTGAAACGTTTTGAAAACCGATGCCGAAGGCTATATCTTGTCGACAACATCGCAGGCAACGTCCTCAGTCACCTATACAGCGCCGGGTGTGGGTCGTTTCACACTCAAGCCGTCATGGTGGCGTCAGTGCCAATAGACAGGTCGGATTTTCAGAAAATCAAACTTCTTGAGGCATTGTTTGGGAAAAGTGGACAGACAACTTCTGTATATCATAAACGAACTATTTGTTATTCTTTCTTATCAAATAATCACCCGTCAACATGTGATTGAACTTTTTTGTATTAATTCCCATGGTTTCGTAGGTAAAAAAAGGTCGGATTTTTAGAAAATCTAACATCTGGAGGCATTTATGGGGAAAAGTGGAGGTACATGAAGATGGTCGCAACTGTTCGCCTTTTCACCCGTGACCAGAGATACGGAAATTGGGAGCTCCATTTGATCTCTTCGTCAAATATGGCCACACAAATTATGCGTGCTGGGGGAAAATCTACGTGAACGAAATGCACCAACTCCCAGCAGAAGTGCTACAGGAATTACAATCGGAAATGTTATGATGAAGAGGTCAGCACTTCAGTTTAATCGGGTAGACCAGGACAAGAGCCAAGAATAATTAATTTGGATCGGGAAGAAGGGAGGTGGCAACATAAGATCACACGTGTGACGTGAAAAACGGGAAATATGTCGTCTCAGCCTAGATGAAGAACCAGTAGTTCACACTGAATCTACACTAGGAAGGCAGAATATGGACCGCCAAGACGAAGTAAATTTGATGACAACGCTACTCTCTTTTAAAATGTCTTCCAGCAAGGCTGAATATTGCAAAACATTACGACAAGAGACCTAGCCACACAAGATATTGAGAATAATCTGTTGCGCCCAAAGAGAAAGGACTTCAGCAGTTAAACACATATTTTTGAGAGATTTTTCCCATGTGATGAAATGAAGGTTCAATTCTGAGACCTCTTGCACAAGGCAGAGCGTTGACATTTGCCTCACTGTACGATACAGTCAGAAAACAGTCAAAATCAGCTAACGAAACGATCCTAAAGGAAGACCGGTCAATTTAACAATTCGCGCCGACGTTCTTACCGCAGATATCCCTTGCCCACCAACATTGGCATCAGCTAAGCTCGGCGATGATGCAACCATCTATAGATTCATTTGAAGCTAGGTACACATCGCTATCGACATGGTACGTAGCCGCCATGGAAATCCATTATCCTGATATATCAGGTTCTAGGCAACACAAGAACATATTCTTGCTGCATAGCGCTATATGTCCAGGGTCAAGAAATCATTTCTGTCATATGTAGTATACATGATGACGACCATATTGAAATTCAAGATGGCTGTCATGAAAATTAATTACCCAAATATCTCAGCTACCAATCTATATATAGCATGTTCTTTGTATCTAAACCAACATTTGTTCGACACGTTAAAGGACAATGGAATGTGTGCGGTCACACGAGGTTGCAGAGCCGGTCGCAATCGCCATCGTACAATACGTCCAATAATTGGACGTCGGCCCGGCTTTACACCCACTTATCACCAACGCAGTGTCAACAACGCAAACATTACACGTGTGAAACTGTCGTCTTATCAAACTGATGCCAAGGATTTTAAGAATCGTTACACCAACATAGCATTGATCAATGCAAGATCTGTGAAAAATAAGAATCTGACTATAAATGAGGAAATTATCCAACACGATTGGGATGTTTTGGCCATCACCGAGACGTGGCTAAAAAAAACTGGAGACGAAGCGATTGTGGCTGAACTGACTCCTCCCGGCTACACATTCAATCATGTAGCACGTGCCTCTGGTCATGGCGGCGGAGTTGCCATAGTTCATCGAAATACCTTCAACACCAAGATCCTCCCAAAGCTGCCATTCACAACCATCGAACTTCTCCGTCTGCAACTCACCAACCCGTTCTTGTTGAAATACAATATCTGGGTCGTTTATCACCCGCCTGCATCAAATAAGACATCTGGAACAATATCGAATTTTTACGCTGAACTTGAGCAGCTATTCATCGAGGCACCCATCTCCGTTGTTCCTACTGTCATCATTGGTGACTTCAATGTTCATTTTGATGATACCCTCAAATCAGAACCACTTCGCACTCTATGTGAATCGTTCAATCTAACTCAACATGTACATTCGCCAACGCACCAAACTGGACACATATTGGATCTTGCGATCAGTCAAACTGATGACGACTTCATTACTTCCGTTACTGTGCATCCTGACTCTCTGTCTGACCACCATCGCATTGAACTCACACTAAGAGCACTGAAGCCTGCAGTAAAAACTAAGACGATTGCAAAGCGGAATTTCAGGAACATTGAAACAGATGCACTCCGAAACGATATCGAGTGTGTATGTGCTGACATGACATTGCGTACATACGCGAATGATCGACAAGCAGAGGATTTGGTGGAGATGTACAACACCTGTCTCACTGAGTGCCTTGACAAACATGCCCCGTTACGCAATGTGAAAGTAAGAGACAGCACACCACATCCCTGGTACGATTCTGACATCGACGACGCCAGGGATAAGAAGCGGAAACGGGAGAATGTGTGGAGAAGAACTAAACTGGAGATTCATCGGCAAGTATATGTCACCGCTCGTGAAGAATGCACTGCTTTGATATCGGCACGCAAAACGGATTATTATCAAAACCGCCTGGAGAAGGCAAACAACAAAACCATGTTTCGATTACTGAGATCGCTTGATGGCCACGGCATACAGGAACACCCTGAATTCCACTTGACAACCCAAATATGCGAAAAATTTTCACGTTTCTTTAGTGAAAAGATTGACAAGCTCCTGTCAGGTCTGCAGTGTTTTAACATCATTGACAGGCCAACAGATGAAAGACGTTGTTTCAAGATTTAACAAGATTTAACAAGATTGCCACCCAGAGAATTAACTCAAGGTACCAGGTGGACAAGGAAGCCCTTGGCTTATCGAGAGTCCGACCCTTTTATCTATGTGTATCCCGCCCGTCTGAGGTATGTGTCGATTTTATTTTTAAACATATTCACGCTACTAGCACCCACACAATCAGCAGGTAATCTGTTCCATTCATTTACAGTCCTTTGTGAAAATGAAAACTTTCTTATATCCAATCTACTCTGCTCCTTTGCTAATGCAAGATCATGTCCTCTAGTCCTTCTATCTTTCTTAACTAAGAAAAACATATTTCTATCAATATTTTCATAACCCTTCAATATTTTAAACACTTCTATCTGATCTCCTCTCAATCTCCTGGTCTCTAGTGTTGTTAAACCGCATTTTTTAGGCGTATTTCATAACTGAGATTCCTCAGATTTGGTATCATTTTAGTTGCTCTCCTCTGCACTCTTTCTAGCATATCTATGTCCTTCCTGCGATATGGCCTCCACGCTTGAATACAATATTCTAAATGAGGCCTAACTATTGTTTTGTACAGCGGTATTATTAGCTCTTTTTCCTTAGACGTTATGTTTCGCCTAATTAATCCAAGGATTTGATTTCCCAATGAAGCTGCAATTCCGCACTGCTCTGAAATCTTCATATCAGCACTAACGGTTAACCCTAAGTCCTTTTCTTTTACAGTAGTACTTAGTACAGTACCCCCATTGTATATTCTACTTCTTCGTTCCCATGTCCTATGTGGAGGCATTTACATTTCCCAAAATTGAACATCATTTGCCACTTTTCAGACCATTTGATCAACCTGTCAAGATCATCTTGTAAATGCTGTCTATCTCCATCTCTTTTAATCCTTCTAAACACTTTTGTATCATCCGCAAATTTCAACACCTTGCTTGTTATTTCATCATCCAAATCGTTGATGTATATTAAGAATAATATAGGACCTAATACTGATCCCTGTGGTACCTCACTCAATACCGATTTCCAGTTTGAAGCCTCCCCATCAACTACTACACGTTGTCTTCTGTCAATCAGCCATTGTTCTATCCAGTTTATTATACCATTTCCTATGCCATGGGCCTTTAGTTTAAGCAGTAATCTTTGATGTGGTACTTTGTCAAAAGCTTTTTGAAAATCTAAGTAGACGATATCTACTGGTGATCCCTCATCTACCCACTTAGTGATGTCTTCCAAAAAACATAACATATTTGTTAAGCATGACCTCGCTTTAAAAAAACCATGTTGAGATGGGTTTATCAAGTTTTGTTTAACAAGAAAATCCACCATGTGATCTTTAATTAGTCTTTCTAATAATTTACAAATCACTGATGTTAAACTCACTGGTCTATAGTTCTCTGACTTGTTTCTCGAACCTTTTTTGAATAACGGTATAATGTTTGCTTCTTTCCATTCTAAAGGAACCACTCCCTCTTCTAATGACAAGTTGAAAACTGTTGCAAGTGGTATGCTAATTTGTTCTACAATTTCCAATAGTAGTTTGGGTGGAATACCATCCACTCCAGGTGATTTATTATCCTTCATAGTCCTTATTTTCTTAGCTACCATTTCCGGGGTTACAATTAATTGTCCTAAATAGTCTGAATCTGCCCCCTTGAACTTAGCCTCTGGTATTGGCAGTGAACTAATATCTTCCCTGGTAAACACTGAACTAAAGTACTCATTCAGGTCTTCTACCATTATGAATTCCTCTGATATTATATTTCCAGCACTATCTTCTAGAGGACCGACCTTATCTTGAACTTTCTGTTTGCTTCGAACATACGCATAAAAACTCTTGCTGTCATATTTTATTTTACTAGCTAATTGTTGTTCATAGCTTCTCTTTGAATTTCTAATTTCAGCTGTAGCTTGGTTAAGTGCTTCTTTATAATTGTTGTAGTCTTCATCATTTCCAGTACATCTATATGACTTCCACATCATTTGTTTATACTTAATTTTTCGAATGGCTTCTTTCGATAAGTGTTTCTTTTTGGACCGTTTTCCTTATTTTTTGAAGGGTACAAATTTATCGATTATGCACTTAATTTCACTCTTTAATATATTCTAGCATTCTGTTGCCGTCTTATTTTTCAGTGTCTTATTCCAATCTATCTTTGCTAAATATTTCCTCATGTCCTTATACCTTCCTTTGTGGAAATTTCTCCTATACTGCTTTTTGCTATTCCTTTCTGATTTTACTTTAATGGTAAAATGTATCTGGTTGTGATCGCTACTCCCCAGTGGCTCACATATCTTGACATTGTCAACTAATTCATTCTGTGAGGACAAAACTATGTCTAACACATTCTCACCCCTGGTTGGTTCTAGCACATGTTGAGAAAGGAATGTATCTTGAACTAAAACTAAAAACTTGTGGTCCTCTCTCCCCATACTCTGTAGAGATTTCCATTGTATATGCCCATGGTTAAAATCCCCCATAATAATACAGTCCCGTTTGCTTACTTTTCATTCTCTTCTATGCTTATGTTTGGACTTCGATAAACTAACCCAACTGTTAACGTTGAGTTTCCTGTAACTATGTTACACCAAACAGCTTCTTCGCAATCAGCTTCTCTTTCTAATTTTATTTCATAAGCCGGAATAGATTCTTTAATATATAAAATAACTCCACCTCCCTTTCTTCCTATTCTATCTTTTCTAAACATTACATATCCTGTCAGTCCCAATTCAGCATCTGATATATCGGTGGTGGTCCAGGATTCGGTTATACCTATTATATGAGGGTCAATATCTTCTACCATAATGTTTAGTTCATTTCTTTTGTTTACTATACTCCTTGCATTTAAACAAACACATTTATATCCAGCTTCAGAAGAGTTTTCCAGACTGTTATGTGTTGATTTATTTGTGCTGTCTTTATCTATGCCTCCATTTTCAGGCTTTTCTGTGAGTCCCCCCTGCGAATCTAGTTTAAATAGATGCAACCTGTCCCACTGTCAACAGATTGCAGCAGATTCTCTGAGAAAACTGCTGCCCCCTTTCCACTAAGATGGAGGCCATCTCTCATGTACATATCTTCCCTCCCAACAAAGTATCCCCATAAATCTGTGAATCCCACCCCCTCTTCTTCAGCTAGTGCATTGATCGCCATCCTCTTGCAGTTTCTATACGTTGCCCCCCTTCCTCCCATTACTGGCAAAATTCCTGACAAAATAACCTGTTCGACTCTCGTCTTCTTTAGCTTCCTCACTAACTGTCTATACTTCTGTACTATCGCAGTTGTTCCCTCCCTGTCTGCATTATTTGTTCCTACATGTACCAGTATAGACCCCCCCCTTGCCATGTCCCAATACCTTCTCTACCCTGTCAGTTACATGTTAAATCCTAGCCCCCGGTAAACAAACAACGATGTCCTTCCCCTCGCTCAGTGTCTTGTCCGTCTTTCTCATAATGGAGTCACCCATAAACACCCTCTCTTTCCTCATTGCCTCCTCAATCACTGCCTTAGAATAGCTCCTTCTTCGGTTTGCATCTGTCTGGTTGTTGTCTTTCCCCCCTGCCGTCTTCTCTCCTGTCACATTCTCTTCCGATACATTCTTTCCTGTCGCTTTTTCTCTTGTCACCTTTCCTCCTGTCAGCGCCCCTTTTATCGACTTCTCTTCTATCACATTTGCTCTCACTTCCTTTCGTCCCTTCTTCTTTCGTCCCGTCTCATTTTCCTCTCTCCTCTCCCGTTCCATCTTCCCTCCCTCCTTCTCTACAGTCACTTTCTTCCCTGTCACCTTCACGCTTGTCACGTTTTCTGTTGTCGATTTTCCAATTTCTTCCCCTCCAATCACCTTCTCTCCTCTCAATCTCCTTTCCTCAGTTTTCTTGCCACTGCTATTCTCCTTCAGTCTTGCAGTATCCTCACCTCTCTCCCTGTCGTCTCTCTCCATTCGACCTGCCTCCTTGCTAATTCCCATCTCCATTCCCTTCACAATATCTGTCAACCTAACTATCTCCTTCTGCAAACACTCCACCTTCCAACATCCAATGCACTGAAAGGTGAATCCTTCCTCCATGGTTTCTGCCCATGACTTTCCACACCCGGACAATGCAAAATCGACCCAGCTGTGGCAGTGATC
This sequence comes from Escarpia spicata, assembly GCA_963995525.1. NCBI lineage: Eukaryota > Metazoa > Annelida > Polychaeta > Sabellida > Siboglinidae > Escarpia > Escarpia spicata. The sequence continues at coordinate 21,205,642 of OZ023208.1, forward strand.
GCACACCAAGTGTCGCTTTGCCTTGACTTGCCGCTTGCAAGGCGCCATATCCCGATCAGAATTTATTTAATAACTTAACTAACTTAGTCTTTATAAAGACTGTTTCCTGTGTACTACAGCACACTTTAGGTTACAAATTTCAATTACTCAGCCGACTATTTATCCTAACACGAACGCTAACATCACCGGTAGTGACCTAATTTAAATACAATCAATTACGTTATGTTGCTTTATTTTTTTTTTTAGGTTACGCCGCCCGACTATCGCCCTTGCTTAATTTTAACAACAATGCTACCTAACCAAAATATATAGCAAGTACTGGCTTACACAGATATTATCTTATGTAAGTAGTTTGATGGTTGTTACTTTATCTCCTATATATTCTACCACATAATCAGGTTTGTTAAATCTTGTTTACAACTTATCGAAGGCTAAGCCGCCTAAGTGAGTTACCCTATTATCACTCACTATACTAAGGTGTTCTATAATACTTTAACTAACTAACTTTAAGCACAACTGCTACTCAATATATGTTTATTGCAACTTTATGAATTATATTAAGGCAAAAATAATACTTATCAATCAGTAATTCCACTTGTTTATCCACTTTTTTACACCACCAATTTCTACGATTCACTGACAGTATACATGCGTTTGATCCTACAACGAACACAGAGATCACAGCGATTTGTGGTACTACTGGCAAAACGTGCGCGTTGGATCCTCTGCCTGCAATTCAGCTAAGAGACAATATGACAAGTATTGTGTCTGTCATTACACGGATTACAAATGCTTCGCTGGACGAGGCTGTCATGCCAAAGTCGTTGAAGCATGCAATTGTCCGTCCGCTTTTGAAGAAACCATCACTTGACAAAGACATTCTGAGCAGTTATCGACCTGTGAGCAACCTTACACAATTATCCAAAGTAATTGAGAAAGTGGTCGCGCTTAGGATAATGACGCATGTGTCTGACCAGCAAATGGTTGAGTGCTTTCAGTCGGCGTATCGGAAAAAAACATACGACCGAAACCGCGCTACTGCACGTTACAAGTGCCATCAAAACAGCCTTGGACAATAAACAAGGAACCATCTTGGTTCTCGTTGATTTTAGTGCCGCCTTCGATACTATCAAACATGACATCTTGATTAAGCGTCTACGTTTGCGCTATGGCTTTGTTGGAAAAGCACTGGATTGGATGACATCGTACCTGCAAGACCGGACGCAGCGAATTGTAATCGGTGACCAATCGTCGAGTATTACTACTCTAACAACAGGTGTCCCGCAAGGCTCCGTCCTTGGACCACTGCTGTTTTCATTATATGTCCAACCTATCGGTGACATTATTCGTGCCCATGGACTCTTCTTCCACCACTATGCTGACGACTTACATATCTACTCACATTTCGACCTGAATCGTTCCGCTTTAACGGCTGCGGTTCAGCAAATGGAGGACTGTTTGGGTGAAATAAAGAACTGGATGGCATGGAATTATATGTGCATGAACGACGGCAAGACACAGTATCTTCCGATTGTACCCAAGTCTGCGGATGCAATCGTTGACGGCACTGTGATTCGCGTTGGTGGTTCTATAATTACAGCTTCAAGATGTGTTCAAAGTCTCGGTGTCTTTATTTAACAGGCACCTAGATATGAAAAAGCAAGTGTCGCAAACTGTCAGCGCATGCTCATTCTACCTCCGCCACATCAATCAGATTAGCCGTTTTTTACCCAAACCAACAAAGGAACGAGTAGTCAATGCCATCATCACATCGCGGATTGACTACTGCAACGCACTCTTGTATGACACTTCTGCAGTTAACATCGCGCGTCTGCAACGAATACACAACTCGGCTGCCAGACTGATCCTGCGTCGTCCACGTAGTGACAGCGCCACGCCCCTGTTACGCGAACTTCGTTGGCTGCCTGTTGTGCGCAGAGTGGATTACAAGATACTGGTACTCACGTACAAAGCCATGCACAATGACGCGCCCGTGTACCTGTGTGAACTCGTGCACCCATATCAACCGGCAAGAGCACTGCGCTCTGCGAGCAGTAACATGTTGGAAGTGAAGCGAACTCGTATCAAGGCTGGGGACGGCTCGTTCGCTGTAGCTGCTGCGTCCCTATGGAACACTTTATCGAGTGTTGTTAAAACCTGTGACACTCTCGCCAGCTTCAAATGTCGTCTGAAGACACATTTCTTTTGTGTTTCATATTAGTGCCACTCTACATGAACACTGCCCTCTATTAAAACCAATTTTAATTAGTTATCGTATTCGTATAATGATTATTCATTATTCCTCACGTAAACTATTTTATATCAAATGTTTTAATAAATTATTTATTATTATTAATTTTATATATTTATTGTGCTAGACTGATTATTATTAATATTATTAAATTTTGATGAATAACTGCTATTTATTTACTTGTTTATTTAGAAATTCTACATTATTCAATATGTATGTATTTATTTATTTTATTCTTTACCACTAATATTTATTTTAAATTAATATACATATACATATTTATTGCAATTCTACGATTTTTTTGTATTTTAATATGTTGTGAAGCGCCACGAACAATACTGGATGTGGCGCTATACCAAATAAAATATATTATTATTATTATTATTGTATGATCCCGGAATCCATTTCAGCCATATGCAATATCCACGGATGACGGACATATCGAAATACATATGAAAATAGGATACCTAGCCCTAACCACAACCTCCAACCTAACCCTAACACTTAACCTAAGCCTAAGCCTAAATGTAACCCCAAACCTAACCTTTTGCGTATCAGACCAACTATAAAAGGGCACTGTACGTGGAAGGGTAACTCGAAGCTCTCTCTGCCAAATAGTTGCTGGGATAGAATTGTTTCGAAACATGATCACGACCAAGCACCACCACCAATATGTTATGCTACATGTTTATGGTGAATTATCTGACCACACTTGATGCAGAGAACCTTTTGATAGACTGTGCATTCGCCATTAGCAAACTGCCGAGAAGCGACGTCTCTGTCTCTGTCTCTGTCTCTGTCTCTCTCCCTGTCTTCTCTCTCCCTGTCTCTGTCTCTGTTTCTCTCTCTCTCTCCCTCCCTCCCTCACTCCCTCCCTCCCTCCCTCCCTCCCTCCCTCCCTCCCTCCCTCCCTCCCTCCCTCCCTCCCTCCCTCCCTATCTCGACACCTGTCGAAAAGTATCCATATTTGGTGAAGAGTCTGAATATCTGGAAATAATGTAGGCCTATGACGTTCAGGTGTTCTGTCCAACTCATGATTACTATACAGGCGCCACCGAACGGACTAAATAAAACTACGTTTGTGGACCTGCGTAGGGCATATCAGTAGATCACGAGACAACCTATGGACACCGCGTATCACCATCTGGAAACACAATAAGAAAATATAAGAAAACCTAAACTTACGAAGAGTTGGCAATGGTGCCGGCAACATGCAAACGTGAGTTTGAGTAACCGCAGGAGAATGAGGCCGAGAGAGTGTGTTGTTGAAGGAACGTGTATGTTACACTGCCTGGAATCAGCTTCGTTGGTAATTATTATTATCAACAGGAAATTCGCTGAATTGCTTTTGTTGAATGTAGTAATATCGCGTCTGGTCTGGGTATCAAAGAGAATGTAGTTAAACCAGCCGGACACTTTAGCTGTCTATAATAGCGATCGATGAGTCGGTCTCTTAAAATGTTGTTTGGCGGGCAATATACGTTCCTCCCTCCCTCCCTCCCTCCCTCCCTCCCTCCCTCCCTCCCTCCCTCCCTCCCTCCCTCCCTCCTCTACCTGCGTAGGGCATATCAGTAGATCACGAGAAAACATATGGACACCGCGTATCACCATCTGGAAACACAATAAGAAAATATAAGAAAACCTAAACTTACGAAGAGTTGGCAATGGTGCCGGCAACATGCAAACGTGAGTTTGAGTAACCGCAGGAGAATGAGGCCGAGAGAGTGTGTTGTTGAAGGAACGTGTATGTTACACTGCCTGGAATCAGCTTCGTTGGTAATTATTATTATCAACAGGAAATTCGCTGAATTGCTTTTGTTGAATGTAGTAATATCGCGTCTGGTCTGGGTATCAAAGAGAATGTAGTTAAACCAGCCGGACACTTTAGCTGTCTATAATAGCGAACGATGAGTCGGTCTCTTAAAATGTTGTTTGGCGGGCAATATACGTCCCTCCCTCCCTCCCTCCCTCCCTCCCTCCCTCCCTCCCTCCCTCCCTCCCTCCCTCCCTCCCTCCCTCCCTCCCTCCCTCCCTCCCTCCCTCCCTCCCTCCCTCCCTCCCTCCCTCCCTCCCTCCCTCCCTCCCTCCCTCCCTCCCTCCCTCCCTCCCTCCCTCCCTCCCTCCCTCCCTCCCTCCCTCCCTCCCTCCCTCCCTCCCTCCCTCCCTCCCTCCCTCCCTCCCTCCCTCCCTCCCTCCCTCCCTCCCTCCCTCCCTCCCTCCCTCCCTCCCTCCCTCCCTCCCTCTCTCTCTCACTCTCTCTCTCTCTCTCTCTCTCTCTCTCTCTCTCCCCCCACTCTCCCATATTTCACTATTTATATATTTATATTTACACAGCCACTAACAGTAGTCTTTGATACGTTTCAATACCGATATAGATCGCTCGCAACTTGAGCCTAAGATTGACAGATAAATCCGTAGCGAATTGTGAACGTTATGTAAACTGGTAATCAACTTATTTCCACGAATATATCTCGACACCTGTCGAAAAGTATCCATATTTGGTGAAGAGTCTGAATATCTGGAAATAATGTAGGCCTATGACGTTCAGGTGTTCTGTCCAACTCATGATTACTATACAGGCGCCACCGAACGGACTAAATAAAACTACGTTTGTGGACCTGCGTAGGGCATATCAGTAGATCACGAGACAACCTATGGACACCGCGTATCACCATCTGGAAACTTTATGTGGGGAAACGATCTAGAGATCTGGAAACGAAATGGTGAGGCCTTCGTCCAACCACGGGGCACTACGGTTGCACGATTATGAAGATGATGATGCATTGATCGTTCGCAACGTTACGCGCAGTTTCTGCAATTCTCGCTTGAACAAATGTATGTCGGTCGGTCGGTCGGTCGGTCGGTCGGTCGGTCGGTCGGTCGGTCTGTCGGTCGGTCGGTCTGTCGGTCGGTAGGTCGGTCGGTCTGTCTGTATGTCTGTTTGTCTGTGTGTGTGTGTGTCTGTATGTCGATACGTAGGTACGCACGTACGTGTGTGTATTGTATGTGTGTGTATTGCATGTGTGTATTGTATGTGTGTGAACGTATGCCTGTATGTACGTATGTACGTAAGTACGTATGCACGTATGTGTCTCTGTGTGAATGTGTGAATGTGTCTCTGTGTGTATGTGTGTGTGTGTGTGTGTGTGTGTGTGTGTGTGTGTGTGTGTGTGTGTGTGTGTGTGTGTGTGTGTGTGTGTGTGTGTGTGTGTGTATGTGTGTATGTTTGTATGTACGTACGTACGTAACGTAAGTACGTACGTACATACATACATACAACATATGTACGTACGTACGTACGTACGTACGTACGTTTGTTTGTATGTATTCATGTATGTGTGTATGTTTGTATGTATGTATATGTGTATGTATGTATGTATATATATATATATGTATGTATGTATGTATGTGTGTGTGTGTGTGTGTGCGTGTGTGTGTGTGTGTGTGTGTGTGTGTGTGTGTGTGTGTGTGTGTGTGTGTGTGAGAGAGAGAGTGTGTGAGTGTATATATATATCTTTATATATATATATATATATATATATATATAGACACTGGATATATATATATATATATATTGTGCCAACACATCAATGTTAGGGAATGGCATTCCTTGATTGCCTTTACAGAGCTGTCACGCCAATTGCGCAATCTGATAACGCAATACGCCAATAGCAGCCGTTCTGAATATATTGGATGTTCATCCACGTGTAATCATCAACCTGAATATTTCTACTAAACAAATATTTGCTTAATTGTGAATCGCCGGAAACGTCCAAAATCTCAACAGTTATTACGACAATTATTTTTAAACCGATATTGGAAATGTTGAAATTGTTATTAAGATATGATATGTGGCAACAAAAATATGTAAGATGAGCACCATGGAAACTGTTCTCACTAGTTATTGCTTTGTCGTTTTCATCTTGGACGTTTGTTCCTCCTGAACCACACTGATGCCTGCTTCACGTCTGGTGCCTGGTCTTGGTTCATTCCATGCGACTTCTGCAACACAAAACAAATAATCTAAATATATTTAACACGTAGAAGTTAGCTTGTAGATAATTGTAGAATGAAATACTAAAACTGAAAAGACCAGTAATTAATTATAATATTACTTTTTTGCTATGATATGGTGCACAAACCTTTGACGCTTTCTTCGACCAGCAGACTTTTTGCTAAAAGGAAATGTTTTTTCTTTTAGCAACTGGTTCATCTTCCACAGTCACACTGATTTCTGATGCATTGCCACAGCTGCTACTTGGCCTGGCGACTTCCTTCCTGAAATAGCAGGACGTCTATGTCAATTAATAAACAAGTACGCTATACGTGATCAATCGTGGCAATAAATAAATTCCCTGCTAATAGTCGTATTATTAAATTACATAAGCCAACTATTTTTGGAAGAGGAACATCTTTTGTAAATATATAATTTAATATAACAATTTGTATAGTTTTATTACAAACGTTTATTCGGTGCATGTAAACTACTGTATAACTTTAATAAAACTACCAGCATTCGTACCCAAATAGCTGGCTTTAGACAGTAGTGTTTGAAACGTCATCTGGCAGCATTGAGCTATACCAATGAGGACCTGCATGCCATTGAAATATTTGTTATAAATTACTCTGTGCATAATCCGTTTCAAAGAGGACCGAATAAGAGTCCGCGGACATCAACCGCCAAATGATTATGTAACAAAATAATCATTACTTCAAGATTCACCTTCCTTTCCTTAAATTGTTGTTCAATAATGCGCGAACGTTGTCTGTTCGCTAGATGATAGAACGATCGCATCATCGGGGAACAGCCATTCTTCGGGGAGCGATGCGTTTTTGGCGTTCGTACATTTGGAACCTCGAGGTTTTTAGGACCAGGTTAATCAAATTGAAGTTAGTCCGAACACCCCTCCCCTTGACGTGACCATATTTGAAGGTTTTATTTCTGAGATTCTAAGCACATTTCTCTGAAAAGCTAAAAGTAATTTTTCATTGCTATGCAGCCAGTTTAGGGGCAAACAGAGGTGACAAGAAGGGTTCTGGCGGGGGTTTGTTTATGGAGCGGGTTCGTGAAAATAAGATTAGTCCGAATCCCCCCCCCCCAAAATGATCGTATCTGCCGGTTTAATTCTGCACAAATTTCATTGGACAGCTCAATGTAATTACGGATTGCTATGCAGCTGGTTTATCGGGAAAACGGAGGTGGGTATGAGGATTTCGACCGGGGGGTTAGTTTTTATAGGTGGCTCGTAAACGTGGGATTAATCCGAACCCACATAAAACATGTGTCATATTATTATTATTTAAATTCGGTGCACATTTCATTGAACAGTTAAACGTAATTATTGATTGCTATGCAGCTGGTTTACTGGGAAAACAGGGGTGGGGTAAGGGTATAGGCGAGGGTTCTAGGAATGGTTC
>OZ023208.1:21213510-21321010 GCA_963995525.1 Escarpia spicata
CTCTCCGATGGCATAGGTCGCAACACACTGGCACGAACAGTCAGGGTTAGTGGCAAGGTGGTGGGGAAAAAAGCAAACCAGTCAGGAGGATCTATACAGGCAACGGGCAGAGAGACCCCGAACATCCCCTGTTTCCATATAATAAACTACATCCTTCTGGCCGCCGCTTTCAACTCCCTCACTGTAAATTGAATCGCACTCGAAACTCATTTGTTCCCTCGTTAGTTAGACTAATGATTAACTGAGATTTGAGTAACTGACCTTCGTTCCCCTCCACCTCTGCCCGTCTTCCCTGCCAGTCTGACGCTAAGGCCATGTTCACACTGGTAATTTTAGCGGAGGCGCGTACAGTTCGCGAACGGTTCGCGTTCAGGTGGCCGTGTACACACCTGGTTCCGCTGCGTCGGGTGCGTCGGGTCCACTCAGACCACCTCTAGATGTGTTCTCAGTGGACGCGAACGGTACGCGCCCACTTGTCTCTGTAATGTGAACGCGCTAGTAGGCGCGTCTGCGTATTTTATTCTCTTGGACATTTTACTGCTAAACTCATATTTTATTTGTCTACCCATGATTGCATGTGTAAATATTAAAATTATTATATATATATATATATACATACATATACATATATACTTGAGTTATCTCATATATTTTAATAATATTCAAATAGCAGTTTTTTTTTAATGAATTAAATTACATTATTTGACTGTTTTTATAATTATTACATTATATTACGTTTATATTTTATATTTATGTGCTCATATATCACGTACATTTACTGTTTTACATTATTAGATTCTTGTACAGCGCTTTGAGCATTGACATGTGACCCGAACAAATGACATGCCACGAGTAATTTAATTGGGTCAGAACCGTTCGCGAACCAGACGCAGTGCGTACACGACGGACGGTTGGCGAACGGTTTGCGTCGGCTCAATTGTTAGTAGTGTGAACGCAACTCGACGCAAAGTCGACCGGACACCAACGGTACACTAGAATCCGGTACGCGAACCGGACCCAGTGTGAACACGGCCTAAGTGAGCCTGAGATGATCTGTGATTTGTGAAATGATTTAACTTTTTAAAAACCTTTGTAACTTATTTAACATACTTAACTCATTTTAACTTATATATTTATTTAACCGATATAACTTATATTACTATTTGTTATTCTTACATTGTTATATTGCATGTACATTTGTTGTATTTGTTTTAGTAAGCTGCTACATTCCAAATGAATTTCCCTCCCAAGGGACAATAACATATTGTGATTGGGTGATTGATGGACAATGGCAGCCAATGCTGCTAGCCTGGCTCAAGAGTTGACCCATCCCGTCGTGCTGATGATAGCCATTCTGACTTGTTTAACATTAGTTATGAATATTCCGATTGTGACTGTATGATCTATCGTTGCTGTTTCCGCTGGCACTGACTGCGATTCTTAGTGGTATTTACTAACACAAAGCAACACAACTGCAATTGTTTTTTTAATTTCACACGTCACTCTCCCCTGAGGCTCACAAAAAACTCCATCTATACCCCGTTGAGGCCAACATGGTTAGCGTACACCACCCATACACATAATTCCCCATTTACGCCCCATTGCATTATGGGTCTGCATGTTTATTAATTGTTAAGACTTACCATCTTATGTGTATACAATCGTTGTGTGTTGCAATTTCCACCGGTCCAGAAAGTGACGCCCTGCCGTAAAAACAGATTGAATCTGCCAAGACCACTTAAATTTCAACAACCAAATGGATCGTTAAACATATCTGGGCAATCAGTATACTATAATATATAATAGTGTATCATGTATAACATGTTTTTTTCCGATAACACTCAGTCGTTTTTTTGCAAGGATACTGGTGTTAACATATGATGCCCATTTAACACAATAAGAAAATATAAGAAAACCTAAACTTACGAAGAGTTGGCAATGGTGCCGGCAACATGCAAACGTGAGTTTGAGTAACCGCAGGAGAATGAGGCCGAGAGAGTGTGTTGTTGAAGGAACGTGTATGTTACACTGCCTGGAATCAGCTTCGTTGGTAATTATTATTATCAACAGGAAATTCGCTGAATTGCTTTTGTTGAATGTAGTAATATCGCGTCTGGTCTGGGTATCAAAGAGAATGTAGTTAAACCAGCCGGACACTTTAGCTGTTTATAATAGCGAACGATGAGTCGGTCTCTTAAAATGTTGTTTCGCGGGCAATATACGTTCAACAAAACCAGCCAACGTACGACGCCGACAAGTAATTCGTACATTGAAATGCCAATGTCGACCATTCTACGAATTACGTCAGGTAGGGTCTAGTGGTGGACCGCGTCACACAGTAATTACGCGAAGCAGATGACGTTAACGTAGACACCTGGGGTATGTCGGACTTCTGCCGTCGCGAAGTTGGTATGCATGGACCGGACGTTAGACCGATACAATAAAGTCAGAAACTAACGCCATTGTCCCGACGTTTGGTGTTCGGCTAATTTTAGACGAGGGGATCTCGGGAAACCCCAAACAGTTTTGCGAAGAGCGCAGGCGCCTTCCGTTACTTCCTTCCGGGTAACATTCGTGTTTCTAGTTGTTGTAAACACGGAGCTTAGCAGTGTCATTTTATTTACCCTGATTTTACGTTGATCCTCATACATTATAATGTAATCGTGGATATAACAAGGAAGGGAGTTAGACACTGACTCGCGTATTCCTCTCCCTATTCCTGAGGAATCTGTCAATGTGTCCTCGTTTTTGCTGGTTAACATGTCATTATTGATTATACTGGTGGGGGCACAGATGGTGCGTCCAATTGTTTTTGCAGTTTTAATAAAAACCTGATTAAATTCTTCCGAAAGATACCTATCTAGTAAATATTTAACACCTATTCCTAGAAATGTCTGCAAACAAACTATTAGAAAAGGTGTGCTGACTGAAGCTTTTACAAAAACATCAGCGAAATCCAAATCTCGTAATTTCGTAAAGGACGCCTGCGTCAAAAACCGTGCGTCCTATTTGCGCTGTGGAAGTATCTATGTGACCAGAGCGTGTCACGTTAATCAGTGCGTTATCGGGCAGTGTGTTAACATAGGCCTATTTCAGTGACACCATGTTTGACCTGACACACATTTCGTAGTCATCAGTATATAATAAATCTATGAAAATGTGAGTCAATCATTAGCCTTTTTATAGTTACCTAGGCTAGTCTCAACTCACTCTTGAATAAGAGTAGTGTCTAGATGAATAGTATTTTCAATCTGTTAAGGAAGTTCATGTGACTCGATCCCAGTATAATTCTGGTTGTCCTCAGTTCATCACTTCTTTTTATATTTCATGGCTTAGACCTCAGTGTCAACCCTGTAGATGCATCTTGTATAGAGTTTGCTTTCTTGCAAAATTTAATTGTTTAATTTAGGCTCAGCGCACTGCTCCGTTACTTCATGTTTGACTTTTATTATTACTTTCTCCTTGTGTGATTTGTATTGGGTAATTTCTCATGAGGTAGTCATCAAGTCTCGCCTTGGGGCTGTAATGCAGTGCATCATGTGAACCATACCTATCACAGAATGTGCCTTCTTAGACGCTTTAGCATACAGCTCCGTTATCTCAAGTCTTTTCTATCTTTCTATCATGTTTCTATAGGGTCATTTTAATGAAGAGGTGCTAGTATTATGGTATTCTTGTGGAAATGTATTTGTTAATGGCTGCATAGTGAAATTAACAAAGCTGAACAAAATAAAGTAAGTAATATAAATAGACAAATAAACCAACACGGATAGATCATCTGTGAAGCATAACATGAGAAATGGACCGAAAGTAACGAACAGTTATGCCTTGTTTCTATAGCATGTTACGTCTACCCAGTTTTGGCAACGAGGCATTTCATATCCACCATTTATAAACTTGACTGCAAGCACATCACAGAAGAATAACGTGTGTATAAAATAATGCTACTGACGATTGTTGGCCCATTTAAAGGCTGTTTTGGGAATTAATACTGGGAAGCCATTTGTATGCTAGAAGGACAGAAAATGTAAGCTTTCAAAGGATACCAAAGTCGTCGGGGTCGGTCCAGCTATAAGGATGCCAGCGACCTTTGAATTGAACGTTTTTGGACGCATTTTGAGTTGTACATTTTTGCTTGCTTACCTATGTTTGCCTATATGCAATTGGTGCTCTAGGGAGTGGTGTCTCCTCAGCTGTAAATACACATTCAACCATTCCCGACAACTTGGAATCGAAATAACTGCTATTTATATTATTTTTTAGATTGATGATGGTTTTATTATAGCAAACGTCGATACAGTGCATTCTATGGTACATCATATACATACATTTTTACAATAGTTTCTATAATGAGGGTATAAAGCCACGAGTGGCTGATGTTCCCTCTCAATAACAATCTAACACATATGTAATTCCATGGTGCAAGTAGAATAATTTAACAAAAAGAAATCAGATTGTGCAGTTGAAGAGAAAAAAACAGAAACACAAATCACAGCAATAATATTTTCATGAATACATGCATTGAAATTGCAACAATGAATATTAATTATATTATCACTAATATTATTTACTGAAAAATCTCCTGAGTTGACATTTAACCGTTACAAATGCATAAGAACAATCACAGTTGTTTTTATATAGTTCCATAGTTGTACATCTCGATGTCTAATGATTTTATACAATTCGGTGGTTTTTGGCATCGGTAAGTGCAGTAGCTCGGCATGGCGTGTCCTGTAGTTGTGGAGTTCGTCATTTCTGAGGAACGTCCTTGTCATAGCCGATGGAAACATATACTTGAAAATGTTATACATATACAGAACAACTGTGTATTCGTAGATTTTTCTTTTTGGTAAAATCAACAGCTTCGTGAAGACATAGTTCAATACGGAGCTGACATAATTATACGAATTGCATACTTTAGTAATTTGATTAGAGAATGAAAATATGTGTTACATGCTCCTCCCCACACTTCAATACAACAAGTTAGATGCGGATCCAAAAACGCATAGTATAAAGTCACAAGGGTTGATCTACTCAGCGTTTATGTAGTTTTGTTTTCAATTTCAGTAATTTGTTGTCCACCAATAAAGATATATTTCCTCTATTTCCTTCTTGATATAACGTATTTATTTCCATTTATGAGTTGCGTACAAATTTTTTATCCCAGGACGAACATAGCTCTTTCGTTTTATATGTTATGTTTCCCTGATCTACTAACTTTTGGTGACAATATTATTTGAACCCAATGCCTTATTTTCCTCCACCTTGCTCCCTTGGTGGTGGGGTCTATATCACACAGTAGCTTCTTCGATTTTCTCGTTATTTCCCTCCATCTTTCTCTGTTGTCCGCATTGGCATTCCATTCTTGGCTGCACACCAGATAAAAACCCAATGTCGAGAGACAATATTCCTGGAACAGCATCTCAATATATCGAACATGCGATCGAACCATAACTGCACACAGATACATTATAGCCTACCTACTCTTGACCAAAGTGATTTTTTTTCAAATCTGTTAACGTGTACTCTCTACGTTGACATTTTTAGTAATTTGTTTGCTGTTGGTGACAGAAAACAACACACATTTGTTTTACGTGCGCATATAACCATGGCGCGTGTGTTTGCTGACTTGAACATATGCTGGAAATATGCGTGGGTCGGTAATACAGAATATGAGTAGAAGATTCAGGTGTATCATTCGTTGTGTAATCAGCAGCTGTCATCCAGCCTGGCGCCCGTTTCCCGGTAGAACTGTCGCACGTCGCTCCGGAATATCGGACTTATGAAGCTGTGTATGAACTGGTTGACGACGGAATTGATCGCGTACACCCGCCTCATGTCAGCAGGGACGGGTTTAGTTTTTCAGAAAGAACGGCAGCTAAGACACAACGAAGATGTTGACGATTTGAACGCGTCTCTACTTCGTGGTATTGCCACGACAACATGATGTCGAGCAACAGTCATCCGCTTTAACAATCCGCGTCAAAAACCGTGCGTACTATTTGCGCTGTGGAAGTATCTATGTGACCAGAGCGTGTCACGTTAATCAGTGCGAGATCGGGCAGTGTGTTAACATAGGCCTATTTCAGTGACACCATGTTTGACCTGACACACATTTCGTAGTCATCAGTATATCATAAATCTATGAAAATGTGAGTCAATCATTAGCCTTTTTATAGTTACCTAGGCTAGTCGCAACTCACTCTTGAACATCCGCTTTAACAAGATGATAGCCATGACACTGTATGCCAAAATCACGACGACAAACGTTACATTTGCGAGGGCTGCAGAGAGGATGATATACACGTGGTTGAGGCCAAATATCAGTGTCGAACACAATATCGCTGAGTAATAAGTAGACACAGACGCAATGGCAGCGAGAGCCTTTTTTGTCCCTTTAGTGCTGATGGTGAACTTGTGCGGCTTAGCTATGGCCAGGCAGCAGTCAGCGGCAAGAAACGCCAGCAGACTCATAAAGAAGATTATGGACGCGTTGAACACTTAGATGATTTAGAGTGATCCTTTTGATGTTTTGAAGACCACCATTTAGTCATATTACGATACACACGCATATCGCTGTGTCGACAATGCTCAACGCAAACATGTACGCCCTGATAGATGTCGCCATCCTTCGAAAGTACACGACGGCCACAAATAGGTTTCGTGGTATGCCCAGAATGCATATCGAAACAGTATTTGATTTGTAGAAATGTGTAAACTGACAGAATTCGAAATGTTTTGTTCTATAGTCGATATATTGTAAAATGATGAAACACTAGCTGGTTTCCTATCGTTGTTTTTCCTGTTCTGAAATACGTTCTAAATGATTGTGAGGAGGTCGTCCAGTATTTATATGTGGTTGTTCACTGTATGTTACAACTTCACCGGGATCAACTAACTTGTGTGTAGTAGCGATATCGCTAATTACCAACTATCGCGTCACCTTTCAAAGTCCTACAGTGCCTGAACTGATACCGACATGGGTACTGTTATGCCGACGGCAATATCGTGTTCATCACTGGCTGGACACCACATAAGCTGTTTCAAATCAATATACACACGCATGCCGAAATAGATATATTTGTATTACATCCGTAATACTGTACCTGCCTCGCTCATTGTGAGAGGCACAATCGCTGTGATGATGAGTATAACGATTAATTGTAAACGTGCCTGTCACGTATACTATCAACATAGGCAGATCCACGATGGGCCTGGGGGCACGAGCCCCCTAGAAACTTTTTAACAGCACCCCATCCCTTCTTCCGATGGCAGTATCCGACGACATCGGAGGAATCGAGCTGAAGCTCCGGTTCAATGTCTGGGTAAACTGGCTTGCCCTTAGACATGTTGAACGTGCCCCCGAAATTGTGAACGTCGCCGCGAAAATCCAACAGCACCCTCATCTTCCACCGAAGATGAATTTTGTTCGGCCACCAAGATTTTTGGCGAGCCACAACGGACTAGCAACTGGAGGAGTACCCTCTCTGGATCCTCCGATACATTATCGTAATTTAGATGTACCTGGATACTAAACAATTAAACAACTAGGTTTTTTCATTATACGAAACCCCATTTATATATATATATATATACGTCTGTATAAATATGTATATATATATATATATATATATATATATATATATATACTATACATACATATTTATACAGATATGTTTATTATTAATTAATATATATATATATATATATTGGGTTTCGTATTATATATTTGTATAATGCTCAGGGTATAGCTTGTGCAGCTCTTTCGCAACGTCTCGTCTATGTTTATATGATGTGTCCTATAAACATAGAGCTCTATTATTTATTCAATTTTCCAATATGATTGATAACAATTATTTCTTAGCGCAATATGGTGGTCTATTCTCTCTATCACATATTCAAAACGGGTGACATGAATGAAGATGAGGGTTTTGAACCATATCAACATTCACCATACTTTGGCGATGATAATTTAATAAACCATTTAACGAACAAGGAAAGTAAATTTATTTTGATAAGCCTAAACTGTCAGAGTTTAAATGCAAAAATTGACGAAACTAAAATAAAGCTAGAGACATTCAGAAGTAGTGGATGTGAGATTACTGATCTATGTTTACAGGAAACATGACTCGATGACACTTCTTTATTCCAAATATATGTATATACGTTAATATGACAAGGCAAAATCTTTAGTGCACATGCTGGCTTGGCAATATACCTCAGCAACAAGTACAATTAAAAATCTGTAAAAATCCATGCTAATACAGACACTTGGGAAGGTCAATTTATTGAAATAACATGTTGTGCCGTGAAGAAAAAATTATTCTTGGAAATATGTATAGACCACTTAGAGATATAATTGAAAATTACCGTATATTTACAAACGAATTTGCATGAAATTTTGTTGATTTAAAAAAATATATAAAAGTGAAATAATAATTGCAGGAGATTACACTATTGACTTGCTTAAAATTTACGAAAAACCCATAATACGTGAATATTTCGATACAATCGTATCACATGGTTTCTTCCCTAAAATTACTATGCCAACACGACTTTCAGAATATCATGGAACAATCATTGATTATTTTTTATGCAATCTGTCAAATGCATTCTTCAAATCCTCAGCTGGTATTTTAGTGAGCCATATTTCTGATCACTTTCCGTACTTTCTAAGTCTAGACTATGTCGAAACCTCTAATGCGATACCAAGCTTTATACGAATAAAACAATAAAATAGTGACTCACTCAAAAAATTTAAAACTTAAATTATTGACTCAAATCTTTATGATAAACTTAACACAGATACGCATGCGGATCCGAATGAAAACTACAATATCCGATGAAATTGTTACTGCAGCTTTGGACAAATTTCTACCTATTAAAGTAATTAAATTTAACAAATATAAATATAAGAAAACTCCTTAGATTACCAAGGGCATTATTATGTCGATAATGTTTAGAAACAAATTGTATTCGAGAATGAAACAGACTCACGTAAATACAGAGCATTACCATACACTTAAAACTGACTTACATATTTATATAACATTCTTAAAAGTAATCTTAGATTAGCTAAGCAAATGCATTACCAATCCAGTTTTGAAAAGCATGATGTTAAAAAGACGTGGTGTTTAATTAAAGAAAGTATTCAGAAAAGTCAACACAAAGAACAATTTCCAGATTTGTTCAAAGTCGATGGGGAAATGATTAGCGACAAATGCATTATTACAAACATATTTAACACGTTTTTTTACTAATGCTGGTCCTACTCTAGCCTCTAAAACAACTACTAGTGGAGGTAAATCATACAAATATTACCTGAATAACCCGATTTGTTATCCAACAAATAAAATTTTACTATAAATTAATTAACAATCTTTTACCCTGCTACTTTAAGTTTTTTCCAAGCACACACATCTATGATATTCATCAGCACTGCACACGTGAAAGAAATAATCTGTATATGTCCAGATTCAAACATGAATTTGCGAAAAAATGCATTAGACACAGCATAGTAGAGACAGTTAACAATACACCAAGTATTATCATTAATACAATTTACACCCACAGTCTATATGGTTTTTCAACATACACAAAAAACGTTTTTATTTTAAATTATGAATCCACTTGTATCCATAATTGCTTTATTTGTAACTCGTAATACGTATTGGAATGTATACCAAAGTATCCATATATACGTCAATATGTAAACGAGTACATATAATCAGTCCGTGTATTATGTATGCATGTTGATACATTGAGTAATTATCAATTATAAAAACAGGTAATATGCTATTCTAATTTGTATCATGTAAATTTTATTGTTGTTTATATTTATGGGGTGGCTTCTGTTCTAGCGATATTATATATCTTAATGGGAGTCTCCCGACCTTATCTATTATTTACGTTATTCTTTGTATATTTATAGGTCAAATAAATTGATTCTGAGTTCTGAGTATATACATATATATATATATATGTATATATATATATATGAACATATCGCGTTGTCCATATAGAGTAGTAGACTATCAGTCAGTGGAAAGTAGGTCAACAACTGTGTTTATTTTTAATTGATATATATATATATATATACATATGTATATATAAATATATATATATACACCCTGTATATGTATATATATATATATATGTAACCAATAAACACAGTTGTTGACCTACTTACCACTGACTGATAGTCTACTACTACTCTGTATGGACAAAGCGATATGTTCCAATTCAGTTTATGTCTACAATTTACTTTTACATGTCTAAATATGTGTTTGCTTTTAGTGATAACGACACTGGAAAAGCCTTAAATAGGATCACCTTAGAAAGGACCAAAGATAACACAGTCGATCTACTACTAACAGATCAGCAAGTTGGTTTCCGTCAGAACAGATCATGCGTGGATCAGATCGCAACACTTAGCGTCACAATAGAGCAATCCTTGGAGTGGAACTCATCGCTCTACATCAGCTTCGTCGACTACGAGTAGACAGTGTAGACAGGGACATTCCCTGGAAACTACTAACGACATTATGGCATGGTAACCAAGCCAGCTCAACAACAGCTATGAAGCAACGGGCTGCAGTGTAATCCGTTGAGGACACGCTCGCGAGTCGTTTTGAAGTGAAGACAAGAGTTACACAAACGACCTCCTGCCCCTTTTTGTCCTGTCCATTGATTGGATTATGAAGACGTACACAATGCACAGGTGGAATCGAATCAAGCAGATGCTATTGACGAAACAGGACGACCTAGTTGTCGTATCCATAATTGCTTTATTTGTAACTCGTAATACGTATTGGAATGTA
This sequence comes from Escarpia spicata, assembly GCA_963995525.1. Classification (NCBI taxonomy): domain Eukaryota; kingdom Metazoa; phylum Annelida; class Polychaeta; order Sabellida; family Siboglinidae; genus Escarpia; species Escarpia spicata. The sequence continues at coordinate 21,224,331 of OZ023208.1, forward strand.
TACCTAAGTATCCATATGTACGTCAATATGTAAACGAGTACATATAATCAGTCCGTGTATTATGTATGCATGTTGATACATTGAGTAATTATCAATTATAAAAACAGGTAATATGCTATTCTAATTTGTATCATGTAAATTTTATTGTTGTTTATAATTATGGGGTGGCTTCTGTTCTAGCGATATTATATATCTTAATGGGAGTCTCCCGACCTTATTTATTATTTACGTTATTCTTTGTATATTTATAGGTCAAATAAATTGATTCTGAGTTCTGAGTATATACATATATATATATATATATATATATATATATATATATATATATATATATATATATACATATATATATATATATATATGTATATATATATATATGAACATATCGCTTTTTCCATATAGAGTAGTAGACTATCAGTCAGTGGAAAGTAGGTCAACAACTGTGTTTATTTTTAATTGATATATATATATATATATATATACATATGTATATATATATATATATATATATGTAACCAATAAACACAGTTGTTGACCTACTTACCACTGACTGATAGTCTACTACTACTCTGTATGGACAAAGCGATATGTTCCAATTCAGTTTATGTCTACAATTTACTTTTACATGTCTAAATATGTGTTTGCTTTTAGTGATAACGACACTGGAAAAGCCTTAAATAGGATCACCTTAGAAAGAACCAAAGATAACACAGTCGATCTACTACTAACAGATCAGCAAGCTGGTTTCCGTCAGAACAGATCATGCGTGGATCAGATCGCAACACTGAGCGTCACAATAGAGCAATCCTAGGAGTGGAACTCATCGCTCTACATCAGCTTCGTCGATTACGAGTAGACAGGGGCAATCCCTGGAAACTACTAACGACATTATGGCATGGTAACCAAACCTGCTTAACAACAGCTATGAAGCAACGGGCTGCAAGATTCATTGAGGACACGCTCGCGAGTCGTTTTGAAGTGAAGACAAGAGTTACACAAACGACCTCCTGCCCCTTTTTGTACTGTCTATTGATTGGATTATGAAGACGTACACAATGCACAGGTGGAATGGAATCAAGCGGATGCTATTGACGAAACAGGACGACCTAGTTGGTGTGGCTCTCCTGTCCCACAGCCACCAGCAGATTTAAGACAAAACAACATAAATGGCAGCCATCTCCTCATAAGTGGGCCTCAAAATCCATATAGGAAAGACGACGGTCCTCAATATAAATACATCCACCATTTACCCAAGCACACTGGAGGGGAGTGCACTTGAAAGATAGAGGCCTTAGCCTACCTGGGCAGTGTAATCGATAAGACGGGCAGTACAGACGTAGATGTCAGAGCAAAACGTTGGTAAGGCGAGAATAGGACTTCTGCAGCTCAGGAACATCGGGAGCTCCAAAGTGCTGTCGTTACACGCAAAGATCCGGCTGTTTAACTCCAATGAGAAATCAGTCCTACTATAGGGAGCCGATGCTTGGAGAACAACCAACACTACCACTAACAGAGTGCAGAGCATGAACAACTGCCTAAGAAGCATACTTCCGATCTGCTGGCCAGTTCCCATCATTGACATTGACTTGTGGGAGAGGACACACCAACTGCCTGCCGAAGATGAGATGGGGAGGGGGCAGAATGGTTACACGCTCCGAAAACCAGCATCAAACATCACAGCCTTGACATGAAATACCCAAGGTAAGAGAAAAAGAGGCCAGCGAATGGGCCTCCACGCAGAAACTAAGCAGAAGCGCTACACCTTGATACAACTGGAGAGACATGCCCAGGACAGAGGCCTCTGGAGAGCTTTTGTCGACGGCCTACGTCTAACTTGTCTATTTCTTTTAAAAAAACCAATATAAAGCCAAAACTTGACGTCTAAGATATGTACATAACAAAGTATACTTAAAACAAATACATGTATACACAAACAATCTATAAAATAAACAATAACAATCTATAACATGTCATAAATAACTCAACCTTTTTAAAGATATCTTGCAAAACATATACGTATCTTGAACGCATCAGTCGATGGAGCCTTGCGAAAAAAGGGGTATATTGTTCCACAGTGTGGGGGCAGCCACAGAGAAAGCTATGTCCCCCAGCTGCGTCCTGAACATGACATATCAAGCAGCAACCTGCTCTAAAGACATAGTGTCCTTTGAGGATAGTGAAACACCGGCATTTCGTTGATGTAGGATCTTAGCAGGTCAGTGTAAGGAATCTAAATTGCACACGGTACCTCACAGGCAGCCACTGCAGCGCGCGAAGGACAGGTGTGAGTAGTAATGGGGAGGTTTAGGGCCCCGTCCAAAAAGGTCATGTACTTGAGATCAAAGGAAGATCAAAGGATTCAGGCTCCGCCCACCAACTTTTTCCTAAAACTTGCAACCTACTGATAAAAAGCAACATCAAAGGATTTTGCCCTTTTTCCTAAAACTTAGCACCTTGACTAAATACCCTTAAGTACCCCTAATTACCTTTGATTGACAGGGCCACCCACCACTTTGATTGACAGGACAGCCAGCTGCCTTAACGGGATGCCCAGTGCTGCCCTCTTGCCCTTTAGCGTGTGTAATGTATGTGTTTTCTTTTCTCTACACTCTAATGGCGTTGTTTTGATTGGCAGGACCGACGACAAATCAGAGGTTTAGAATCCGTCTAAAAGACCATGTACTGAGTTTGATTGACAGGACAACTTACGTAGATCGAAGGTAGGGACAAAACCAGTATATAACCACTGAAGAATGCGTATAACCATTGTGTACCGGTACATAACCACGTATAACCACTGTATAAAAGGCCTGCGCTGCTAATTAGCCCTGTGTTGATGAGGGTATGGGTAAAATCAGTACCGAGTGGCTATAACCACTGTACCACGCATGAAAGTTCTACGCTGTCAAGAGGCTGTGTTTATGAAATATGATACTGGTGCAGGTGTAAAGTCTGGAGGATGGCCATAAATTACGGATACCCGAGGAGGATAGAAGAGTCTCTGTTGCGCGTCATCATCGTCATCTGATGAAGACGATAATGGCGGATGTCCGCGAATTGTGGTTTGTGATGATGGATGAGGTAAGGAGGCCGGGGGCAGTCCAAAGCCGCGCCGAGGTGGTAGAGTGGTGTACGCTGAAGGAGGTAAGGAGGCCGGGGCCAGTCCAAAGCCGCGCCTCCGGTGGGATCGGTGTCGTCCATAACTCGGTGTCCGAGTCGCGCCGTTCCCACCACTCTTTCTTGTGCGGTGCAAGCCGAACGACGCCGCGCACAGCGGCCGTGGGCCGCTTGGTCTGCCTGGGCTGCAATGGGGTTGGCGTGCTGGTCTGGTTCGGCGGGCAGGCCGTTGCATTAGAGGTGGGGCTATTAGGAATCGTCGCCTTAGTACGGAGTATATATATCCACGGCCCCAGGATGCGTGCGCCGATTCATTAGATGACCTGTGAATATAAATAAATAAATAAATGAAAATATTCTTGTATATATTTATAGTTGTATATAGTTATAAAAATGAGTGAATGTGTTTTTTTTATAAAGAGCGTGACGTATCTTTCGTGATGTGGGAGGCCCTTTCGTGTGACGACTGCTTTGCGCCCTGACATTTTGAGCTAGGCGCTCCCGTGAATGCTGTTTACGCGGCAAAATACCGTTGACGCATCGAGAGGCGCGTCACGCTCAGCGTTATGTAAGTTGATGGCTATTGTTTTGCGCATGTTTACGCGGGAAAACACCGTTGGCGCATCGAGGGGCGCGTGACGTTCAGCGTTATGTAAGTTGTTGACTATTGTTTTGCGTAATGTTTCAAAATCTTTTAATGAAATTCTAAATGTTCGAACATAAGTATGTTATAAGACAAATCGGGGGTCAGGAATCGCGTGGTGTTGTTGTATTAGAAAAATTCGCTCTAAAGAGGCGACTTACGGCACATGCACCGCATGACCGTTTTTTTCTATTGACAATAGCCTTGGCAGACTCGCCTGTTGTGTGGCGTACGTGGTCAGGCGCACGCGCGCCCTTTACTAGGCCTGTATAAAAGGCAGGCAAATCATATGTGTGTATTGTTCGAGTGATTCAGATATCGCAATGGCAGAAGAGGGTGCCCCACGGAAGAAGGCAAGAAAGCAGACGCCGAACCTCCTTTCTCGCCACCCTTCGGCTGCACAGGGATGCGCCGCCCCGCCTGCTGCACAGGGATCGGCTTCAGCGTCGACGGACGCGGCGCCGCTGCGTCCTATTTCCTCACGGGGAGCGCAGGTTCAGCCGGCGGAGGGGCCCACGGCTGGCGCGGCGCCGGCACGCAACAAGGAGGGTGACGCGGCGACAGAACCGCAACACGGGCCTACGCCAGGCACGTCGTCGGGGCGCGGACCGGAGGCGGCGAGCACCTACCGACCGCCTGCTGAGAGGGGGGCTGTGGTATTGTTACCATCAACGGTGAGTCTGCAAGAACTGCAGGTGGTCGTAGACGCCTGCTATAAAATAAAGACACCGCCTACTATTGAACCAATAGATTGGAGAGATAAATGCACGTACGAGGGGTGCACGCGATGTCGCCGGAAGGTACACCCGACTATGTGTGGCTCTATGATGTGCATGTCGCACGGCGTCCAGAGTGAGTCGAGGTACTATTTCACGATGCTCATGATGCTAAAGGACTGTCCTGAAGTGGAGGATGAAGTATGGGTAATCGTATTCGACAAAGTAATGGCGGCGCTCGTTCATTTTCAGGCCGCCTATCTGGTCGCGCTCGAGCCCGACGTCTTGCGTGACACGGTGCTGTCGATTGTCGGTACCGTCGTTGAAGTGGAAGTGCGCAAGATTTCGTGGGGCGGAACACCGTCATATTCTGTGCGTTCTCTGAAAAAAATAGGCGAGTAAGCGTTTGTTTGATTAACGGTCGCCTTTCTTTGTCCTGCAGAATGGGCGCCTCGTGACATGCGGTAAAATCAATTACTACTATGGCACGGCTGGCCAACAATCCAGGCGTGATTAATGATCGCCTTTCTTTGTGCTGCAGGACGTACACCGTATCCTGGAGGCGGTAAAATCAATTACTACTACGGCACGGCTGGCCAACAATCCAGGCGTGATTAATGATCGCCCTTCTTTGTGCTGCAGGACGTACACCGTATCCTGGAGACGGTAAAATCAATTACTACTACGGCATGCCTGGCCAACGCCAGGCCTGATCTCGCCGGCCCTGTCATAGAGGCCCTGCTCGATGTGGCGGCCGAATATCGTTCGTTGAAGCGCGCTCGACCGACGACCGAATAAACGGTGTGTGACTATAATAAAAAATCGCTTTATGCTGCAGGCCAACCCGGTGGCGCGCAATCGTGCTCTCGACTCCGTGTTAGAGACTGTGTTGGTGATGTCAGATGCGGCCATGCGATCGTACGCCGATGCCTTCTCGGAAGGGGGGATCACGACGACGACGATGACGACGACGACGCCAACGTGTACGGGGCGACGAAACGAAGAGCCGCCGCCGTCGTACGCAAGTTTGTTTCCCCAAGAGGAGGCGCCCTTCGTGTCGCTGGAGATGCAGACGCCGCGCCTGACCTCGTCCCTCTCGTCCATCTCGGTACACGAGTAGTACCTCCTGGAGGCGTTCGCGGAATGGATAGGCGACGGTATACTGGACCGGGGGCGCGAGAGCTGCGGTGAGTGCGCCGCGAACGAGGGCTGCCTGTACGTACGCATGGCCGGTTATCGTGCGGGCCGACCGGGCCGCAACTACCCTCGCGTGTACGATAACGTGGGCGATATGATCAGGCGGTACACGAGCCGATCGTTGCTACCGTGCTTCACAAGATTCGTGCACATCCTGAGCGCGCGCATGGGGCTGATCGGACCGGATCGGGTTGCCGAGATAAGCCTCGTCCAGTTTGTGTCAGATTGGCTGTTTACCACCGATTGGGGAGATGCCATCGACTGCGCCATGGTGGAGTCGGCCACCCAGTTGTATCTGTTTCAAAGGAGCGGCCTTGTCGTGGTGGAAAACGTCGATCCCTGAACATTATAATAGAGGGCGCGACGCGCCGCTTAAACGAACACTATGCTTAATAAAGCGTGCTTAAACGAACACTATATCGGTCGCTTAATAAAGCGTGCTTGAACATTAATAAACAGAGATGTATTGTCGTGGTGGAAAACGTCGATCGGTGAACATTATAATAGAGGGCGCGACGCGCCGCTTAAACGAACACTATGCTTAATAAAGCGTGCTTAAACGAACACTATATCGGTCGCTTAATAAAGCGTGCTTGAACATTAATAAACAGAGATCTATTGTCGTGGTGGAAGACGACGATCGCTGAACATTATAATAGAGGGCGCCGGTTAAACTAACACTATGCTTAATAAAGAGTGCTTAAATGAACACTATATCGGTCGCTTAATAAAGCGTGTTTGAACATTAATAAACAGATACCTATATTGGTCGCTTAACGTTTAATTTAACAATGCTGCTGCTTGCGAATTACGAATAATGTCGCTTAATAAAACGTTGAAAACGTATTCATTTGTTACACGGTTCCTCGTCGTAATAGCACTACAATAACGTTGAATAGCCGCCCCGCATTGACAAATAGCAGGTAGGTCATCGCAAAACATTACAACAACAATAATAATAATAAAAGCGTTGAATGTCCGCCCCGCAATAAGAAAGACGTTGAAGTCCCGCCTTCCTCCTACAAAACTCATCGCAAAACACTACAACAACAAAAATAAAAGCGTTGAATGTCCGCCCCGCAATAAGAAAAACGTTGAAGTACCGCCTTCCTCCTACAAAACAAATGCCTAATAAAAAAGAGACGTTCCGCATCATAGGCCCGTCAGCCAGCCAATCAGAATGGCCCTCCGCCTTTTATAAGCGGCGGCGCGCCGTCGTCCGCAGTCAGTAAGGCAGCAGGTGCAACAACAAAATAAAAACAGCTATGCCGAACTGTCCCGTGTGCGGCCGAGAGGCTCTGGCAGGTCACTCCTGTAGTCGTTCGCAATGCCCAAAATGCGGCGTCTATTTCGCTAAACGCTATAGTTTTCTGAAACACGCGAGGACATCGCAAACGTGTGGCACCGAAAGGGCGAACGAACGCGCGTGCCCGAAATGCGGCCGTCCTTTCACTAGGCGCCACAAAATGCTGCAACATCTGAGAACTTGTGGCGCAGTGTCGCCACAATCCGACGACGAGGTGGCGGTGTCGCCGCCCCCTAGCAAACTATCGGCCGGTCTGCGTCGCGTCGTCGTGGAGCATTGGTCGAGCATACGGACGTCGGTGGCGCGCGGCCCCATACAGTCCCACTATAATTACCAACTAACCGATTGCTAGGACACGCGCGCGCTCGAACCCCGCCTAAGACGAATGTTCGAGGCGCAAACGTGCTCCTTTAAGATAAACGTGGTCTACGTGTTTATTCTACGCCACAAGGTGTCGGTGCGCCTCCGCTACATTCACTCATCCTGTAATTGCTGCGGTCGCCTCCTGGAAGTGCCCGCCCTCGTTACCGACGCTCGTTCGTTCGAGTGCTTCCTCGACGCCGTCCGTACACGCGACGTTCTCCAGTACGTGATCACGCACCGCCCCGACTCGGGCTGGGTCGCCGAATTGGTGACGAACGCCACCTACTTTCTGAACGCCATCCTAAATCATCCTATCGGTTGCGTCGACGCGCAACTCCCCGCCTACCTGCGCACCAACAGGGCCGTCGTCACGCTGACGAAAGACCGTCTAGGCGTCCCCTACGCGGACAACCTATGCCTGCTCCGCTGTCTGTAGCTGCATAAGCGGCGCCTAGACACGGGCAGCGATGCCAACATCGCCCGTTTGACGGCCCCCGCCAAGCCAAGTTCTACTGTAGAGCCACCGGCACGACGCACGCCGCCGGCATCCCTCTGAGCTCGCTCGACCGGGTGGAGGCGGTCTTCGGCGTCAACGTGACCGCCTATCGACTGACGCAGGCCGACACCGCCGAACTGGTCCGTCGGTCGCTCGGCGCGCACCCCACGACCCTGAACGTCAACGTGTGCGACGCCCACTTTTCGTATATACGCGACGTCTCGATGTACACGAAAACGTACGTGTGCGGCAAGAGCGTCAGCGCCCTATGGTCGAGCCTCTGGACATTGCGGCGCCACGAAGCGACGTGCGACGGCGGCGTTCGCCACGTCTTCCCCGGCGGCTTCTATCATCTGGCGCCGTCCGTGTTCCAGCAGCTGGAGGACGAGGGCGTCTGCGTGGACGACGACCGGCGCTACTACCCGTTCATGGCGACTTTCGACTTTGAGTGCTACTTCGTCGACACCGACCTGCCCCCGGACACCGACAAGTGCCGGTGGCTAGCCCGCCACGAGCTGCTCAGCGTGAGCATCGCGGCGAACGTTCCCGGCCACGAGACGGCGCATTGTTTCGTCACGACCGGCGGTTCGGCCGAGCTCGCGCGGCGCCTGATCGCCGCCGTGGAGGCCACGAGCGAGGCGGCGTGCGCGGCTCTTCGGCCGCTATACGATTCGGCCTTCGAAGAGCTCGACGCGCTCGACGACCACTGGCGGCGCGCCGCCCCCACCGACACGGACAAGTCGCCGTACAGCGTGCTCGCCGAACGCCTGTGGGCCTACCTGCGCCAGCATGAACGTAGTCAAGAAGTACTTGGCCCCCCTTCTCATGACCGCAGCCGATCAGCACACGTCGTCGGAGTTCATAATTAAGAGCCAGAACAACGATATGTGTCTGGCGATTTCGACGCTGAAATTCCTGGACATTACGAACTACCTGGCCCCCGGCGTCAGCTACGACCGCTTTCTGAAGGCGTACGGCTGCAAGGCGAACTGCCGCCGCGGGACGCGTTCTACAGCCACCTGAAACAGGAAGGGATCTCCGCCGCGGCGTACGAGGTTTGCGCGTGCACCGCTACGGTCGTATGGCCGTGCAGTGGCTGACGTGGGCGGCCGGCCGGACGGGGGTACGCATACGACACCAGCTTAACGGGCGCGAGAAACGCGTCGGCAAGTACCGGGTCGACGGCTGGTGTAGCGAAACGCGAACGGCCTACAAGTTCCACGGCTTCTACTTCCACGGCTGCCCGTGCACGTCGTTTCGTCACCGTCGTCGAAATGTGGGAGTGCCGGTGGCGCGCTGTGCGGCCGCCGTTGCCGCCGTCGCCGCCCAACGAATCTCGGTGGCGGCCCTCCACCATTACGCGCTCGACGATCTTGGAGGGCGTACGCGACGGCGACCTGTTCGGCCTGGTCGAGTGCGATATCGCCGTGCCGGACGCACTGCGCGCCACCTTCGCCGAGATGCAGCCCGTCTTTAAGAACGTCTACATCGATCGCGACGCTCTCAGCCCCTTCATGCGACGCTACGCGGAAGCGCACGACCTCCTGACCCGACCTCAGCGAACGCTCGTGGGTAGTTTTTTCGGTACCAAAATTCTACTCGCGACGCCCCTACTACGGTGGTATCTGGCGCACGGTCTCGTCGTCGACCGCGTCTATCAGGTGATCGAGTACGTTCCGATCGCGTGATTTCGTCGCTTCGGAGATGCATTGTCCAGCGCGCGCCGCGAGGGCGACGCCGACCCTGACAAGGCCATCATCGCCGACACGTTTAAGCTGCTCGGCAACAGTTCCTACGGGAAGATGATCACGCGCGTCGATCTCCACCGGGAGATAAAGTACTGCACGACGGTCGGCGCCAGCCTCCTCGTCAACAACCGTCGCTTCCGTCAGCTCGACGTCGTCGTGCCCGACGCACTCTACGAGGTGGCGCTGAACAAGCGCACCGTCCGCTACGCGCTGCCCGTCCAGACCGGCTACTTCGTCTACCAGTACGCGAAACTGAGGATGCTGGAATTCTATTACGACTTTGTCGCCGTCTACATCCCGCGTCCTCTGTTTGAGTACTGCGCAATGGACACCGACTCGGCCTACATAGCCCTCGTTGGCCGCAACATCGACGAGCTGGTGACGGCGACCCTGCGCGAGCGCTACTTTCGTCAACGCGGCGCCTGGTCTCCGGCCGAGTGCTGCAACTCGCACGCGGACGCGTACGTGCAATGCCGTTTCGCAGGACGCGCGTGGGAGGCGCCGCCCCTCTGTTCCGCGCAACGACGCCGATTCGACAAGCTCACGCCGGGCCTCTTCAAAGAGGAGTGGTCCGGCGACGGCATCATCGCGCTGTGCAGCAAGACGTACTACGTCGACTTGGCTGAACATCGAATGCAGAAAATTGTTGCCGGCGCCACGACGGAGTCGTTCGCGAGATCGGTACCGTCCCCCTGGAGTAGTTTGAATTGGACGTACAGTCTAACGCTCGCCAGGTCCGTATAGTCGTCGCCCGAGCCCGGGACGAGAAATTCGATAGGCCCGCCGGCGTCGAGAGACGTCAGCGGCTGGTAATCGATCCACTGACCCCTCTCGATGCTCGTCTGCGTCGTCGGCATGTCGAACTGGTCCAGTTAGCTCTTGACGCCCTCGCACGACTGCCGATGCACGAACGCCATTCTAGCCTGTGGTGAATATGTCGCTCGGTGGTGACGTCCTTTTCGGGCGGCGCCCCTTCTTCTTACTAGTCGTCGCCGCCTTACCCGGTGGCTTTATTCGGCGCCGTTTTTTCGGCGGCGGCGGCCTATTCAGCAGGCCGTCAAGAAGGTCGGCGCCGGCCTCTTTCGCGCGCCTTTTTACCGACTGTTTCAGATTCTTGCCGGTGTCGACGTCTTGCGCCACGCGTACGCCCGTATTAAGGGCTCGCTTTCCCAACGCCACGGCGCCCCTCTTGATAAGCGGCATGGCGCTTCGAAACAGGCTCCCGAAGAGATTGCCCAGACCGTGACCTCTCTGTCCTCGACCACCGACGAAGACCGGCAGAGCGCCGCCGACCTGTCGAATGTAGTAGTCGTCGTATGCGTTACGCGTCGTCACCGTCAAAACAGTTTAGATTTGCAGCGTCTGATGTGAAGCGTCGTCACGAGTTTTCCCCCCTCGAATGGTATCGGTTGTCCGATATCGTCCCTTATATCGATCTCGATCGTTTCGAATTGTCGCCGCAGGAGAGGCACGTATTGGACGCGGTCGAAGGAGTTCGAGACAATGAGTCCGTTCGTCCCGTAGAAGGCGACGGTTCGAAGGAGCGGGGCAAACACGTCGCCGACGATGCGCGCCTCCACGATATCGATGTACACGTACAGGGTGTCGATGCCCGCGTTCATGTCCACCGTATGCTGTCCCTCGTACTCGTAGGTATACGCGACGGGGTCGGTGGCGATGATGACCTCGGATAGATGTTCGATTCGAAACCTAGCATGCCCCTCAGCCGGCTATCGGGCGGCAAAAGAAATTCGACACCCGGCGATAGATATAGCGTCATCCGGTTGGTGATTGTGCTGTACGCCAGGCGGGCCTTGACTTTATCGGTGCTCAGTTTCATCAGTGCCTCGTTGACTTCTCGCATCAGCTCGTAAGCGCTGTTGTAAAACCTGTGAGGAATCCGCCACTGTAGGAAAACAGTCTCGCCATTGAAGTTAAACGGGGTATCGGGAGCCGCCACCCTGCAGGACAGGTGAAAGTACGAGTCAGCGGCTCTCACGTTGTACCACGTGTGCGGGTACTGTAGATTTACTACGCCGCACTCCCATTAACCCGACAGGTCGACGCGTTGCGGCAGAATCGTGGTGTATTGAGTCAACGTGTTTTCGGGATGCACCTTCATGGACGCGTTGCTCGGCAGGGTCAGGTAAAAGTCAGACGAAGCCGCCATCGCGAAGACTCGTAGAGGGGCTCGGGAGTAGATAACCGAGACAGCTACTCAACAACGCCGTCCACAGGTTGGAGTCGCCCTGCCTTCTCGTCAGATTGTATATACTCACGACGATGACCGTGTACAGGACGACGATCTGGCATAGGAAGATTATCTCGGATTTAGGGCAGTCGTTCCCGCAGAAACGCCGTAGAACGTGTTCGCGGACGGAGGGCGTGATAGACTCGGCCGCGTCGACGGAGTCTGCGGTGATATCGATCGCGAAGGCGTCTGTAGACTCGTCGTTGGCTGTCGTCGCCGCTCCAGCGTCTGTAGGCTTGTCGTTGGTTGTCGCCCCGTCGGTCATCGTCGCGCCACTGCGGCCTGCTAATGCAGCAGCCGCCCTTATAAAAGAACGAAAAACCGTTGCACAGGCCCGCCTTGTGCAATCGCCAGCACCCCGAGTGTCGCGTCCACATGACTGTCCGGCGACGCTACGTCCGTCCTATCCTTTATAGTCCACGAGCGCCCCAGCGTCGATCCAGCTGTCGAAAGAAGCCGGATAGCCGCTCCATTTCACGAGCACTTCAGCCACACTCCCCTTACGACGACGACGCTGTAGAACGGCCTCCACGCGATACAGTTTGTCCTTCGGGACGATCACGCGTTGCAGTTCCACCTTGTAGAAGGTGCCTTCTAGCGGCGTCCCGGCGTCGTCCTCCAGCCGATACACGGGCGGCTCGGACGGATGCGCCTCTACGATGGTGAAGAGTTCTTCGCTCCAGTTAGCCATGTACCCTTTTTTGAACCGACCCTTCATCTTGGTGATGCGTACGCGGTCTCCCTCTCGCAGTTTCGGTTTGCCGCCGCCGTTGGCGCCACCGTACAAACGTTGCCATACGCTCTCCTGGTTTTCGGCTTTAACGCTCGCCGGCGTCCTACCGATGCTTCGATGGTAGGCGTTGTTGTACGACCGTACGAGATGCGGCAACGCCTCTACGTATCGCAGCGTCTGATGTTTCGTAAAATAGCGCCACATGCGCGTCTTCAGCGTCCTATTGAACCGTTGCACGACGCTCGCCTTAGTCTCCTCGTTATGCGTAACGAAATGGCGAACGCCGTAGTCCTTCAAGAGTTTCTGTAGGGGCCCATTGAGAAACTCCTTCCCCTTGTCGGTCTGCAGGGCGTGCGGCGGTCGTTCCGCCTGCAGCAGGGTCTCGAAGGCCGCAACGAGGGCCGGGCCCGCATTACTCTTCAACGGGACGCACCACGCCCGCTTCGAGAAGACGTCGATAACCGTCAATAGGAACGTTATACGGTCATTGAATTTTTTCAGTGTACCGACGTCGACCAAACCGGCTTGCCACTGCTGGTTTCGGCCGCCAACGACAACGCAGCGTCGTTTGAAATTTCGTTTAACCGGTTTGTGCAGAGTGTACGTATCCTGGGCCGCCAGCCACCGCTCGACGACCGGTTTGCGTGCTACGGTGGCGACCCCCCTGTGCAACGCGTCGACGCCGCCGTAACTGCCCACCTGTTTCGGGTCGTAATAGGCGCGTTTCAGATGAGGGTCGTCTCGTTGTTGAGTTCGACGCTTTCGTTTAGCGCCACGACGACGAGGCCGCCCGGACACCATGACAACGTTGACAAACAATCGCGATTGACGCACACTAATATGCCGACATAGAGAAGGACAAGCACTACGGCGGCGGCGACGACGATTACCGACCTTCGCATTGTTCTTTAAGACGTCTTCCACTCTGGCACTTCGTCGCTACGGCGTTTTCTATCTTTTTAGCGAGTTGCCGCCGGTGTTGCTGCATCCACGCCTCTCCGAACCGAATGGGCTTAGCCGGCGCCGGCGCCGCCTCTTCTAGCCATTTCGATCGCTGCATGGCCATCCGATACCGGGGGTTACCGACGAACTCCATAGGAATGTTCAGCCCCCTCATACGCTCCCCGAACGCCTTCCACCCTACAGGTGGCGCAATCTTCTTTCGTGTTTGCATAAGATCGTTCACGAGGTCGACCATGTTGCTCCCCGCAACCGTTTGGCCGTCGTACACGAACTCGCCGCGGTCGTTCCATCGACACAGCGGAACGGATTTCATTTTTGCGATAAGACGGCCGGCTTTTGCTTTCAGGGTTTTCGGCACGCTGTCCACGATTTCGCGTTCTATAGCGTCCAAGGCCTCCGCCTCCTTCGCCGCAACCGGTGGCGGCGTCGTCTCGTTGTTCACCATCGACACGCGTACTGGCTGCGCCGCTCGAGCCGCCTCTAGCGCGTTGTATCGACCCAGCAGCTGATTGTACGACGCCACCTTATCGTGTTCCGATCAATCCGACCGATCTAGAACGTTTTTCATGTCACTGTCCAGGCTACTCATTGCACACGATCGGGTCGTGCTCGGCGGCTGTTCGATGAGCGGCAGGAGGCTCTCCAATCGCGGGTCGACCAACGCCATCTTCTTCGCGTTCTGCATCCTCTCACTGCCCCCCGCCGAAAGCCTGTCTGAGCAGGGGAGCAAGACGGTGCTTGCTAACGGTGCTAGCAGGGCCGCCAGAAGGCCGCCCGACCCCGTTTGCAGAATGGCCCGTCTCTGTTTGACGGGTACCTTTTTATCCACCAGCTTACGCAAGTGGTTCCTGTATTTTGCAAGTACTTTTTTCTGCTTCGACGATATTTTCACGTTCCCTCTCAGAATGTTGTACGCGCAATCGCACAGACTACAGATGACGTCGGCGTCGGCGTTGGCGATTACGGCTTTTCGCAGTGCGACGTTCTTCTTATTTCGGTTCAGGAGCTGCAGAGCCAGGATATGCCTCTTCACGCGATCCGTCATCCTTAAAGCGAATGGCGCGCACGGTGACGTTACCCTCCTTTTTACTTCCTGACGTACTGAAGGCGGTCGTCTTGAAAAATACACGTGCGCAGGCGCATGTCTTCCTCCGTTTCCTTTTTCAGATCTACGAAGAGATAGCCGTACACGGCCGGCGTGGCGTCTTTGAAGGACTCGATCATGTAGTCGACCTTGCCCGGATACATCTGTTTTGCTAGGTGACTTACTTGGCCGGCATCCCGGGGTCTCTTGAATAGCACCATGTATTGGGCGTTCAGACTAATCGTGCGGTTTTCTTTTCCTTTCGGAAACATATTCTGCAGTAATTGTACGACGGACGTATTACAGTGATGGCTTTTTTTAGTAAACAGGGTCGTGACCCGGCTATCAGTTTCCTCCATGAGGTCATCGAGTACTAGATGCGTCCTCGTTTTGGCGTCTAAACGCTTCGGATCCGGTAGGCCGTCTACGAATTCTATTTTTGGCGGCATCTAGGCGTAGGCGTCCTGCCACTGGCCGTAGCACCACAGGGCTTTCTCGACGGCTCGATCACGGCGGCGGTATGCTGTATTAGGCGAGCGACAAAAGTAGTCTTACCGCACCCCGTGGGGCCGGCCACTATACACGTAAACGGATGCTTCAACGGCGAGCACATATCAACGACTGTCGCGCGCGGCAACGACCGCCGACTTTTTATTCGTTTCTTCTAAGCTCTTCGCGCACCTCCATCAACAATTTGCCGAGCATATTCTGCCCCTCTCTGCCTCCGATGCCAATACCCCCACCCTCCACCAATTCGGATTCCCCTGTAGCCAATAGGGCGTCTTTCAACTTCTTTGACCCTCCGAACTTGCTCATCAGCAGGGCCTTCATGCACTCGACCCTAACGACGTACCATTCGGCGTCCGTTCTCTTTTTCTCGATTCTGTGACTTCGGCGTTTTGCGATATAGCCCGACCACGACTCTTTGATGTACTCGGCGCCTTTGACGTCTTCGTGAAACATCGCTTTTCTAAAATGATAAGCGTGTTCTACGGGCCTGAAGCCCCGACCGTACGCCGCCACTCGACACGGATACCAGTTCGACACGAACGACGCAGACCCACCGAAATGTATAGGTGTCGCCATGCCGCTGTCATTCCGCTACTGTTCACGCCACCGCTCGCCCCTACTATATAGTTAACCCATTAGACCTCAAGTCGGCCAAACCCGCCCGAGTTCCGACTCCTCAAGTCGGCCAAACCCGCCCGAAAAGATGAGCGTCATAATTTCATCTATTCCAGAGGCGCACTCTGGAGGATACTTTTGAAACACATTCAAAATGTCTCAGTAACATATTGGCAATGAATTGTGGGTATTTCTGGAGTATGTTGCTATTCGACTTATCGAAGTTTCATGCGTTTTTCCAAGTTGCACCAGTTTTTGAGAGAACAAAATGGCGTCTGTTGGTCCTGGTCGTTTGTCTGCAGAAGTCGTGTGTCTGTGATGACAGTGATATCGAAGAAAGTGATTTAGACATCGATGTTCATGTAATTATATGCGACTTTGTTCGATACTTCGGATGGACGATCGTTGTTGTTGTTGTCAGGGAAGCTGGTCGTTCACGCCCATTTTGTAAACACGCTACGAGACCAGTCCCGCATTCTGTATTCCTTATTTTTGCACGAAGTTAATACGCTATTTATATTTCGATTAGGAAACTGTATGACGATGTTGTAGTTGTATTATTTCGGGATTTCTAAGTGTTGTAACTTGCGGGACTGTCCTGTTGTTCACTTGTTGTTTTGACCGAGGCTGTCCGGGGTGGTAGTGCTGACACTTGACAGCTACATGTGACCAGGCACTCCCATTCCACAGTAATGAAGTATATATCATTCTAGCTATCAGAATTTAACAATGCAGGTATCATTGTGTAGGCATTTATCTGCTCTTTATAATAAAATCAAGTTGTAGCAGTACAATAATGATCATAAAAAACTTATACAGCAGTCAATCATTATGTTCGGTGTAGAAATTATTGTCCAGCAGGGTTTTATTTTACCACATCTTGTTTGGGCAAAATACGTATGATACAATAACATATGTTGTACCAAAATATTGTTTTAATTACATTTTAGTATTATATAAATTACAGCACTGCAACATATGCAACATGGTGTGCATTGAAGGTAGACTCCATACAGTGATGTACCCCATATTTAATTTCAGCTTTGCAAAATTGTCAAGTATGCTTCCATTGTATTCCAGCGTGTGCAACATCTATTTTAGATATAATAACAATTTTTATACCAAAATGTACGTAATTAAATTATCTTTCAAATAAACACAACTTGTAGCAGTAAGAAATGAAGTATAAAAAAGTTATGACTCATAATATGACATGTTGTAGTGAAATACCTAAATACTGACTCGCCTACCGAGATATGGACAACTATTGTTATTCATACAAAAGCATATTTACACCCAATGTGAAGAGCATTCTAAGTCCTTTAAAATAGTTACAACTTGCAATAATGGAAATTCAATAATAAAAGAGCTACGTCACAAAAACGGACACCCCCGAACATTTTCAGAATGTGACCTAATTCTCTGAGGAACCAGGGGCTTTACACCGAAACACTCTGAGGTCTAAAGGGTAAGGGGCTCCTGCCAATCACATACCAATCAAAGAGGGTCCTGCTGCGATATACACCGGCCACGCCTCTTTGATGGAGTGTAGAGAAAAGAAAACACATACATTACACACGGTAACGTCGGTCCTGCCAAACAAAACAACGCCACTAGAGTGTAGAGAAAAGAAAACACATACATTACACACGCTAAAGGGCAAGAGGGCAGCGCTGGGCATCCCATTAAGGCAGCTGGCTGTCTTGTCAATCAAAGTGGTAGGTGGCCCTGTCAATCAAAGGTAATTAGGGGTACTTAAGGGTATTTAGTCACGGTGCTAAGTTTTAGGAAAAAGGGCAAAATCCTTTGATATTGCTTTTTATCAGTAGGTAGCAAGTTTTAGGAAAAAGTTGGTGGGCGGAGCCTAAATCCTTTGATCTTCCTTTGATCTCAAGTACATGACCTTTTTGGACAGGGCCCTAAACCTCCCCATTACTACTGGTGTGATATAAGACTGCATCGGGACACGGGAAGCAATGCGGGCGACTGTGTTCTGCACTAATTAATCATACTGGTTAAAAAGGGGAAACAAAAACTGAAGTCTGTTTAACGAACTTAGCAAACATATACAGTAATAGGGAATACAATAGCAACAAGAACACGGCGTTGTGGGTGAACACGAAGATCGTCATACATTTTATTATCATGTGACCACATTTGACATAATTAACCATAGCGTATTATATGTAGCCAGACATCAATGCGATCTCCCTCTCAAACTACTACTACGCTAACTACAATACATACATAACAAAAACTGCTAAAACAGCTGAGTTGTTGGGTGGGAGTTTTAAAAACTGATCCCGAACAAGTGCGACTCGCTCGTGCCGATATGCGATTCAAAGTGCGGCGTTGGCGCCAAATTTGCAGCTACAACACCAGCTGTCTGGCGATAGGCGCAGCAGAACACGTAACATGTAAATTACCGAGCTAGCACCACATCTGATTAATAATGCATTAAATATGTTTTAATCCACACATTAACCATACTGGTTAAAAAGAGGAAATAAAAACTATCTGAGAAGTCAGTTTCCAGCACATAACAAACCTATACAGTAATATGGAATACAATAGTAACAAGACCACAGGGTTGTGGGTGAATACGAAGATCGTCATGCATTTAATTTTTATGTGGCCACATGTGACACAATTAGCCATAGTGTATTATATGTAGGCATGCGGGAAGGCCATGAGGTAATCCATTCAAGTTTTCCAGTTTTGACATGACGAGGGCGTGGGTGGCTATCTGGGCCTTACTCACATTACTCTAATATTTTTATAACAGTGAAAATCTTCAAAAACGAAACGCGTTTGCGTTAAACTGAATCCGCGTAATACACTATGCGCTAGATGGCGCCACTTGAGCACCTGTGGTGGATCTACTTATTTTCTCCCGCACAGTCCGGCCTTTCTTGTGATTGCAATACCACAGGCCCTTGTACTTGATAGAGGTATCCAGGTAGTTCTAAACCCATCACGTTATCTTGTCTGAACACACTAACAGCGCATGCATGCGCAGTATAACTTAGGGCAGCTAAGTCCGATTTCTGAGAAAATTCACCCAAATTTAATAAAGTATTTTTTTGATAACAATACGCGGTGCATGAATTTCGGTAGCTGTTTGTTTAAATAATATTTCCCTAGAAAAACATCGACATTTAAAATGTGATTGTAGTTGCAAATGGTTGGTTCGTATGAACTCTCTAGGTGCGTAACTCCAACAATATACCAGTTCTTTTATTTTAATTGCAACAAATGCTGGAAATGTGAATCGACCAGTAATATAGTACACGGGATGTTGATCCAGGTGTACCATTTGTTACGTGAATCGCATAATCGTCGCATTCCTCTGGTGAACACACACATGTATTCAGCAGCAGTCAGTCAGCCTGGCGCGAATTTCCCGGTAGAACTGTCGCACGTCGCTCCGGAACATCGGACTTATGAAGCTGTAGATGAACGGATTGATGACAGAATTGATCGTGAACATCCGCCTGACGTCATCGGGGATGGGAAGACCGTAGTTCTTTAGGAAGAACGGCAGCCAAGACACAACGAAGACCACGGTGATGACGAACAGAACGAACGTACCTCGCAGTACATGCACGTCAACCTTCGGTTTCGCCACCGATGGAGCCACTGCATTGTCCGTAGTGAGAGAGGATGCTTTCAGGACCATTACGGTTGTCGCTGTAGATTTATTTCTTGGTGTTGATGTCGAGGTGGCGACCGCTTCGCTACTTCGTGGCATTGCCGCAACGATTCCGACCTGATGTCGAGCAGCCTTCATTCGCTTCAACAAAATGATAGCCATGACACTGTATGCCAAAATCACGACGACGAACGCTACATTCGCGAGTGCCGTACAGAGGATGATATAAATGTGGTCGAGGCCAAATATCAGTGTCGCACACAATATCGCTGAATAACAAATAGACACAGACGCAATGGCAGCGAGCGCTTTTTCGCCCTTCTAGTGCTGATGGTGAACTTGTGCGGCTTTGCTACGGCCAGGCACCGTTCAACGGCAAGAAACGCCAGCAGACTCGTGGAGAAAATTAAGGAAGCGTTGAACACGTAGATGACCGTGATTATTGTGATGTTTTGGAGACCACCATTTAGTAATATTACGCTACACACACATATCGCTGTGTCGGCAATGCTCAAAGCAAACATGTACGCCCTGATAGATGTCGTCATCCTTCGAAAGTACACGATTGCCACAAACAGGTTTCCTGGTGTGCCCAGAACGCACATCAAAAACAGTATTAGATTTGTGTGTAGACTATCTGAATTCGAAATGGTTTCTTCTGTACTCGATATATTGTAAAAGGATGAAACAGTAGCAGGTTCCATATCGTTGATTACGACTTCTTGTTCCTGTTCTGAAGTAAATGTTCGATCTTATATAGCGCAGTATCCAGTCCTTAGGATGCCCAAACCGCTTTACTGTTTATCCCCTGATGGATCTGTTCAATCGCACACCATCTCGACATTTCTGGGAAGAATTCAGCGACTGTGCAATTAATGCGCGAAGACAATTAATACTCAAATATCCATCATTGTTTGCAGCCATGTACTCATTCATACAGCTGAATTAACGTAGCAACGTAGATTGAAGGAATTTTCGCAAGGTTCGACACGTCAACACAGGATTCCATTCCGGGTGCTGTCGATTGATAGTCCTATGCTCCAGCACTGCGCCACTGCACTTCACAAGTACGTTCTAAAACACTGTGTGAAGGTCGTGTTGTGTTTGTTAATGATTGTTCGATACTGTCTGCCACAACATCATCAGGATCAACTAAATTGTTCATCAGCGATATCGCTAATTACCCAACATCATCTCACCTTTTCACATGGTTAATACAAGAGTGTACTTTCTGCGTTCCAACCATCCCTTCGTTTTATTTGGAATCTTGTCTCTATACGCCAACCTCACATCATTCGAAGTCCCAGTAGCTCACGATGTGCCCGAACTGACGCCAATATGTGTACTGTTGCCGACGGCGATGTTGTGTTCACCATTGGCTCTACGCCCTGTACGCTATTTGAAGTCAATATCTACGCATGTGGTGACAGGGGGATGCCGATATAACTGTACTACATTTGTAATGCATCACGTGCTCGTAAACGAATTAACAATTTCCTTAGAAGATGTGAAATGGATACTGTGAAATGCATACTCGTGCCAACAGCGATGTCTTGTTAATCACTGGACCTACACCCTACAGGCTCGTTGTAATCAATATATACGCATGCGATTACAGGGACGAATTACATATGATTGGACTATTTTCGTAATATTTCTCCTGTCTCCTATATATATATGTATATATATATATATATGATGTATATATATATATATGTGTGTGTGTGTGTGTGTGTGTGTGTGTGTGTGTGTGTGTGTGTGTGTGTGTGTGTGTGTGTGTGTGTGTGTGTGTGTGTGTGTGTGTGTGTGTGTGTGTGTGTGTGTGTGTGTGTGTGTGTGTGTGTGTGTGTGTGTGTGTGTGTGTCTTTTGCAATATATATATATATATAATTATACATTTTGCAATATGTATATATATATATAAATGCAAAATATATATATTGCAAAATATATAATTATATATATATATATATATATTGCATAAACATTGCAATATATGTAATATATGCATATGTGTATATTGCATATAATATACATATATATATATATATATATATATATATTTAAAGGCCCTAGGGTTGTCGGTGTGACCAATTGCTCCGCAGTCTCCTTTAATGCAGGCGTTGTTCCGATTCATGTGCCTGATTAATTGAGATCGTAGAGTACATTGTCTTCACATTGAAGCTGTATATATATATATATATATATATATATATATATATATATATATATATACATATATATATATATATATATATATATATTTCATCATGTGTAGCCACTATCCCCTTCCAACGCGCACCGGTCAACGTGGAAGGGTAGGCCAACAACACCAGCATGCAAAGTAAAATGAGCAGAGGATAGTGCGAGACAGGCAGATTTGGAAACGACCTGCTGAGGCCTTCGCTCACAATTCAGCTGCTCAATGATGATGATGATGTGTAGCCAGACAATTTAGGGTATACAGGTTAAATGTGTGTGTGTGTGTGTATGTGTGTTTGTGTGAGTGTGTGTGTGTGTACGTATGTGTGTGTGTGGTGTACATAAAAGGCGTATTTTAAACTCACATTTTGGAAAGACAACTTCATGCAACTGTTTTCGTGTAATTACTGGACTTGCCTCCCGTAAAGTCGTGTACATTTAGCAAACACAAATATAATAAAGTTATACTATTGAGCAACATGACAAAGGAAAACATATCATGAATTTGGAAAGCTGACACAAGTATGACCGCAAAATAAACACGAACATAATAGTTTTTATATTCTTCGTTGAATGATAGTTTACATTATATTTACCACTGTGTGCATGTGTTCCAACCACCACACAATTGGCAATGTTGAAAAGAACCGATCAACAGAACAGTTGTTGTGGCATTAATCTTGAAATAGAACATTACTGATCGTGAAAGAGATCTTGTTTTTCTTGTTGTTTTTGTTGCCCTTGTTGTTGTTGTCCTTGTTGTTCTTGTTGTCCATGTTCTTCTTCTTGTTTTTGTTCTTCTTGTCCGTGTTTGTCCTTGTTGTTGTTCTTTTTGTCCCAGTTGTTGTTCTTATTGTCCTTGTTATTGTTGTTGTTGTCATTATTGTTGTATTTATTGTGTTTATAGTTGTTCTTGTTCTTGTTGGTCTTCTGTGATTTTATGTCCAGGATGACACTGACCCCGATATTAGTCCTAGATTTCTGTTTTATTTTCTTTCTCCCCCTC
The DNA here is from genome assembly GCA_963995525.1 of Escarpia spicata. Lineage (NCBI taxonomy): Eukaryota > Metazoa > Annelida > Polychaeta > Sabellida > Siboglinidae > Escarpia > Escarpia spicata. Next base: position 21,246,933 of record OZ023208.1, read on the forward strand.
CTGTGACTGACATCATTCACGAGGCACATTAACACCCTATCAGAATTGAACTAATGTTTCCATGCATTAGATCACACACATTTTGCAGGTGGATCCCTGTTCACGTAAGGGACGGACATGACTAAACTCACAACAAAGAAAGATTAGTTAAGATTACATTTCCTCTGACCGTCTTTTTGTAAAATGACCGCCACTACCGTCTGTAACTAAATTAGCAATGTATATATATACATATATTTACATACGTACGTACGTATATATATGTATGTATGTCCGTATGTACGTATGTTTATGTTTCGCAAGATGCTGGCTTTAATAAAATATCAAAAACTTCTCTTTGACACAGCTCGCCATCTGAACTGTGCCTGGTTTTAATAGAAGTTGTTGTGTGATATTTTACAAACGGTTCATCCGAACAGTGTCACTGCCTGCCTGTGTAGCAACGTCTGGCACTGACAAACGACGCCGGAAAGTGGAACTGTAGACATTCACTTTTATTGTGTTTATACACGACTGCGTTTGCATGTTGGCATACAATATGCCGAAGTCGCATAGATCAAGTAATGTCGAGGACGAGATTTAGTTCTAAGACTAATTGAGGAGACAGGTCATGGGGAGGACCTTCAGTCAAAGGTCATCAAAATGTGCAACGAGTACATGAAAATCAGTCCTACTGTATTGCCAAGCGACTTTGAACCGGTACACAGAATTGGTTGCAAAACGGACACCTCAACCCGGCCGCGACCTGTAATCGTCCGCTTCAAATCGGAGAAGACACGCGACAGAGTGTTTCAGTCAAGAGCTTCACTTAAACAAAAGAACGAACGAGTAACCGAGCGAAGTTTGAAGATCTTCATAAATGAAAGTTTAACAACAATGCGCTCAAAGTTGGCTTACGCAACAAGAGTGTTGAAAAGGGCAAACAAAATCAGAGACGGCTGGACGTACAATGGGAACATTGTAATCAAGGATGTCAACAACGTGATTCACAGGATATACACCTCGAATGAGTTGGATAAGTACCAATGACATGCAAGGCATAGCACCAAATGTGTGTGATAATGATATGAACAATTAATTGTTGCTCACATGACATTTATGACTGACACGAAATCTAGTTCTGCGATTTACAATGTCTGCTATAGGAACTATATGTATGTAAATAAGTTGGTTAAAAGGTACCTGTTTTTATATTAACGTACGTTTACTTTCAATATCTTGTTTTACTATTTGCAGTATTCTCTGCATCATTAAAAAAATATCTTAGTGCAATTTGTTACTCACGTGATTCGTTTTCTGTTTAATGTTTATTTATTTTACACACATGACTTTTTATTTGTTATAATATAATAACCTTTTTGCATTTTTTGCATTTAGATATGTCGGAAATGTGTTGGTTAGAATGCATTAGAATGCATTAGCTCGTACCACTAGAAATGCAGTTTTATTTAAAAGTTTTTTCTCGGGCCATCTTGTCAAATAGTCCTGACTTTGTTCTATTACATCGCCTTTTTTCTTGTATTTATTCTAAACATAATCTGTTTTTTTCTATCTCTGACACTTTAAGTAGCTACTTATGATGCACCGCTTTAGCTTTACATGAACAAAAGACAAATAGTGTTAAACAAAATCTAGTAACTCAAACATTAAAGGCACACACTCTTACTGAAACATTACTGCACATTGAAAATATGCTGATATCGTTAAAATTATAAACACACTGAAATGATAACTGACGAAACTTTTCTCCAATTTACAGGTGGTATTACAGATAATTGTCTAAATAATATTTTAAACATCAGTAATACTGTTGATGAAATAATGAAGTGCCAACAATACGCCGATCGTCATATTATGATTTAAAAAAACATAATTTACTAGTCAAAAACAATAATAAACATTTCAGTATCCTAAGCTGAAATATACAATCCATTAACGCAAAATTTAGTGAACTCGGGGCATTTGTGAATGACTTATCTTCCTTAAATTTTTAATTTAACATAATATGTCTCCAAGAGAGCTGGCTTTCTTATCACTAATTCAATTAAATGGATATGACTGTACATCCCACGGAAAAAGTTGCAGCACTAAAGGGGGAGTATTAATATATATATATATATATATATATATATATATATATATATATATATATATATATATATATATATATATATATATAGATAAACACTTTGATTATGAAGTAAAGATGAAATTAAATATTTATGAACAATGGGTTGGACAAATAATAGAAGGAAATGGAAGAGGCTTATCACAGACAGTCACCATAGGAAATATATACCGACCGCCAAGGCCCTTAACTGAAAACTATAAGGAATTTACAGTGGTCATATCATCTATGCAACATCATCAAAACAACAGCCTTATTCTTGCAGGGGACTACAATATAAATATGCTAAAATAAACGAGCAAGAACACTATAGCACTTTCTTCGACATGTTAACTTAATTTAGTTTCTTCCCCAAGTTACTCTTCCTACAAGGTTCACCACATGTACTGGTACACTTATTGAAACTTTTTTCTGTAATTTAACAAAGCATAATTTGCAAAGTACAACAGGAAGATTAATTAAAACATGTTCTGATCATTAACCATATTTTATGTTTATGGACACTGCTCAAAAAGAGGAACATCCTACAAAATGTATACGAGTTAACGTACAAAATAAAGAGGCTACATTAAAAGTCAAAAATGGCATAACCTCTTCTGAAATACATAATAAAATTAGCTATGAGTTCAAATGTTGATCCAAACGATAATTATAACATTATCATCAATGAAATAAATCAAGCTAAAAATAAATATATGACTAGCAAATTAGTGAAATGTAATAGATATAAACATGCAAAGTCTACATAGATACCTCAAGGCTTGCTAACCTCAATAACATACAGAGACAAACTTTACAAACAATTAAAAATCACAAACCCTGAATCTCCTGAATATGGCGTATTATTGACTAATCTAAAACATACAATATTATTTTGAAAAGAAGTTTTCGGAAAGCAAAGCAATCATATTTTGACAAATATTTTAATCAATTTAAATTTGATATAACAAACACTTGGAAAACTATAAATGAAATCCTGTATAAACATAACATTAATAAATCATTTCCAAAATATTTTAAAGAATCCGATTCTATTGAAGCAGACAGATTAGAAATTGCAAATAAATTCAATACATTATTTACCAATATAGGTAGTAATCTGACAAATGATATTAAATACAAAGGCATTCATGATCATTCGTTTTTTCTAAATAAAATAGTAAACTCTAATTTTACATTTAAATACGTTGAAGAAAATACCATAAAGAGAACAATAATTAGCCTACCCAACAAAGTAGCTGTGGATGTGATGGTCTGTCCACCAAACTGCTAAAAATGCTTGAACCTGCACTAGCCAAATTTTAACGTTATTAACAAATCAAGTATTAACCACAGGACTATTCCCTGATAAACTAAAACTTGCTAAGGTAATTCTAATTTATAAAAAGGTGAGCCAGCAGTATTCAATACTTATAGACCCATATCTCTTCTACCAGCTATTTCAAAAGTACTTTAAGCAATTTTGCTTGACCAATTATCATCTTACTTCAACGCTTTTTTTTACCATCAGCATGGATTCCGACCTAAACATTCAACTGAATACGCGGCACTAGAATTAATAGATATAATAATAACCCAACTGGATAACAATGAAATACCAATTAATATTTACCTAGATCTTTCCAAAGCTCTTGATACCATTGGCCATTTAATTTTAATTGACAAATGTAAATATTATGATATTCATGGAACAAATCTGAACTTAATCAGCAGTTACCTAACACATCGTATACAATATATGGAAATAAACAATAATATAAAATCAAATATGTTATCAATAACAACAGGTGTACCACAAGGTTCAATCTTTGGACCCCTGTTATTCACCATATATCAATGATTTTGGACAAACCAGTAGAATGTTTAATTTCATAATTTATGCTGATGATACAACTCTATCAAGTACATTAAACACTTTATGCGACCACATACATAACACAAATGTATAATTAATAAATGAAGAACTTAAAAAATAAATGAATGGCTCAAAATAAATAAATTATCGCTAAACATAGCAAAATCTAAATAAATGACATTTCAAAAGGCAAAGAAAAAATTACAGACACTTACTCTGAAGATAGACAATGTAAATATTGAACAAGTAAAAGAATTTAATTTGTTTGGTTTCATTGTAGATACAAATCAAACTGGAAAAAGCAAACTGAAAAAATATCAAACGCTTGTTCTAAAAAAATAAGCATTTAAAATAAATTGAAACATGTGTTAACTCTTCATATTAATTATTACATAATGGCATGGGGCTTTTAATCAAATAAGAAGAAAGCCCTGAGAATTATTACCTTAAGTAATTATATTTCTCACACAGAACCACTTCACAAAAAATCTACTTGTCTTAAATTACAACAATTAAAATTTTACTATAAATATTTACACAATGACTTACCAGTTTATTTACAAAACTGGAGGATAATGTTTAACTATGAGGTACATAATCATGATACAAGAGTCAGGAATAAAATATACACTTGTAAAATTAAATATGAATTTGAAGAGAAATGTCTTGGGAATAATTTGCCACTTTTACTAAATAACATTCCTGATATAGTCAACGAAAATCAAATCTTAATACACATAGCTCACAGAGATTAGCCAAGTATGTTAAACTTTATTTTTTTAATAAAATTATCAAGTAATATCCACAAGGAAAAATTGCTATATATGTATGAAAAATTCAGAACCGACAACCACCTGCCAACTTGATACAGTACAAAGTAGTGCCTTAACGACAAACACAATTATCATGTAAGCTTGCTCACACTACCACATGCACACATACATATTATGGGTTTTTTCTTCTTCTTTTTCTGGAAGAATTTGATTAGGTGATGTATTGATTCAGTTGAAGTTTTATTACAAAAGGTGGCTCCTCGATAGCGACTACCATAGTCTTAGAGGAGTCTCCTGACCCTACTTTTGGTTATTTATCATACATTGTACCATGTTTACCACAAGGATATATATTTGTATTATTGTTATTTTTAACATGAATGTATTGCATGTATTAGTTTAAATGTCTGGGTCAAATAAAACAATTTCTTCTTCTTCAGCAGTGACGCCAACACTGGCTATACACTTCCTACGTCGTCACAGTGCAGCTGCCACTGTCAGCGGTGACGACAACTCTGGTTATACACTTCCTATGTCGTCACACTGCAGCTGCTACTATCAGCAGTGACGCCGACACTGGCGATACACTTCCCATGTCGTCAATGATAACGTCTGCGGCGACACGCGAGTTTCAGTTCCTGTTCAGAAAAGTGCTTAATTCAAAATATGCCTTACAATAAACAACACGTGCTTATGTCGACACCAAGTTACATGCTATCGCACAACGATTTCCGTTGGTTAACTGAATTAGTGCTTTATAATGTGACAATAGAACGTTATTAGTATTAAGAACATCTTAGGTTGTCTTGAATTGTAAAAAAAAACCACCAACATACACACGCACACACACACACACACACACACACACACACACACACACACACACACACACACACACACACACACACACACACACACACACACACACACACACACACACACACACACACACACACACACACACACACACACACACACACACACACACACACACACACACACACACACACACTAACACACACACACACACACACACACACACACACACACACACACACACACACACATACACACACACACACGCACATACCCACCCACACACACACAAACACATTCACACACACTATATGACTTTGAAAGGTGAGGCGAAAATTGATGATTTGCTACGTAGACACGTACGTACGTACGTGCGATTCGATGCCGAAATTTTTAATTAGGTAACACATACTCGTAAAATGTTCATCAAGTTGAAAGAAAATAGATAAACCAAATTTCATAGTACAGAACTAGACATTTTCGATTCACTATCGACGTTTAAGTAACATGTAATTTTAGCAACGGAAGGTGATAGAATTTTACGTATTTATTATTTTGTTTATTGATATAACGATATCATACTTTTAGAACAATGTACTCTCTATGCTGTTATTCGCAAAGGGTGGCTAATATACTGATATCCGAAACTACTGCTACATCAGTGGTGACATATTTATGTCAAAAACTGACTCAGGTTCCAGCGAAAATGGCAATAAGCGGGCGAGGCAAGTGTAGTAATACAAAACGAGACGTTCTTCGACCGCCCTGTTTACGACTGACAAAGAATCGCCGATGGCGATGACATCGTCGACGGCGACAGAGCAAACGGGCAGATAGTGTGTGCTACGGAGACTCCACAATGACTCGTGGTTAACGTGTCACGCGAACGCACTGTAAGAGAACAAAGACGTCCGCCTTGGTATTAACTTCAAAGACAATGCGCACTTATGGATTATGCCTTTGAAAGGTAAGATGATGTTGGATAAGTTGCTTCGTGCCTGATTGCATCATTTCATTCATCCTGGTGGCATCGTATTGTGAGAAACAGTATCGAACAAACACATATTGGAAGACCTGCGAACAATCAATCGAAACGTAGTTCAAGGCAGAACAAACAAGTCGCAATCGACGCTATGGAACCTAGTAATGTTTCAACAGTTTACAATGCATCAATTTTAGATAAAATAGTTCCGAACTCAGATATTATAATGATGTCTACACATCAAATACTGTCTTTTATGTGCTTTCTGGGCATACCAGGGAACCTATTTGTGGCCGTCGTGTACATTCGAAAGATAACAACATCTACCAGGGCGTACATGTTTGCGTTGAGCATTGTGGATACAGCAATATGCGTATGTTTCATTATATTGATAAATGTGCGCTTTGACGAAATCGGAACAGTCACCGTCATCTATGTTTTCAACGCGTGTGAAATTTTCTCCGCGGATCTGTTAGCATTCCTTGCCATTGAGCGCTGTCTGGCCGTGACTAAACCTCACAAGTTCACCATCAGCATTGCAAGGGCAAAACCTGCGCTCGCCGCAATTACAGCTCTGTCTATCTGTTATTCAGCATTATTATCTACGACACTGATTTTTGGCTTCAACCGCTTGTATATCATCCTCAGCACAGCACTTGCAAATGTGTGTTTCGTCATCATGATTACGTCATACAGTGTCATGGCGGTGATTTTAGTGAAACGGAAGAAGGCTGCTCACCGTGAGATCAATGTCGTCGCGATGACACGGATAAGTGTAGAAACGGCCGCGACAACATCAAAGTTTACACCCTCCAGACACCATATGGCAACAACCGACGAAAACGTCTTGCAAATATCTATTCGCACCCGCAACAACGCGATAGTACCAGCAAAACCGCTGAAGGTCGTAAAGGTGCAGCGAGGCACTCACGTGTTATTCGTCGTTACAGCCGTGTTCATTTTCTGTTGGCTGCCGTTCTTCCTCAATAACTACGGTGTCTCCATACCCGATGGCGTAAAGTGGATGTACACGATTAACTCTGTCGTCAATCCGGTCATATACAGCTTCATAAGTCCGATGTTCCGGAACGACGTGCGAAAGTTCTACCGGGAAACCCGCGCCACGCTGAACGTCTGCTGGTGAAGACGTATTTGTTCACCAGATGCACGTGGCGTTGAGTGTTAGACGATTCACTTAGTAAGTGGTATACATGAACCAACTGTATGTGTACTCTCTAACTGCTCGAAACAACATTTCCTGCACTTGTTAGAACGATCAAAAACAAGTATCCTAATGTTTGGCCCAAGTCTCCCACGTACGTGTGATTCTTTGTCACAAAAACAAGTACATTTGCATCAATTATATGAACACAACAATATATGCACATGTAATAGACAATTGCATACTAATTCATTGCATTGTGTATTCTTTTTACGTTTCAATATACAATTTTTTTTTTTTGAAAATTGGAAACGTGCAGAGTAAGAGGGGGTAAAAAGCCCATTCTGTGGCGAAACGCCCTCCCACCTTATCTAGCTATAAGATTTAAAAATAAGAATTTTGAGATAGCTAGATGAAGCTGCATATCATCATGTCTGTCTGATTAAAATACGGGTACAACAGAAACAAAACACGCTGTAAATTGCTAACATTATCATTTTACCAGCAAAATTACACACAAAGGTCCTTACGAATGTGGGACTATATACATTAGCCATGGGAAACTGACATAAATGACGCGAATGTATAGATAATGAAAACAGCATTGTAGTAGTGGTATGAATGTATTGGTTATGTGTGCGAAATATAAGAACAAATATAAAATAAATAAATTCTAAACGTCCAACTTTTTTCAAAAACTAGAATCGTTAAAAATGTCAACTCAAGGAACGTACACAGAGAAACCGAAGTAGATTATCCATAACACCCGGACAATATATACCTAAAGGAAACTTTTCTCCGCTTCCGATATTGTGAAAACTGGACGTTCTAGAGTGCCCGTGTCGTAAAAAGGACTTAGATAAGTTATAAATATATAACAAGGAGCAGTGCATCTGATTGCGAGCTTATGTTATCGTCATCGCAGGTGTCTCCTACTTGTGAACTAATATATGTATATTTAACAGTCACAAGAATGTATCTACATTGTTAAAATCTGAGGTTTATGAAAGTCGTTGGGTCCACAGAAATGTACCCATGTTGTTGTGATCGAAAATCTCTCTCTATGCAGTTGTAAAACGTGTTTCACCTGATCTCGTTCAGTTTTAATGTGGTTTGCAGTTTCTCCCAGTGTTTATGATATTTGGTCTCTCTAAGTTGTTATGACCATACATTGGTCATGTTGACGTGACTGTTTGCTTTATTTTTTTAAACTGACATATCTGTTCGCAATTCTTGTAACAGTATGCATTTCCAGCTTGACATTATCAGTGGTAAATCCATTGCGCTGAGCTACATTTTGTTATGGCAGAAGGTATCTGATCATTTTTACGACAGGAGGTCTCTCTGGGTTGTTGCTATCATACATACAGTGAGTAGGCATATTTTGAAGAATATTATGTTAGTGTTATATTGACAATTAACACACATTTAAAATGACAGAATGGTATACAATGGTATATATCGTATAATGCCGTATGATGTTTAGACTATTTGATAGTTAAAGTGTTTTAATGCTCATTCCTCCATTAGGGAATTTTTAGAAGCTGTAAATAGAATAACACAATAGTAGATCTATTTATAAATACAGGCATTCTGAAGCATATAATAGAATGAAGATAACATTGCCGGTTTCCTGATCCTCGAATGTTTTTTCGATTTTATTTTCATGCCTAATAGTGACATGTGACGTTTTGTTGATTCACGATCTGTCTTGAATATTATTATAATTTCGGGCACGTGTCCTCATGCTGTCGTGTCAGACCTTGGACAAGTTATTTCTCTCCAGTTCACTCAGCTTGTCTGTCTAAATGAGTACCTGGCTACAGACGGTGGTGGACATTTGTGTAAGAATAATATCCGCGCATTAATTGCACCGTGGCTGCATGTTTCCTGGAGAAGTCGAGATGGTGTTCATATGAACAGATCTGCCAGGGGGTGAGAAGTGAAGTGCTTTCAGCAATCCTGTGAACCGGATACTGTGTTATATAAGCAGGTACCTGTGCTAATAACATCCCCCTCGGCTTGTGGCACACTGTAGACGCCCAGATCGTGTAGGTCTTCGCGGACGTCTGGAGGATCTGTGGGTTTTCCCTGGTCTGAAAGCCTTTGAAATATTCGTCCGATCTATGATCCTGTTACTCATACACATATGAGTTATCAGCTCGTTTCATATCATCTCTCTTACTGGTGGTCGAGTAACGTAAGACAGTATGCACGGGTGGTGGACTCGTCATCATATATCTTTCTCGGCATTTACAGACATCTACTGGATTTTGGGTGCATCTCCCGGTCTCCCGGAATACAGCCACACATCTCGACGAAACATTTCCAACCGCACCCCCCGCCCGTCTCCGAAACATCGCGACACCTCGACAATCAATATTATAGACTGATTTGAATTCTGCTAATCAGTAAAGCACCAGTAAAGTGAATCTTCTCTTTTGTTTTCAGTATACCAATTCATGTCAGTGTCTGCCATGTGTAACTACTACACATATTCATGTTTGACATTTTAAGCCTGAGGTTTAATGATCAAGGTGAATGTTGGAAATGACAAAATGAGGTGTTATTGTGATGCTAACAGTGTATTTTCCTCGTCAAGTACTCAAAGGTTCATAATATGTATGTCTACCTTCTTCAACAATGAATAATTTATTTTATAAACTTATTTCGGAGTAATCGTCATATGCTAAATAGTTTTTAAAGGTGTAGTAATATGTCTTTGTTGATACACTGGGTATAATACACAAGTGCAGAAGTCAACCTACTTTTTCATGTCCAAGATGTTATTATTAAAATGTTTATGAAAACAACTGTATATTTAAATGTGCACATTACAATTTTTTGATAACTTAGACGTAGTTATAAATTTGAAATTACCTGGATTGATCAAATGTGGGCCTTCCGCAGACTATGTATCCTCCCTGTGTCTGCCTGGCCCGGGTGACCGCCTCTAGCCCCTCCTTTGCCTCCTCTCAGTCTCATTCATGTGTTGCAATGTGGCCTCTTGCAATATCATAATTCAAGTTACATACTATGTATTTATATATTGCTCTGGTGAGAATATATACACATATTGGTAAATACATAAGGATATTTGGCTTATGTCATTTGAAAGGATAAGGATACTAATTAATGCATTACATACACTATAGTCAGGCATCAAGGACCACAATGAAAACAAGTGCCTGCATTTCCTTGTGTAATCCCTATATGTATAAATTATATATATATATATATTATGTATTTACACTTTACATTTATATATTGAATAAAATCACCATCATGGTTGTCATATAAAAATCTTAATTATTTTGCATAAAATACAATGCAAGTAAAAAATATCTTGCAGTAATAGTATCAAAATATGAGTCACAAAACAATGTTTTAATAATTACGATCACCAATATAATACTCCCGTATTTGACGTTCTGTTGCACGAAATTACGAATGCTCCCTGACTAAGTTATTCACACGATCAACAGGGGCCTACTGCCAAAGCAATGTTTCTTGTCATTTCGCACCCTCACGTCATCTACTCTCTATATGTATTGTCGGAATAACAACTTATTAACAAGATCCTGCGTAACCAAATACAATACATATCAAATATTAAGCTCATTAACGTTGTCACTCTCTGACTGAATCTCTGGCTGATATCATATGATATGGTTACTGTCAGTGTCTGACTCTGACTCTGAGACTGAGAGTCAACCTCGAGTCGAGTGTAGACGTTCGCAAGTTGCAATTCTCGTTGAATTAATACATGGCTACGCGTTCTTGTTGCTAACTGCGATAGTGTAATACGTACCTTCGTACAACCTCTTTGGAATCGTTATCTTGTTACGCCAAAGCAAGTGTGTGTTGTTATTGTTTTCGAATGGGTGGGATGCCTATCTCGCGTAAAGCACGTGACCGAAATGTCGTAGTAGGTCGACAGCGCAATGGGCGTTCGCCAGCTGTACCCGGTGTAACGACAACTCTTTTTTACTATTAAAAAACAAGAACGCATTTTTTTATTAAACCAACTGGAGCACTAGTTAAACTATTCACACATTACACATCTGGACATAAAAGAACAGGATTGGCGATGGGCAAACGAAGTGATTGAGCTCCTTTAAGTGTAAATCTATGGCTTGCTTGCCTGTTGATCTTCACACTGTCTTTATGGCCAAACTATACACGTTATACGCCGGCATCTGTGCAATGGAGTGGTGACTGCCTGAGGACATGAATGGACGATCCGATGTCATCTGGTGTCTTATTGGACTCGTTGGTTTAGTAACTGATTGGTTTCCACCAAGGCAGGCTGTACGGTCTATATTGATTCAGATGAGCCTCAAGACAGTGGTCGTGTTGCAATCGGTGTTATGTTATGAAACCGGATTACATCAAGCTAATCAACTGGATCAGGATTTAGACGAAGTTTCACAGATGATATGTATATGCATTTCACTCCTCTAATACAGAAATACACTTTAGTCCACAATTCAAAGATTTCCAGAAAATATCCAGATGCGCTTTTACCGGTGTCGGTCGCCGTGGTGACGAGACCTGTGTAAGTTATCATTCAACTGTTATCCCTTTCTCTGTAAGATTAAATCAGAACTGGAATATATATGATCTGTTTTGATAATGAAGTATGTTAAGGTCCATTATTCTGACCTGTTAATAAGATGTAGTCGTTTTTGTTCACAACAACATGGGTTGTTCACAATGTGCTACGGGCAGCCGCGGCATGGCACAGGCAGCACCCCGTTGCATGTGTGGCCCAATACATTATATGTAATAATTCCACATATGATGGTTTGGGTATTGATAGACTGACACTCAGATTACATGTGTAATGTGTATACTCAATACCTTGATAATATACATGTACATATGTAGATGCTGTACTGTTTCTTTCTAGGTGTAATTAATAATTTTTTTATTTCTTCCAGACATCGACAGAAAAGGATATGCATTGTATTATTGACCTCTCTCACTGCAAGCATTTGATAAAATGTTCAGCGACAACATTTTCACAGTTCAGCAAATGTAATACTTTCTATTTCGTGTGCTATTGGAACATGTCAAAGTCTAAAAAAACTTATTGCGCAGAAATTTGTGCAATGTGTTTAAGAAATGTGAATGAAGAAAGATGATGTTGTACAAGCAGAGGAATAATTTCTATATTATGTATATAAACCTATTTCTGTTGCGGGCGTCCATCTGTGTATTTGTTATTGCTTCACAAAATGTGATTTAGTCCACAGGTCAGATATTTAACATAACGTATAGCTCCGGCAAAGAAGCAAACACATTTAATTCACAACAAACTATATTGGTAATTCAAGAGTACATGTTATTCCATATTTTGCACAATTGTGTATGCTATGGCAGAACATGCAACGTATTAGTTTTCCTATTGTCAGTCACATATCCTGGTATGATGCTGTTTGAAACACAACAACGGTTGTTTTTTTGGTGTATCTTCTTTGACTTTCTGACATCCATCTTGCAGCCATATATTCTGAAAATATAGATTGATTGAAAGAATTAGAATAGTTACCATTGATATTGTTAGTGAACAGTCATACTGAATTTAATAAAAACTAAGCATGATTCCAGATCTACATGTATGTATTTATAATAATCAGCACGCAGGAAGCCGAACTGTTGAATTTTACAGCCCGGTGTGAAAATGGATTCTCCCTTACTCACCAGTTCTAATAATATTATGTAAATGGTTCACAAACAAGGAACCTTTGTGATCTCGTTTTGTTCCGATATAGTCATATATTTTAGATAACAAATATTTTGTCTGAATAGGATGAAAATTTATCTTCTTATTATAGTAATATTGATGAAAATAATCACATCTAAGCGTGCGTTAATCACAGTAGAATGGAGAAGAGGTTCGACGACTTTAACCCAGATCTATCCCGGCGTGTGTTTTGCCCCGACTTGTAAACACTGTTTGTAAATCATATTTAGGGTCAAACAAAATCAAAAATAGGATATGTTTAGATACTTACATATTTTAAAATTGCACCTCATTATATTTCTAATGAATCCAAAGATTTGGCGATTATTTCAAATATTCTCAGCATTTTGTTCATATATTCGAAGGGCACACATCGATCGTTACCATGTAAACACATATGTGTGGCTTCAGCGGTTCGGCGAGCCACCCGCAACCGCAGTTCCAGCTACTGCTGCCAGATCGGAAAAGGTCTATTGTTGATAGTGAAATGTCCGAGGACGACTTTACTGCCACGGGCATTGCACCTGGCGAACAAATCACATCATTTTTCTACACTATCTCTTTGTTATCAGTGGTTTGTTTTTTTACAAATACTTTACATTACATTTCCATTTTGCATGATGATAACATACATTGTATTGACTATGTCATAAAGACCACTTGAGTGAAGTAAAGTAAAGGTAAGTTCTTGTGTAGCGCAGTATTCAGTCGTTAGGACAGCTCAAAGTGATTTACACTTTACTCCCTGGTAGACATATTCAATTGAACATCACCTCGACTTCTCCGGGAAGCTATAAGCCACGCTGCAATTAATGCGAGAATATTATTTATACACAAATATCCACCAAAGTCTATAGCCAGGTACTCATTCATGCAGCTGAGTGAATTGGAGCAACGTAGAGTGTAGTGATTGTATAGAACATTTTCGTTAGCCCATTGTAATTGCCTAATCACTAATGTTTGCAAGTTGTAAACCTTGTTTGTAACAATGAATAATTATTTTCTATAAATGTATATAATTATGATATTGTTAAGTAAACATCGTCCTAAGTTATATGTGTTATCATTGATTTCTCTCTGGTTTACATTTAATGGTCATGTGATATTAAACATTTAAATGTTCTACACACCATTGCTAAGTCAGTTATTTGTGTGAGTTGTAAACATACAAGACATGGAGCAAACTACAATTCGCATTTGAAATCAAACTGGTGTTGTTTCTTGTAACAAAGACTCGTAAAAGAAGTAATTGTTTGAATGTCCTGACATTATTACAACCTAAATGTTATCTGTTCTCTCGAAGTACACACATAAGTAATAACAACGCCACCATATGAAATACATATCTTGGAAAAGATGTGATACAGGCGAGTGGACCTAGTATGTAGTATTAATGAAGTAAACTTAGAATACTGTCAAGTAATAAAATTAGTCCATTGATAGTATGACGTGAATACGAATCTGATGTTGGCCATTTTATAATTTAAAGATGATTTTTGCATTTGTTTGATTGAGTGTATGTGCACATATGTAATGCAACATAAATGTTTGTTATGCAATGTTCTTGGAATTGCGAGGGTTGAATGGTGAGAGACCATCTACCACAGGTCATCGCTGGAGGCAGATCACGACAAGGCCTACCTGGCAGAAGGGTCACTTGAGGAATGTGTATCATTATATATAGTTTAGGTGTATGTATGTAATTATATATATATATATATATATATAGGTTACAATATATGTAATTATATATATATATATATACGCTACAACTGTTTGGTTGTCATTAATGGGTAATGATAGAGCATCGACTTTGACCTCAACAGTAATCTATGTAAGCTAGCATCTACTTATAATCGAGCTTGCGTGTGCGGATAGGTCAACGTTTTCTTGTTAGACGGCTTGAACCTCGAACGCCAAACGTCCAGGGATTAATCTACGAGCGTTAAGTATGATGGCCGAGAAGGGCCATCGCGTTTTTGTGTGGCAACCTGCAGCGCCATGGAGCGATGACGCGATGCGCGATGCGATGGGCGGTGCGATGAGCGATGGGCGATGCGATGGACGATGCGCGATGCGATGCGCGATGCGATACGCGATGCGCGATGCGATACGCGATGCGATGCGCGATGCGATACGCGATGCGCGATGCGATACGCGATGCGCGATGCGATGGGCGATGCGATACGCGATGCGCGATGCGATGCGCGATGCGATACGCGATGCGCGATGCGATGCGATGCGCGATGCGATGCGCGATGCGATACGCGATGCGATGCGCGATGCGATGGTATGGTATAAATTATAAAGATGCCGTAATGAGCATGCGTACGTCGAAAACGAGACTTTGGCAGCCATTTGTATTTTATTAAACGCATTCCTTTTTGTGTTCAGAGCATGTGATGATGGCTGATGATGCTGACTGTACGTATACGGTTACATATATATTTGGTTTGCGCACACAATTTGTTGTGTTCGTACTTCTAACTGTTGTGACGAAAGTCTGGGTCAAACACATTTCATAACATGACATATAAAATTATGTACTTCTTTTTCCGCTCAAATTGCAGTGTTTTAATTATTTCCGTCTGGATATCCTTGGTAGAAAATATAAAACTTGTTTTGAATACATGGGAAGAGACGACAACTTTTTTAAACTTTCGCTTATTGCAAATGCCGTTCATTTGTGTCCAAGTTTATGTTTCAGTTATTATAAATAGCTACAATATTCGGTTTAACAAGAAACATGTACATTAAATCATCGAAAACACTGAATTTAGTCGTCATTTGCGTCACATGTTTTTCTTTCTGTCTACAGCTTAATTGTTTCTTTTTAGTTATGTGAATCGAATAGCTGAGGCACAGTTTATCAAACCGTAGATACGCTACAGTGTAACTGCCTGTCAATCGCAGCGATTTACGATGCTGTACAATATAGCATGCGGCACGAAGTCGTGTAATTCCATGGTGCACGTAAAATAATTTAATAAAAAGAAGAAGAAGAAGAAACAGATTGTGCAATTGAAGAAAAGAAATTAGCAACACAAATCACAGCAATACTATTGTCATGAATACACGCATTTGAATGCAACAATGAATGTTAGTTATATAAGTCACTAACATTATTTACTCACAAAAATCTCTTGACCCTTAGACGTTGCAAGTGCATATATACAATCCACTGTTGTTGCTATATAGTTCCATAGCTTAACACCTCGACGTCTAATGGTTTTTATATAATACGTTGGTTTTAGAAATTGGTACATGCAGTAGATCCACATGGCGTGTCCTATAATTATTGGTGAACGATTTGCAGTTAAACACCGGAAGGACAATTGGTTTCTCATTCTACCATGTGCAACGGCCAACACATTTTCTTTAGACGACCAATTTGTAATTAAACAGACTGAAACGATCACAAACAATTGCTAAGAAAGCGCATGTTAAATGTATGATTATTTTAAAAATATTTTAAAAATCGTTTTGTCAACGCGGATTTGAAATACCGCATGAAAATGTCTGTATTGTTATCTGTGTCATGTTTACGAGTTAAAGTTCGCCACTTATTACATGTATTGCGTTTCAGCAGTGACACGTGGTGCAAGTCCCTGGAAGACTAGCTCAGTGGTTACGCCGCTACAGCCTCAATCACGGGGTTTCCTGCACATCCTCTTCATGTGTCTGATGTCTTCCTTGTCGTCTTCGACTTTGTAGTCTACAGTAGATATAGCGTTTTACACAAGCTAGTAAAATGTTATAACATACATTGTATAACAGTACAAATGTTTCAATCAAACTTAGGGAAGACAACAACTATATTATCAATATCAATGTTTGTGTTTAAAAACATTCCTTAAATCGATGCTGTCTGTAGAACAATAGCCTTGTCTAAAACTAAACAGAGGTTGTTTGCAAAAAATTAGTATAGTATCCTATGCTTAATAAGGTGAGCTAATTTTCTACTTTACAATTCATTTGTAAATATAATTTTCTCACCGTATATTAATTGTTCATAATGTACTCTCACTCCTATTTTGCATATTTTAATAAAATAGACTATATTCACTTCATTTTACATACTGTAATGATCGGTTTGCTTAATGGTACTGTTGTGATTCTGAAAAAGGTTCCTATCGCTCCGCTAGAATCTTTAGGATGAATGCAATTATTAAATACGTACGTCAAATATGCACAATAAACTTGAAATGCCTTATACGTATGTGTGCAAATTACATAGCATTAATGTACATTAATTTAAATGCTACGTTACCATAAATCTCTGGCAAGAAATACAGCAGGTCTGGTTTTCCTCGGATGACCATATCGCTTGTGCGCCTTACGCTCGTTCGTTTTTGATCAGTGCCAACATATGTGTTAATGATTTCTCTTAAAACGTGCGGTGCAAACAAATTTAACGAATATGCACAAAGAAGCACGGTGTTTCAGAAGTGTGTACAACATATTACTTATTGTATGTTAATATAATCGTCGATTGAAATGATTCCTTGAAACTCGTAGTATTTCATCGTTCAGTTTTCTAAGAAAGATACTTCTGATATACATCATGTTTTCACTGTAATTGTAATTTCACTGTAATTGTTGTATACATATATATATATACATATATATATACACATATATATATATATATATATATATATATATATATATATATATATATATATATATATATGACGTGTGATGTTAAGAAAGGAAAACGTGTGATGCTAATTACTATGACCATGCATACAGCTGATACCGTACATACTTATGTGATAATGTAATTTCTCCGTATTTACAATGAATAAATAATGTAAACCAATACTCATTCAATATTTTTACTGTTGAGGTGTATACTCTTGGTTTCTATGGGAACTTCCATAGACAACAACAACATGTCTTACGACATATCATCAAGGTGATCCCATCTGAACGATTGTCCTCCAAAAACACATTCGCCTTTCCTCGTCCCATTCTGATACACCTTAACAGCTATGTTACACGGCTGTAACACAACTGAATTTTTTAGACTAGAGAGCAATGTCGTTTTCTATATGATTAAGCACAAACGTGTATATCAAAATTGTCATTTACACCTGGAAGTGCCGATGCACTAAAGTGGGGGTTAAGTAGCACTTTTGGTTAATTGTATCTCTTGTCTGGCAAGTGGATTACATGATGTGTCAAAGTCGGTGCGTCTGTGGAGACTATAATCCCTGGGTCAGGAGCTATAATCAGAACAGCACCACCTCCCAAAATTGCAGCAGTGGACTAGAATGATGCTACTTAATTACATCGTCTGGTCGTAGTTGCGCATGTGGTTGTGTCTTTGATGTCGACACAATTGTTTCTGAACAAGTATAAGCATGAGTCAACTAAGATGGGCAGGGCTTGTAGAGAAAATGGGAAAAGAACGGATGGCAAAGAGAGCAGATGTACAGAGACGGGAAGGGAAAAGGAGGCGAGGAAGAACTAGACTGCGATGGGAAAACTATGGAAAAGAGATTTTGAAGGATTGGGAGAAAGGTGGAAAACGAGAAAGAATGATCTGGTGAGAGAGCTGTGCAGGATCAGCGAGAGAAATTACAAAAAATCAGACATCGAGCATCGGAATCGAGGCCAGTTTCACCCCTGACAGACAGGGATATATGAGGAGTTCAGATGCATGCTTGTGGAGAGCCTCATTGTAGATATTTGGGGGGTGTAAATCGAGGTTTTTGAAGAGCCTGAAGATGGAGTTATTTTGGCGAGCCTCAATTGGTGTGCTAATTGTGATTTTGGAGAGCCTTAATGTTGCTGTTTTGGCGAGCCTCAAGAGGGGGAATGCAAATCGAGGTTTTGGAGAGCCTCAACCCACCAAATATCCATCATGTTCCGACGCCAGTGTTTTGGGTTTGGCTTTGTTGTCTGGGCTTGAACAAATTCGTTACCTTAGGCAACACTGGATGCCTTTTATGTCCAACGCATGTGTCCATGGTTGATGACTTTGAGTGTGCGTATACGGTTACACATCTAGTTATTTTGCACAAAAGATTATGTGATTGTACTTCTAAATATTATGATAGAAGCCTAATGCGATTGAGTTTAGACTAAGATAAATGGGGGCATGCGAGCAATCACCTTAAAGAATGTAATCTAGGTTCTCTCACCAAAACCGGAGACCAAAAATGAATTATTTCATAGCATGAGGTGTGTACCTCTTCTACCACTCCCCATTTCATTTTTGGTTTCATCTGAACATCCTCCACACATGGAAAACAGGGATGTTTGATTGCATTTTTCAGTTGAACATTAACCGAGGGCTTTGAACTATACATTTCTTGAATATTTATTCATTAATGACATCATATATTTTCATAGGTGTACATATCATGTTCATTATGCCTTACATAAATAAAACAATACACACACACACACACAGATATATATATATATATATATATATATATATATATATATATATATATATATAACTATAATCAGTTAGACCCTACTAAACTTGAGTGTCTTTAGTTTATAATAAAATATCTAAATCGTAAACTAAAATAGTATTGTCTCTAATTATTTTACCAAAACTACATATAAAATGCACAAACGAGGTAGCGAATCGTTGTTCCTAGAGCGTAGTTTCATTTTTGCTAAGGGATCATCTCGGAACATCGATGTCCGATGTCAAGCGAAATTATTTTTGTTTGGGGGACTGGGGTCTGAGGCAGTTTTATCTGGCGTCGGACATCGACCGACACTCTTAATTATACTGGTATCATCATATAATAATGTTAAAAAAATTGGGTGGGTGGGGGGGCTGAGGCAAGATGAAAGTAATTTCGTCTGATATCGGACATCGACGTTCTGAGATGACCCCTAAGTGAATCGAATTGTAGACGCACCGCGCGCACCGTGCACCTCCTAGTAGACCTACTACAAGTTAACTTCCTATCAATTTCGGCTGTTTATTACGTAGTCCAATAGCGCTGGTAGCTTGATTTGAGCGGGGCTATTTATTGACACCGCGTTATTCATACTTTTCATTTCGGCGCAACGCTGCTTTTATGTGCTACTACGGAACCCAGATTAAGCAATTAAACATCACTGCATTTGTATCGAAGATCGTCTCACGGAATATGTGTCAGTTTCTTCCAGATATGGAAATATTGGGGACCGAGGAGTAAATCAAGAAGCATAAATTATGAAAAGTTTATATTTTAATTTATATAAGGCATAAATAACATGTTTGCATTCTGAACAGATAGTATGTCATTAATTAATAAATATAAACAAATAGGCTTCAAAACTGTTGGTTAATGTTAAACTGAGAAATACCTTAACCATCCCTGGTTCATCGTGTCTGCAGGCACACAAAATAGTGTTTATATTTGCGATCAGGGATATCCAGATGGAAACAATAATTATTTAACAAATAAAATGTTGAATAGGTACATATTTCATTTTATAAAGTAACCTATTTCAGTCCCTAGTCTAGTTTTTGCGAAGAAGCTGCCTGCCTGGCATCCGTTTTTGTTTGGCTAAATAATTCAATCCCAGTAGATTTCCGAGACAAAATTTAGAAGTACAATCACATAATCTGTTGTGCACAATAACTAGATGTGTAACCGTATACGTACAGTCAGCGTCATCAGCCATCATCACATGCTCTGAACACAAACAGAAATGTGCTTAATACAAATAAATAAAAATGGCTGCCTAAGTCTCGTTTTCGGCGTACGCATGCTCATTGCGGCACCTTTATAATGTATACCATCGCATCGCGCATCGCATCGCATCGCGCATCGCATCGCGTATCGCATCGCGCATCGCATCGCGCATCACATCGCGTATCGCATCGCGCATTGCATCGCATCGCGCATCGCATCGCGCATCGCGCATCGCATCGCGCATCGCGTATCGCATCGCGCATCGCATCGCGCATCGCGCATCGCATCGCGTATCGCATCGCGCATCGCATCGCGTATCGCATCGCGCATCGCATCGCGCATCGCATCGCCCATCGCATCGCGCATCGTCCATCGCATCGCGCATCGTCCATCGCATCGTCCATCGCATCGCCCATCGCATCGCGCATCGCCCATCGCATCGCCCATCGCATCGCGCATCGCGTCATCGCCCCATGGCGCTGCAGATTGCCACACAAAAACGCGATGGCCCTTCTCGGCCATCATAGTTAAGAGTAGGACGTAAGACATAGGTATATTTTCAAAATATCCCTATATGTCAGGATATTCACCTTTTATGGGGTAACCAGTTGTTCGGAACGTAAAACGTAATGTGCGCGTAATACGTAAAAGGCACGTGCGGGAAAAGCTTCTGGAAAACGGCCCCTGCGTCTTAGACGTGGCAACAAGAAGCAGACACTGATACAATAATGCTTATGTTTACCCTCATGCCAATAGCATAGCAATACGAATATTATTTGACAATTCTACACTATCACGACTAGGGCCTACCGATGTGCGTGATTTCACATTCTCTCCGATCTTCGTAAGGAGGATGGCCGTTGTAAGTAGGTGAAACAGGCAATATGTTCCCTGAAACGTTGCGTCTGCGTTAATTAACCTTTATGTTAAGTACAGCTTAGCAGTGCGTGTTTCTTGTATATATTCTACATCGAATATAATGTGATGTATGGTCGAATGTTAACGTTAATCTTTATTTAATAGTACATACTTCACATTAAAATATAATGTATTGCAGATATGAATCCACACGGATGTCGTTAATGAACAAACCAAGTCACAATCATTTGTACAACATTACACAAACAAACACGTACACTTTTAAACTTGGTCACTACCAGAAAGACCGAGCTTTCGTAGAGGCTATGTTCGTGCCAATCGCCCGCGTTAAATGACATATCTAATTATTTTTATCGCAGCAAAACGCACTAATTGTTTTCTTTGTGGCAACACGTAGCCAATTAAAGCATCGCCTGCACATCGTACGATCGGTACACGCGTAAAAGACACATTTAAGTCATACATTCATCGCACGCGCTTACAATAAGTTTTTTAAAATCAGAATTCACTACTACATCAGACATGAGTGTAGTATAATCCTTACTGTTGCTTTGATATATCGGAATTAGTGGAATGTGTTATGTTTATGGTATTTCGATTTTTTTATTGAATCCAAAATGAATTAGTTGATAATATAATAAAACTTTCTATTTCACAGCCATGTACTATCCATATTTTTATCTAAATATCTAGTTAAAATAGCAGAGTAAAGTACACAGTAACACCAACAAAGAGATTTCTTTTTCTTAATTTTTTATTTTGTTAGGTATGTGCTTTGAAGGGGACACATTTCTTTTGTTAAGATTATTAATAAATGTCATAATCAAAAGTTGACAAAACAAATAATATATATTATGAACATCAATGTAATTTGAATGTGAATATATTTTTACAAATTTGTTATTGTTAATATTCTCCATTTATAATTTCAAAAATTAAACACACAATTAAAAGTATTAATATATGTAAATGAATTTCCACGATTTACAAACGTGATGCTGTATATTAGTCATTTTGTAAAGCAAAGTTAAGCTCCAATGTTGTAACATAAGTGAAAAGAGAAATATTTATTAACTCAGTCGTTGAAGCACCCGAACATTTAAAGGAACGTCGTATGTCCGTTTCCCAGGATAAGTTATCGGTTAATTGTCATGTGTGTAACGACCGTAGGAACCAAACACATCAACGGTAGGGACGTCTGGCTCAGCAAGACCTGTCATGTCGTGTGTGTAGAGACCGTAGGAATCAAACACACCAGCGGTAGGGACGTCTAGCTCTGCAAGACCTGTCTTGTCGTGTGAGTAAAGACCGTAGGAACCAAACACATCAACGGTAGGGACGTCTGGCTCAGCAAGACCTGTCATGTCGTGTGTGTAGAGACCGTAGGAATCAAACACACCAGCGGTAGGGACGTCTAGCTCTGCAAGACCTGTTATGTCGTGTGTGTAAAGACCGTAGGAACCAAACACACCATCAGTAGGGAGCAACAGCGAGTATTATTTTACTATATTTATCTGACTGTTGACAGATATTTCGAATATTTCATGGGGTGAAATACAAATTGCGAACAATGTTTCGGGCTATCAAACGACAGTTGACGGACAACAAACCGGCAACGTATTTATTCTAGTAGAAGAACACCAAGTAAATGCATAGAAGTCGGAACGAGTCGTATATCGGGGTCTGAGCCGGAACTTCAGCACCCGCTGCTGTCGGGCATTACTTTCGAAGCGTAGAGATATTTAAAAATTCACAAAATGCTTGTTTGTGGTGCTTAACAATCCACTCGAAATATTGGTGGGTTTGGTCCCCATAACCCCTCCCGACTCCTCCCGACTCCTATGGAATGTATGAATGAGTAACATATATCGTACCTTCACAATAATTTCAACCTACCTTCCAGACCACCATAAAATCAACATTTTACTTCCAATTGCCTTGAAAATTAATGTGTTGGTGCTACATACAAACATAGGACTAATCCTTCAAGCATAGAATGTTAACAAAATATGTTTTCCGATTACGATGATATTTTCACATTTTATGCCGAAGATGCCGAAGATGCCGAAGATGCCGAAGATGCCGAAGATGCCGAAGATGCCGAAGAAGCCGAAGATACCTACGGATCTAATGCCGACAGATGACCGGTCTGCTCTAGCATTCCACATACATGTACTTTCTTCTGAACATATATGTGAAACCTTCATAATAAAGTTTATGTAAATGCTTCTTATACTGTAATTGTGAGATCACATAAAACAATTATATTGTGTTATCAGACAAATACTAGTTTTATGTCATTTATATCATGTGTACAGTTTCTAAAATAAATTGCGCTACAGCTTAAATAGTCCCTAATTTTATTCAAGAATATAATGTGTCTGAAATGATCTAATCGGTTACTGCTATTTAGAGCATCCACTACCAACATAGAACTAATCATTCAAACAGGTTAACTAAGCCATTTCTCCGATTTACACTATATTTTCACAGTATATATGCCACATATACCTACAGATTGAATGCCGGGTCGGCAAATGACCAGTCTGCGGCAGCGTGTCATATATAGGCTTTGAACGTGCCATTTCTTAGATATCCGATCTTTTGCAAAAATAGGACTAATCATTCAAGTATAGGGTGTTATCAAAAAACATTCTCCGATTGCGATTATATTTTCACAGTATATGCTGAAGATATCTACGGATCATATGTGTGGTCGACAAGTGACCGGTCTGCGCAAGCATTTCATATATAGGCTTTTGAACGTGCTATTTCCTTAAGATATTCGACATTTTGCTGCCATTTTACATTGCAAACATAGGCGATTCATTCACGAACAGGATGTTTTTTTTAAAGTTCTTTTTATGATTTGTTCACAGTATATGCAGAAGATACCCACGGATCAGATGTGGGGTCGGCAAATGTGGTGGGGTGCTTTCCTCGCGTGCCATGCGCGTTTAGCGTGAACGCGTAATGCAAATTGATATCGTCGCCGAGCGCGGGAAGGGCGTAGCGGTGATGCATGTGTAATTGGTTTGTCTCGGTGTTTCTGGTAATGTATATTAATTAATACGCTAGCTTTGGAGCATTGTACATATTCTGTGCCCTCCAAGATGCCGAGGTCCACTGATTGTTCTCTATGTTCATTCGCTTCATTGGACCATTAGCTTCTCATCTAACAATTGGGGGTGTGTTTGAAAATAACCCAAAGGTAGTTTTTCAGTGAGTTGTCGGTCATTCCCCAAGTGACGCCACTAGAGTCACGTTTCATTATAATATTATGTTGCATGCAATGGCGTAGTTGGCGACAGCAGAATTTACATGGTTATGGGAACGAGTGTAAGTTCAAAATAATGTGATAGTGACGATTGTTACCTTTGGTTCGTTTCACCACGGGTGGGTGTAAGGGCCGTGTTCGTTTCGTTGGTTGTACTCACACATTTGTTATTATGTATTTGGTGGACACGTACTTCGTCTTTCGTCTTCGTCTGTGACAACTTGTTTATAAATTTATATGTGCTTAGTTTGCTGTCCGAACAACGAAAAAAGTGCAGCCAATTGTGAGATGTCATTCAACAGTTTATCAGCCTGGTACTTCTGGCAGTTGTTGTGTATAGCCCGCCAAAAGCCGGATGACATGTAATCGCTAATGGACTCAATGTTCTCCGAGTCGAATCCGGAGAAAATGAAATTGGACTCAAGGAAGCGAAGATCTGAGAATTAATTTTCCGAGATATTATCTTACGTTTATATATATGCACGTTTAAGTCAAGTGACTGTAATTTAGCTTGTAAAAAATAATGTGTGGAAGATAGCTACTCGTACCCGGTTTTAGTGCTAGCCAAACGATATTTGTCCCCAGGAATTTCTACTCGCCTTGGGCCGGGGGGCGAGCGGTTAATTATAACCCTTCGTGAAAGTCAGTAAATGTACATTAGAGAGCTCTTTTATTTGAATAATTTTGCAAGATTCAAATTGTTGAACTTTTGATAGATATCGGGATAACTGCCCCTAATATTATTCTGTTGTGATAATATGTTGGTACTGCATTCTTGATCGCGTTGTATCATAATATGTCTTATCACTCATTTGAGTGTATAGGGGTTAAGATATCACTACGCCGTCTCCGGCTCGAACACGGCATGGCTGCTGATGTATTTTGTGTAATCTTGTCCAGTTCGAAAAAAACAATGATTGTTAATCAAAGCTATGTAGCTTGTCAATCATTACAAATACTCCGCCCATATTGTATAAAGTAGGTTTTTAGATTTTACGAAAAAAGACAGCAAACTACATTAATTTTCCACTTTTCAGGTAACCTCGTTTATGTACGTTTTCAGTGAAATGTTGCATACGGGTAACATTCGAATTAGCCATAACATGGTATGTTGAAAACAAACAATAACATATTATTTGTTTCGATTATACTATCATATGCAACCATGCTAACGCAAAGTAACTTACTTTAAAACATTAAACATGCATCTGGTTTATGTACAGACATATTTGTATAAATATCGTTACGTTTTCCATCCTGACTTAATTCACTAGTTGCCTGCAATACAAAACGTTCGGTTGCGTATAGGTAAGATTGCGGATCACCTTGACGACCGCAGGTCAAATAAGGGTAATGATGACTAATGGTCCCAATGACGTGTTGTGTCCCCAATTATAACACATACGTAGTATTATTCGCTTGTTAATCGCAATACATGCTACCATACTTGATCGGTTCGATACCGTTTGTGTTTAAAATGAAATTCTATGTTCCTAGCTTTTAATTAATTAACTAATGTCATGCTCTTCAGACTATAATAGCTATGTTTAACGTATACTACCATCGATATTGCGTTTAGTAAGTCGGTAACAATGTTCGCAATTTTGAAGATACATCCCGGAGTATATTCAAATGGTAAACAAAACATCCAGTTTCAAAACAAGCTTTATTTGCCGCTCTGAGCTAAATACAATACCCTTTGATGTTCAAAAATTTCCCATTTACCCGTGTGTTCAACAAGGCAGCCTTACTATTAAAAATTACTACACTGGTTAATTCTGGATAGAGGAACATACTGCCTCCATTTAAGTTGCTACATCTAGGACTTGCTGAAGTAACTGCTGCCAATTGCAATCAATGGTAATTGTACGCTCATTATGGAATATGCTACTGGAAAGTCCCCCGCAACAGAATGTAAACCATCATAGTGGAATTAGAGGCATGACGGCGAAGTGGACATTTCCTGAGAATGACCTTTGGCACACTGCGCAAGCGACTACTTTATTTACACAAGGAAATCACTTCAACGACTTTCTGAATGCCAATCTATGTTTTATTTTGGCTTACTTCGATGCATTATAAGTGCACCTCTTCCAAAGTTGCCGGGGTCGGCTTGCCTCTTTCTATAATATTTTGCTTCCTTGACCAATTGGCCTCAGGGCAATCAATTGACTTATCTATCACGTGATATATTGCATATTGCATTGTGCATTTAAAAAAATAATATCTGGAGAATTGGCACACGTTTAATTTATGACGTATAGATTAATTTAAAGCTAGGTACCCACCGCTATCGCCATGGTAAGTAGCCGTCGTTTTGATTAAAAATAAATAGTTGCCATGGAAATCCATTATCCTGCTATATCAGGTTCTAAGCAACATAAAAAACATATTCTTGGTGTCTAGCGCTACATGTCCAGGGTCAAAGAATCCTTTTCTGTCATATGTAGTATCATATCATGATGTTATTGACTCTAAGCCTAGTTGGCCTTTCTTTTCTTATTTTGTTATGTTCTCTGATAGAAATCCATGCGATGTCTAGCTCTACTTACTCTTTGATACTAACAATTGAATTTGTATTCTTTTGGTTAATCGTCAACATAAATGTGTTTATCATTACTTGTATGTATACAACTGTTCAACGGATATGTACTTATGATGTATATTATGATATGCATTCATACACTAGTTATATTTATGTACTTATTTTTGAATGTTTTTGTATAAAAAAAATTACGAACTCTGAAAGGATCACTATGATGTGCTCTAATACATTTGTAAATGGCAGAATCTATTAATATTAGCCAGATCCAAACAAATACAAACTTTGACTTAAAAACAATATTCAATGAAGCCAAACACATTGAAAATGAAAAGTATGATGATTCTCCATTTTCTCTTAACACACATGATTGTAAATATTTTACTGCAGTTGAGTTTTCTGAAGCATTTAAACCAGAAAACATATCTTTATCAATGTTTTGCATCAATTGCCGTAGTTTGGAGACTCAATGGGATTCTCTTCAAGAATTACTTTCTAATATGTCGTCAAAAGGCCAGACTCTAGATCTCATTGGACTAACTGAAGTTTTTAAAGTTCAACATGTTTTACGTTATAAAATAAATGGGTATCACAATTTACTATTCAATACAAGACTAGATACAGACGATGGGCATGGTGGAGTTGGCCTATACATCAGTAAAAAATACACCTATTTTAAACGTGAAGACTTGTCAATATTTATTCCTCATGTATTTGAGTCCATTTTTGTAGAGGTTCAAATTAAGAAATGTAAACCTATAATTGTGGGTGTAATCTATCGTCCCAACTCTCATCCACGTGCAGATATTGATCTATTTATGGGTACCATATTAGACATCCAAGACAAAATCTCAAATGAAAATAAAGTAGCGTACCTGATGGGGGATTATAATATTAATCTACTAAACTTTGTTACTCACAACAAAACTAATGATTTTATAGATCATGTAATAGCACAAGGATATATTCCACACATAACAAAACCAACACGGATAACACCTGTTACAGCAACTCTTATATACCATTTATATTCTAATCATACTCACCCCAACTATGAATCGGGGATTATCGTTACAGACATGACTGACCATTTTGGAATATTTCATTTAATATATGGTAAACCTGCTACACAAAAATTAGCATATAAACAAAAACGCCAGTTAAACTTGACCAACATTTTAAAATTTAGGAGTCTTTTGGCTACGGCTGACTATTCCTCTGTCCTATCTACTAGCAATGCAAATGAAGCATACAACAACTTAATGTTAACATATACATCACTTTATGAAATATCTTGCCCAGTTAAAACTATCAGGGTAAATAGCAAATATATTAAAAGAGAGCCCTGGGTAACATCAGGCATTATAGTGTCTTCAATAAACAAAGACAAATTACTCCGCAGAAAGCTAAATAAGCCCAATACAGCGAGAGAGGATGCTTATAAGGTATATTGTAGACTATTTGATAAGATCAAAAGAGCAGCAAAAATTAAGTATTATACTGAAATACTGGAAGAACGTAAACATAGCATCAAAGAAACATGGACCATACTGAGGAAGGCAATATTTAATAAAAAAAAGAGTTTCCAATTACTTCAAACTTTCATTGTAAAAGGAGAAAAAGTATCAAATTCGGCTTTTATTGCTGAAGAGTTTAACCGTTTCTTTGCTGATATAGGTAAATCAGTGAGTGATTTAATACCTCCTCCCACAACCTCGTTTCATGCGCACCTAAAAGATAACTATCCTGTAAACTTTTTCATGCAACCTACTGATGTAAACGAAATCAAAAGAATAGTGCAAAAACTAAAAACTAAAAGCACTGAAGGCTTCGATAGTTTATCTATCATAAATAATTCCTTTGTTACAGGTGTTGTACCTGATAATTTAAAAATCGCTAAAATAATTCCAATTTATAAATCAGGAAATATTAATGTGCTTAATAACTATAGACCAATAAGTATTTTACCAACACTTTCTAAAATAATGGAAAAAAATAGTATGTAACAGATTAATAATATATTTAGTGAAATATAATATACTGTATAAACATCAATATGGATTTCGCTCGAAACATTCCACTATACACCCTATATTGCACTTACTTAAAGACATAGCAGATGCAAATGACAAAACTACCAAAGATATTACATTGGCTGTGTTTCTCGACTTATCTAAGGCGTTTGATACAATTAACCATGACATTTTGTTGTATAAGTTAAATCATTATGGAATCAGAGGAATAAGTAATAGATGGTTTGCCAGTTACCTTTCTAATCGTAAACAATATATTGAAATAAATAATTGCAAATCTCCACTGATAAATATGACACATGGAATACCACAAGGATCCATACTAGGACCTGTGCTTTTTTTTATTTATATTAATGACATAGTGAATTCTAGTTCTCTAAACTTGCTATCCTTTGCAGATGATACCACTGTTTACTATTCAGGATATGATATTGAACATTTAGTCATAAAAGTGAATCAAGAACTAAAACAATTATACAATTGGTTGTGTGCTAACAAATTGTGCTTGAACGTCAAAAAGACCCATTTCTGTGTTTTTAGTCCTGTAAACTCAAACTACGAGGTAAGCAATAGCATTAAAATAAATAATGAAGTTATCAACCAAGTTGGCAAGTATAAAAATTACGAATCTGTAAAATTCCTGGGATTGTATATAGATAAGCACTTAACATGGAAAGAACACATCAACATAATTAGTTCCTAAATATCTAGAGCTATTTTTGCAATAAATAGAGTGAAATATTTCTTACCATATAAGTCATTAAAATCATTATATTACGTTTTAATTCACAGTCATATAACATATGGTATACTAGCATGGGGCAATGGAAACACAAAGAAAATAGAAATTTTACAAAAACGTGCTTTAAGAATAACTAATAAAAAAGGATATAGGAGTCTGACAAAATACAAAAAATGTCAGATGTATATAAACTACAGGTCTCATTATTTATGTACCACTTTAAACATGATTTATTACCCAAGTCATTTACAAATTTTGCGATCAAAAAGACTTTAGACAAAAGTATAAGAATAACCCGACAATGCAACCTTCTTGTTAAAGAGACACCTAGAACACATTTTTCGTCTAAGCTACCAAAACATAATTTCACAAGAATCTGGAACAATATAAACGAAAAAATAAGAAACACTAAACACAGGTTAAAATTTAGACGCGTGTTGTGTGACTTCTACTTAAACGCATATCTTCGTCAAGTGAATTGTACAAATCCTAGATGTTCAGAATGTAATGAAACTATTAAATGAAACTCTACCTTTGTTTGTAAGTCTATTACCGTTCTTACACTACGTTGTTAACCAAATACAAATGTTTGGATCGCCTTTCTATTCACTTACATATACTTTAATTGTTCATACTTCTCAGTTCGTTGTTATATATCACCAACAACAGCACATACTATATGTTAAATAATACTCCGGTTTAATATTATCTAGTACGGAGGTGGGTTGGTGATGAATTTGAGTGAGTTGTTTATCATGATTTTGATGATTGTTATGATTGTAATCATAGAGTAATGATAATCAAATGGTGTCATTGGAAGACGGCTTTTAGCCAAGTGACATCCATGCAATGTAACACATTTCCATTTGTATGACATGTATATGTTAACTGTATGTTATGTTGTTACGTTGTAAATAAAGTTACTTACTTACTTACTTACTTACAATAATGACGGCCATGTTGAACTTCAAGATGGTTGCCGTGAAAGTTAATCACCCAAATATCTCAGCTACCTAGCTATATATAGCATGTTCTTTGTGTCTAAACCAACATTTTCAGGGTCCAAGAATCCATTTCCGCCATATGCAATACCCAAATATGACGGCCATATTGAAATTAATAAAGACTTATGAAAATAGTATACCTAGCCCTAATCACAACCTCCAACCTAATCCTAACCCTTAACCTAAGTCTAAGCCTAAACGTAAATCTAAACTTAACCTTTTCCACATCAGACCAACTACAAAAGAGCATTGCACGTGGTAGGGTAACTCGAAGCTTTCTGGGCCACATAGTTGCTGGGTTAGAATTGTTTCGAAATATGATCACGACCAAACACGACCATCAATATGTAATGCTACATGTTTATGGTGAATTATCTGACCATACTTGATGAAAAGAACCTTTTGATAGACTGTGCATTCTCCATTAGCAAACTGCCGAGAAGCGACGTAAATAGCGAAATGCATCGAAAATCTACCAGTCAACAAACCTGCAACACAGGCAAAATACGTTTGTGGGTGTGTTTGTGTGTTTGTGTGTGTTGGTGTGTGTGTGTGTGTGTGTGTGTGTGTGTGTGTTTGTGCGGCGTATGTGTGTGTGTGTGTGTGTGTCTCTCCCCCCCCTCTTCCCCCTCTATATATCTCTCTCTTTCTCTTCCTCTCTATATATCTCTCTATCTCTCTCTCGTCACAAGGTTCCCTGCATTTTAAGGGTTCTTACCATTTGCGGTCTCGTTTCAATAGCGAGAGTCGTAAATTTTGGTTGTTACAAGTGCGGTAGGTGTCGCAGCTGAAGTAATCGGGATAGCTATAACGGGCGCCAATAGGGAAAACGCATACAACTCAGTATTTGTCCAAAATATATACCGTAAGTGAATATTACCTGGGTGGTTATATTGCCAATAGTTAATTATAACTGTTGGCGTTACAACGACACTAATGTCATATTTATGTAGCAGGTACTATAGTTAAACACTATAGTTGTCATAGAGCTGCCACACTGTGGCAGGTATTTAGTAAAAGGGTATACTTGACACATTAGCCATCAAGGGATTGAGGTGTAAACCTGGGAGAGTCCTGCCACTGGCTGGTAAAGCCACATGTTTGTACGTAGACTCTGCTATTAAAACATCATTATACCTTTTTACAGTTGTAGTGATTCTCTCTCGAACTACCGAACTGAGCGAACCGCGAGAGTGGCGCCCGATGTGGGGCTAGAGAGGCCGCACAGCTTGTTGAAACTTGGGACACTGACTGTAGACAGCCATAGGCCTGGTCAGCCCCTGTGACTGGCAGAGAAGCGGACAGGGAGTTTTGCTGCAGGTGCAGGTGTGACTGTCTGGCTACTGCATTGGGCAAGTGCGGTGAAGCGGAACATTGATTGTGTCTATGTTGAATGTATTTGTTGTTCTCCATTATGGAGTATGATGATTAATGTTTGTTAAACTTTGAAATGTGTAATTGTGAAGGTGCAAATTGAATGATTGATTGTTGATTACCTGTACTGGTAAATTACTGGTGAATATGGCTGAAGCTGATGTCATAGTAGTGGAAAGAGATGAGAGGGGTGACATAGTAGAGGATAAAGGGGGTGACATAGATCACCAGTTGATGGGTCTAATCAAGACCATGTCTACTTCACAAAAGGAGAAATTGCTAGAGTCTCTCACAGAGAAGACCTCTGTGAAGCAGGAGCCCAATGAGTCTCCGCATGTGGGATTTTCGTCATATGTATTGCGGGAAATCCCCAAACTGCCAGTATTCTCTGGAACCGACAAGGATGCCACATATTCGAGGTGGAAGTATGAGATGAATTGCTTGGTGGAGGAGTCACAATATTCAGAATGTGATATTATCACAAGTGTGAGGAAATCATTGAGAAGCCCTGCTGCAGATGAAATGATTTATTTGGGAGAAAAGGCTACACTCGCCAACATTCTCTACAAATTAAATCACTGTATGGTACAGTGATGTCAGGAAATACCGTACTAGAACATTTCTACAGCGAACCGCAGCGTGTAGGTGAACCTTGTACAAAGTGGTCGACAAGACTGGAAGACCTCTGTCATGTTGCCGTGGAAAAGGGTGTTGTGTCTAGGGAATCCATGCCCACTATATTGCGAGACAGATTCTGGGCAGGCCTCAGGGACTTGCAGATAAAAAAATGCCCTTCGCCACACAAAAGATTCTCTAAACTTCGAGGAGATTGTGATCGAGGCACCGACGGAAGAAGAGTTTGGAAACCAGAATGCAGTGCAAGTTCATGTACAACAAGGGCAACAGACAGAACCAACCTTGCAAGCTCTTGTGAAGAAAGTGGAAGAGTTGGAAGGAATGATCAAGAAGAGAGAGTCAAGAGCACAGATGAAACAAAGGAAGGAGCCACTTACCTGCAATGATTGCGGTATACCTGGACATCTATCTTTTGGTTGTCGCAAGAATACCGGCATCGAATGCCACCGTTGCAAACAGAAGGGACATTTGTCCAAGAGTTGCAGAGTGCATTTAAAAGCAAATTGATCCCTTTTGGAGGGCAAAAAGGGGTCAGTAACAGGAAACATAATCACAGCCCTACTTGTGACTTGGTCGGCGGCTCGTGCCAAATTAATGTTGAGGTGAAGTTGCAGTCGCCTACGGGAGAAAGAGAAGGAATTGCTGTGCCAGCATTTGTTGTGCCCCCTAGTCGGTCATACAGAATAGTGCCTGTTATAATTGGAACTAATTTCCTGACAGCCTTGGGAGCTCGGAATTACCCCATTCCATGATGCAGCCATCTTAGAAGCACTTGCTCACCTTGACCAATCAGAAGTCACAGAACAGGAAGTAGCAGTGTACTCATGTCGCCACACAGTGATCCCTGCAAACACATATATCATTGTGAAAGGAAGAATGGAAGTCCAGAAAGGTTTCTCAGCTGGCATGCTTCAACCAGCAGAAACACTCCCCGGGGGAATACTCATCCCCGCCTCAGTTGTGCAAGCTGACAACTACCACCGAGTTGATGTCGTCCTAACGAATGTTTCATGTAGGGAAATGAAAATTCCCAAACTACAGAAGATAGCGACTATGACGAATAGTGTCATTTTAGACATGGATAAGACTGTTGGAGACTTAACACATAGTGATGTGTTGAGTAATGGAGATTGCGGCAAAGGTACAAAGGGTGACGTACTAGTGAATATAGATGCCACAAAGCTCTCGGAAGAACAGAAGAAGAAGGTACAAGCACTCTGTCATGATTTCGGTGAAATTTTTGTGTCTCGGACAATGGAGCTAGGCAAAGCTGTAGGAGTGAAGCAGAAAATTCGACTGACAGATGAAACACTATTTCAAGATAGACCGAGACGCATTCCTCCAGCAATGTGCGAGGAAGTTAGACAACACCTGAAAGAGATGTTGGCATGCGGTGCAATACGCCATTCGCATAGTCCATGGGCCTCGAATGTAGTCCTAGTGCGGAAGAAGGATGAGAGTTTGCGCTTGTGTCTGGACTTCAGGCGTTTGAACAGCCGGACAATCAGAGATGCGTACATGCTGCCTCTCATTGAGTCGACGCTGGACAGGCTATCTGGCGCAAAATGGTTTACATCATTAGACCTCCAGAGTGGCTACTGGCAAGTGGAAATAGAGGAGTGTGATAAAGCCAAGACTGCATTCAGAGTGGGAAACCTCGGTTTTTGTGAATGCAATCGAATGCCGTTTGGTCTCACGAACGCTCCTGCTGTGTTTTAAAGACTTATGGAACACACTCTGGCTGACTTGACCAATGTGTTGGTCTACCTGGATGATATCATCATTCATTCACGGACATTTGAGACTCACCTTGAACATCTGCAGGCTGTGTTTACTAACCTGCGAGCAGCTGGTCTTAAATTGAAACCTGCGAAGTGTCATCTTTGCCAAGAGCGTGTGAAGTATTTAGACCACATCATCTCGGAGGCAGGGATCGAAGCCGATCCAGACAAAATAGAGAGTGTAAAGGCATGGCCTATACCGACAACCGTAGACGAGCTTCGCCAAGTGCTTGGGTTTTTCGGCTACTACCGTCGCTTTGTGAAGGGTTATGCTGAAATATGCAAGCCCATACATAATCTGTTAAAAGGGCAGGAAAACAAGACATCTGTAAATAAAACCACCAAGATTGTGATGACCACAAGTGCAATCGCTGCATTTAACAGACTGAAGGAAAGACTGATAGAACCACCCATTTTGGGATATGCTGACTACAGCCTTCCTTTCGAATTACACGTGGATGCATCCCTACACGGCCTTGGAGCAGTACTGTATCAGGAACAGCAAGGTCAGCAGCGAGTCATAGCCTATGCAAGTCGTGCACTCAAGCCAAGCGAGGTCGATTGCTGAGACAGGGCAGCAAACCCAGTCTAGATCAACAGCACAAACTAGAGCAGGAATCACCAGAGTTCAAGATATACATGAAGGAATGGGATAAGCTATGTATACGAGATGGTTTGCTTCACAGAAAGAGAGTACACCAGGACGGTAACGAATCGTTCCAGCTAGTTCTTCCAGCGGCAAAGAGAGACGAAGCAATAATGGGTCTGCATGATCAGTTAGGCCACTTGGGAAGAACTAGGACCCTAGACCTTGTTCGTGCCCGATTCTTCTGGCCACACATGGCACAAGATGTGCGCAAGAAACTGCAAACATGTGAAGCCTGTATACGAAGAAAAGTCAACCCAGATCGAGCACCACTTGTGAACATTCGCACACACCAGCCGTTTGAGATTGTCTGTATTGATTATCTAATCCTGGAACCATCAAAAGGAGGGATTGAAAATGTATTAGTCATGACTGACCACTTCACTTGGTATGCCCAGGCTGTTCCCACACGTAATCAAACTGCCAAGACCACAGCAAAAGCTTTGTTTGACACATTTCTACACTATGGTTTTCCACAGAGACTCCATTCGAACCAGGGTAGATATTTTGAGAGTCATGTCATCAAAGAATTGTGTCAACTTGCAGGGATTGAAAAAAGCCGAACTACACCGTATCATCCAAT
Source organism: Escarpia spicata (assembly GCA_963995525.1). Classification (NCBI taxonomy): domain Eukaryota; kingdom Metazoa; phylum Annelida; class Polychaeta; order Sabellida; family Siboglinidae; genus Escarpia; species Escarpia spicata. The sequence goes on from OZ023208.1 coordinate 21,283,550, forward strand.
GGGAAATTGGCAGTCTGAAAAGTTCAATTCAACACTGATGAACATGTTAGGTACATTAAGTGTAACGAAGAAGGCCAACTGGAAGGCTTATGTATCAACATTGGTGCATGCTTACAATGCTACCAGAAACGAAGCAACAGGCTTCTCACCATTCTACCTGGTATTTGGCAGACACCCACGATTGCCAATCGATCTGGCCATGGGTGTAGAATCAAGTGAACGTCAATCAGAAGTGGCAGACCACACTGATTACACCAAGCAGCTGCGGGAACGGTTGGAATCTTATAAGATTGCTACAACAGAAAGCAACAAGTCTGCCAGGCGTCATAAAAGGCACTACGACAGACGCGCTAGAGGAGGAACAGTTGTAATTGGTGATCGCGTGTTGGTACGTAATGTTGGCTAGCGAGGCCGCAATAAGCTGGCAAACCGGTGGGAAGAAGATATCTATATAGTGAAGGAGCAGCCGGAGAGAGAGATTCCTGTGTTTGTGGTGCAGCGAGAAGGAGGGCGTGGAGTCAAGAGGACACTGCACCGGAACATGTTGCTACCAGTAAACTTCTTTCCGCTGTCTGCGAAATAGAAGGAATCTGTGGCGAGAATGCAAAGTCGGCCGGCGGGTGCAAGGACAAAGAGGCGCGGTGGTATGTCTGTGCGCGGCTCTGAGAGAGAGGAAGAAGAAGCAACACTGACCGAGTACGAGTCGGAGGATGACGACTGTGTTAGAGTGGTCAAGGGGAAGCCACTTGATCCAGAGGCTGGAGAGTTTGTGCCTGCCGCATTAGAACGTGCGTCAGAAGGAACATCTGGATACATGGATATTCCAGATCCCAATTGCGAGATGGAACTACTTGATGAGGATGGATGCAGGGAGTCTCAGGTGTCTGATGAGGAAAGGGACGAAGGAGAGCTTGCTGAGGATGGAGACACGGAATCGGAAGTGTCAGATGAGGAAAAGGGCGAAGGAGAGCTGCTTGGTGAGAATGCAGAGATACCGGACATTGCTGAACGCTCACCGTGTCGGGTGAGGTTGCCATCACCAGCTGTGCGTAACCGGCCTAAACGGGAATTACGGAAACCTGCTCGTTACACTGACTTTGCTCAACAAGTACTGACTCCTGCCTTAGCACTTTCCATGTTTAATCAAGGATTTTGTGATGTACTTGCTAAATTGTCATAGACCACATTTGAACATGTGTTCAAGAGTACTATGTATTATTGTGTTTACTATTGGAATGTCGGGACGACATTCATTGATGGAGGGGGTAGATGTAGCAGGTACTATAGTTAAACATTATAGTTGTCATAGAGCTGCCACACTGTGGAAGGTATTTAGTAAAAGGGTATATTTGACACATTAGCGATCAAGGGATTGAGGTGTCAACCTGGGAGAGTCCTGGCACTGGCTGGTAAAGCCACATGTTGTTACATAGACTCTGCTATTAAAACAGCATTACACCTTTTTACAGGTATGTTACATTATTTACCTTTATGTTATTGTAAACTAAAAGTGCATAGTCTACTTATATGTTATTTTGAAGTACATGTTGTGTTTAATTGTTACTTGTTATATTAGTGTTATATAGTCAATGACAATAACTAATTGTCACCTATCAGATATGTCAATAACACTATGTCTACAAGTGTTTTACTTAATATGTTCTGAGTTTGATACAAGTCATTGATACAGTTGTAGCAGTTGTTTCTTGTATATATTGTATTGTATATGTACTGGGCAGAGTCCTGGTACTGGCTGGTAAAGCCCCATGTTGTTACATAGACTCTGCTATTAAAACAGAATTACACCTTTTTACAGTTGTAGTGATTCTCTCTCGAACTACCGATGTGAGCGAACCGCGAGATTTGGTGACGGATTAAAACATTCGTGGGCCCTAGGCACCCGGCAGTTCCGTAGACCCACCCCAATATACGTAACATTTCACTATATGTGTATTTATATTTACACAACTATGTTGAATATAAGCATACCGTACATGAATGAATCATAGATAAAACTAATAGTAGTCTATGACACGTTTCAGTACCAATAAAGATCGCTCGTCTTCGCAAGTTGAGCCGAAAATTTACAGATAAATCGGCAGCGCATTGTGAACATTTTGGAAATAGGTAATCAACTTATTTCCATGAAGAACGGATCTTATCTCGCCACCAGTCGAAAAGTCTTATTTTGTGAAGAGACTGAATGTCTGGAAATAATGTAGGCCTATAACGTTCAGGTGTTCAGTCCAAGATTACTACAGAGGCGCCGCCGAACGGACTAAATAAAGCTAAGTTTGTGGACCTGCGTAGGGCATATCAGTAGATCACGAGACAACCTATGAACACCGCGTATCATCACCTGGACACTTTATGTAGGAAAACTATCTAGAGATCCGGAAACAAAATGCCGAGGCCTTCGCCCAAACACAGGGCACGACGGTTGCACGATGAAGAAGATGATGATGAATCGATTGTTCGCAACGTTAAGCGCGGTTTCTGCAATACTCGCTTCAACAATATTTTCTTATGATTTTGTTATAAACTTTTCGGGGGCCAGAATTTCGAAAAAATGTATGATGGAATATATATTATATTATAAAGCTAATGTATGTCAGTCTGTCTGTCTGTATGTATGCACGAACGTGTGTATGTACGTGTGTACGTATGTGTATATGTACGTGTGTGTATTGTACATGTGTGTACGTATGCACGTGTGTACGTATGTACGTATGAACGTATGTGTCTATGTGTGAATATGTATATATGTGTATGTGTGTACGTGTGTACGTGTGTACGTGTGTACGTGTGTACGTGTGTAAACTAGGTTTTTTTCATTATACGAAACCCCATATATATATATACACCTGTATATATATATATATATAATTATATGTATATATAATTATATATATATATATATTATATATATATATATACACCTGTATATATATATATATAATTATATGTATATATAATTATATATATATATATATATTATATATATATATATATCAATTAACCAATAAACACAGTTATTGACCTACCTTCCACTGAATGAGAGCCTACTACTCTGTATGGACAAATCCATATGTTCCAATTCAGCTTATGTCTACAATTTTCTTTTATATTTCTAAATATTTGTTTGCTTGAGAAAGTATTAAACAGGATCATCTTAGAAAGGGCGAAAGATAACACAATCGATCTACTGCTAAGAGATCAGCAAGCTGGTTTCCGTCAGAACAGATCACGCATAGATCAGATAACAACACTAAGCGTCACAATAAAGCAATCCTTGGAGAGAAACTCCTCGCTCTACATCTGCTTCGTCGACTACGAGTAGACAGTGTAGACAGGGGGATTTTAGGGAAACTACTACGACATTATGGCGTGGTAACAAAACCTGATCCAGAACAGCCACGAAGGAACGGGCTGAAGAGTAATCCATTGAGGACAGCTCACGTGTCGTTTTGAAGTGATGACAGGAATTAGGCAAACTACCTTCTGTTCCCTTTCTCCTGTCCATTGATTTGATTATGAAGAAGTGCACAGTGCAGAGGAGGAATGGAATCCAGCGGATGCTATGGGCGAAACTGGAAGACTTAGCTGGGGTGGCTCTGATGTCCAACGGCCACCAGCAGATATAAGACAACATAACTGGCAGCATTCTCCTCACAAGTGGGCCTCAACATCCGTAAAGGAAAGACGACATGAGTAGGGCTTCTACAGTTCACGAACATCGGGAGCTTCAAAGTGATGTAATTACACACAAGATCCGGCTGTATAACTGCAATGTGAAGTTCGTCCTAGTGTATGGAGCCGAGACGTGGATGACAACCAACACTACCATCAACATAGTGCAGAACTTCAACAAGTTGAATACTCCAGGTCTGATGGCCAGTCACGATCAGCAACATTGACTTGTGGAAGAGGACACATGGACATACGGGGAGGGGTTGGAATGGTTACACGCTCCAGAAACCAGCATTAAGCATCACAAGGAATCCACAAGGTAAGAGAAAAAGAGGTCGGCGAAGGGTCTTCCAGGCAGACACCAAGCAGAAACGCTACATCTGGAAACAGCCGTAGAGAAGTGCCCAGGACAGAGGACTCTGGAGAGCTGTTGTCGACGGCTTATGTCCCAGGAGTAACGATGGGCAAAGTTAAATAATTAAGTGTACTGTTTAGCGTGCAATAGTAGCAACACAACAGCGGAGCAAGAAGAGCTGTATTTTTCCATTTCGTAGTGAATAGACCAGAAGTGAAAAATTTATCGGATAAACTCACCGACTGGGCCTGGGGCGATCTCCTACTTTCGACCAAATTATGAAAACGACCACCTGGAGCTGCAACATTGCTCCCCATATATACAACATACACATACAAACACTACGCTTTCAAATTAATAATAATAATATCAACATTTGTATAGCGTCCTTTTCTGCCTATACTCATCAAACGAGCTGGTAAATAATTAATTAAAACAAGTCAGACATACAAAAGAAATATAACATTAAAACTAGTGTATTTCTTTAAAAAAATGTAAAGCCAAAATTTGACGTCTAAGATATGTACAATACAAAGTATCTATAAAATAAATACATGTACATATAAACAGTCTGGCGAAGAAAAGGGGGTATATTGTTCCACAGGGTGGGGGCAGCCACAGAGTATGTCCCCAAGCTGCGTTCTGGACATGGCATCTCAAGCAGCAACCTGCTCTAGAGACGTAGTGTCCTTTGAGGATAGTGATGCACCAGCAATTCTTTGATGTAGGATGATCCTTGTAGTTCGGTGTAAGGAATCTAAATTGCACACGGTACCTCACAGGCAGCCAATGCAGCGCGCGAAGGACAGGTGTGATATAAGACTGCCTCGGGACACGGGAAACAATGCGGGCGACTGTGTTCTTAATCCTCTAATCATACTGGTTAAACATGGGAAACAAAAACAGTCTAAGAAGTATGTTTCCAGCACATGGCAAACCTATATAGTAATAGGGAATACAATAGTAACAAAAACACAGGTTTGTGGATGAACACGAAGATCACCTTTGGTGGATCTACTTATTTTCTCTCGCACCGTCCGGCCTTTCTTATGATTGTAATACCACAGGCCCTTGTATTTGATAATAGAGGTATCCAGGTAATTCTAAGCTCATCACGCCATCTTGTCTGAACACACTAACGGCGCATGCCTGCGCAGTAACTTAAGGCAGTTAAGTTCGATTTATGAGAAAATTCACACAAATTTTATGAAGTTATTTTGTTTGCCAACAATTTAACAAGATTTAACAAGATTGCCACCCAGAGAATTAACTCTAAGTGGCAGGTGGACAAGGAAGCCCTTTGGCTTATCGAGAGTCCGACCCTTTTATCTATGTGTATCCCGCCCGTCTGAGGTATGTGTCGATTTTATTTTTAAACATAATCACGCTATTAGCACCCACACAATCAGCAGGTAATCTGTTCCATTCATTTACAGTCCTTTGTGAAAATGAAAACTTTCTTATTTCCAATCTACTCTGCTCCTTTGCTAATGTAAGTTCATGTCATCTAGTCCTTCTATCTTTCTTAACTGAGAAACAAATATTTCTATAAATATTTTCATAACCCTTCAATATTTTAAACACTTCTATCTGATCTCCTCTCAATCTCCTGGTCTCTAGTGTTGATAAACCGCATTTTTTAGGCGTATTTCGTAACTAAGATCCCTCAGTTTTGGTATCATTTTAGTTGCTCTCCTCTGCACTCTTTCTAGCATATCTATGTCCTTCCTGCGATATGGTCTCACAATGCGTGGTGCATAAATTTCGTTTGTTTAAAGAATATTTCCATAATAAACCACTGGTTGCAAATGGTTGGTTCGTATGACCTCTTTTAGTTACGTAACTCCAGCAATGTACCAGTTGTTTTATTTTTATTGGAACAGATGCTGGAAATAAGAGTCGACCAGTAATATAGTATACGGGATGCTGATCCAAGTGTCCCATTTGTTACGTGAATCGCATAATCGTCGCATGCATTTGGTGAACAAACACACGTGTATTTAACAACATTCAGTCAGCCTGGCGCGAGTTTCCAAGTAGAACTGTCGCACGTCGCTCCGGAACATCGGACTTATAAAGCTGTAGATGAACGGGTTGACGACGGAATTGATCGCGTACATCCGCCTGACGTCATCATGGATGGGAACACCGTAGTTCTTTAGGAAGAACGGCAGCCACGATGCAACGAAGACCACGGTGATGACGAATAGAACAAACGTACCTCGCAGTAAATGCACATCAACCTTCGGTTTTGCCTGCGATGGTGCCACTGCGTTGTTCGTGTTGGGAGAGGATGCTTTCAATACCATCACGGTTGTCGCCGTAGATTTACTTCTTGGTGTTGATGTTGACGTGGCGACTTCGCTACTTTGTGGCATTACCGCAACGATATCGACCTGACGTCGAGCAGCCTTCATCCGAGTCAACAAGATGATAGCCATGACACTGTATGCCAAAATCACGATGACAAACGTTACATTTGCGAGTGCCGTGCAGAGGATTATATAAATGTGGTTGAAGCCAAATATCAGTGTCGCACACAATGTCGCTGAAAAACAAATAGACGCAGACGCAATGGCAGCGAGCGCCTTTTTCGCTCTTCTAGTGCTGATGGTGAACTTGTGCGGCTTAGCTACGGCCAGGCAGTGTTCAACGGCAAGAAACGCCAGCAGACTCGTGGAGAAGCTTAAGGACGCGTTGAAAACGTAGATGACAGTGATCAATTTGATGTTTTGGAGACCACCATTTAGTAATAGTACGACACACATGCATATCGCTGTGTCGACAATGCTCAACGCAAACATGTACGCCCTGATAGATGTTATTATCCTTCGAAAGTACACGATGGCCACAAATAGGTTTCCTGGTATGCCCAGAATGCACATCAAAGACAGTATTTGATTTGTGTGTTGACTATCTGAGTTCGAAATGGTTTCTTCTGTAGTCGATATATTGTAAAATGATGAAACAGTAGCAGGTTCCATTGCGTTGTTTTCGACTTGTTGTTTCTGTTCTGAAGTAAATGTAAGTTCTTATATATAGCGCAGTGTCCAGTCCTTAGGATGCTCAAAGCGCTTTACAGTTTACTCCCAGATAGATCTGTTCAATGGAACACCATCTCGTCATTTCTGGAAAGAATTCAGCGACGGTGCAGTTAGTGCACAAAGATAATTCATACACAAATATCCATCATTGTCTGTAGCCATGTTCTCATTCATACAGCTGAATGAACTGAAGCAACGTAGAGTGAAGGAATTTCCCCAAGGTTCGACACGGCAGCACAGGATTCCAACCCGGGTGCTGTCGATTGTTAGTTCGATGCTCCAGACACTGCGCCACTGCGCTCCACAAGTACGTTCTAAAACACTGTTTGAAGGTCGTGTGGTGTTTATTAATGATTGTTCGATACTGTCTGCCACAACATCATCATGATAAACTAAATTGTTCATAAGCGATATCGCTAATTACCCAAGATCACCTCACCTTTAAAAATCCCACAACGGACGTACACATCGTTAATACAAGAATGTACTTTCTGCGTTCCAACCATCACATCGTCTTATGTGGAGTCTAGTCACTATACGCCAACCTCGTGTCTTTCGAAGTCCCAGTAGCGCACGATGTGCCCGAAGTGACGCCGATATGTGTACTGTTGCCGACGGCAATGTTGTGTTCACCGTTCGCTCTATGCCCTATCCGCTCTTTAAAATCAATTTCTACGCATGTGTAGACGGGGGGATGCCGATATAATTGTATTATATTTGTAATGCATCACGTGCTCGTTTACGCACTAACAATATCCTAAGTAGATGTGAAATGGATACAGTGAAATGCATACTGATGCCAACAACGATGTCGTGTTAATCACTGGCCCTACACCCTACACGCTCGTTGTAATCAATACGCATGCGATTACAGGGAAGAAGTACATAGTGTGTGTGTGTGTGTGTGTGTGTGTGTGTGTGTGTGTGTGTGTGTGTGTGTGTGTGTGTGTGTGTGTGTGTGTGTGTGTGTGTGTGTGTGTGTGTGTGTGTTTGTGTGTGTATATATGTGTGTATATATTTCATCATGAGTAGCCACTGTCCCCTTCCAAACCGCACCGGCCAGCGTGGAAGGGTAGGCCAACAACACCAGCATGCAAAGTACAACGACCAGAGGATAGTGCGAGGCAGGAAGATTTGGAAACGACATGCTGAGGCCTTCGCCCACAATTCAGTTGCACAATGATGATGATGATGTGTTGCCAGACAATTTAGGGCAGGCAGCTTCAATATAAATATATGTGTGTCTGTTTGCGTGTGTGTGTATGTATGTATGTATATATGTATGTATGTATGTATGTATGTATGTATGTATGTATGTATGTATGTATGTATGCATGTCAATAACATATGATCAACACAACCTCCGCACATGTTGATAATTGTGAGTGACGTTTCTGTTGCTGAGAATGGCATCAACACCGTGTCTTTATAACAAATATCGGCGACTAAGTATCGTTGCCGTAGACAGGACACGTTGTGATCGGATGTGGAGCCATTATAACCAACATTTACCGGTACATTAACTAATTATCACTGATGTTAAGGCGTCGCAATGTATGGTCTTCGCAACACATCTGTGAAAGCTTCAGTATACATCCAAGCACGTAACCAGGTTTTGCTGAGGAGCGGTTCGGTTTTGATATTTTGTTATATATATATATATATATATATATATATAATATATATATATATTGTAACAACACATAGATGTTAGGGAATTATTTTCGCAGGCACTCCTTGATTGTCTTTGCACAGCTGTCACGCCAATTGCGCAATCTGACAACGTAATACGCCAATAGCAGTCGTTCTGAATATGGTGCAGTGTCACGTTTTGGTGATGTTATTGTGCACAAACCTTTGACTCTTTCTTCGACCAGTAGGCATTTCCTTTTATCAAATGGATCATCATCCACAGTCACACTGATTTCTGCTCCATTACCAGTGCTGCTACTTGGCCTAGCGACTTCCTTCCTGAAATAGCAGTACGTTTATATCAATTAATAAACAAGTACGGTATGCGTGATCAATTGTGGCACTCAATATATTCCCTGCTAATGGTCCTGATGTTTCCTAAATAAACTAAATTACATAAGCCAACTATTTTAGGAAGAGGAACATCTTCTGTAAATATTTAATTTTATATAACGATTTGTATAGTTTTATTATAAACTATCTATTCAGTGCATGTAAACTACTGTATAACTTTAATAAGACTATCAGCATTCGTACTCAAATAGCTGGCTTTAGACAGTAGTGTTTGAAACGTCAACTGGCAGAATTGAGCTATACAAATGAAAATCTGTATGCCATTGAAATATTTGTTATAAATTACTATGTGCGCAATCCGTTTCAAAGAGGACCGAATAAGTGTCCGCGGACTTCAACCGTCAAATGATTATGCAATAAAATAGCCATTACTTCAAGACAATGCATACCTGGCTAAAAATGAATTCAGTGCGTTGACCACACTCGTTTCCTTCAATTTTTGTTCAAAAATTCGCGAATGTTGTCGTTTCGCTAGATGACATAACGATCGCCTTATCGGGTGAAGAGGCATTCTTCGAGGAGCGAAGTGCTTTTGGCGTTCGTACATTTGGAACCTCGGGGTTTTTATGACAAGGTTAATAAAAATGAAGTTAGTCCGAACACACCTCCTCTTATTTTGGGGATTTCACTATGCAGTTTAAGATGATTAATGATAGCCATATAACTGATTCAACTGGAAAACGAGGGTGTGGATGAGGGTTTCGAGCGCGTTCGTTTCCCACAAAAAACGTTACAATATTTGAATGTTTTAATACTGAGATTCCAAGCACATATCACTGAAAAGCTAAACCATATGTGTGATTGCTATGGAGCTAGTTTAGGGGCAAACAGAGGTCCCAAGATGGGTTCTAGCGGGGTTCGTTTTCGGAGCGGGTTCGTGAAAATAAGATTACTTCGAATCCCCCCAAACGTGATCGTATCTGCAGGTTTTATTTCTGTGCAAATTTCATTCAGCAGCTCAAAGTAATTGCGAATTGCTGTGCAGCTGGTTTAGCGGGAAAACGGAGGTGAGTATGAGGGTTCCGACCGGGGGGGGGGGGGCGGTCGTTTTCAGAGGTGGCTTATGAAAGTGGAATTAATCCGAAACCCTCAAAAACACGTATCGTATATTTACAAGTTTTAATTCTGTGCAAATTTCACTGAACAGCTAAACGTAATTATTTATTGCTAAGCAGCTGGTTTACCGGGGAACGGGGGTGGGGTGTGGGGTATAGGCGGGGGTTCTGAGGATTGTTCGTTTTTGAAGGGGGGTTCGAAAAAACTTCTTTGAACACCGTGGTCAGGGACTAATTGCAGTTGACTCATACCAAATGAAGCGCAGAATAACAACCTTTATGCCAGACGGCACTGAACGTTGAGCTCGAGACAGTTTTTAAGTAAAAGATAAACTTGCCATCATTAACAAATTTTGCGATGTGTCAATTGTTTAAGATTGGATGATGTCTGTGAATAAAGACACAGGCCAGATATTTAACAGCAAGAGTTGTTGTTGTTCTCACTACTCTTGCACCGCTCTCTCCACCAAACGTCTCCATTCCCCTCTATCTTTCGCTCTCGTTCTCCTCTCCATTCCAAATTCTTCCAAAACTCTCTTTACATGGCAGTCTAGATAGTCCTCGTCTCATTTTCTCTGTCTCCCTCCAGGCATCTGCTTTCTTTGCCAGCCGTTCTACTTAACTCCCTTTTCATTTTTACTCCCATCATTGACTGTTGTAATTGCTAGCTCTCTCCGATGGCATAGACCTGTACGTAATTGCAGGGTAGAACGCAGGATTTCTCAACTAAATGGATAAATTATGACTTGAGCCCTATCATGGGCCAAAGGAGGATGAGTTTCGTTCATACCAATCGACGATTACACTCCTTCTATTCTGAACAGTGAAGGTTTGCTATTGCAAAGCTCCAAAGCTTTGTTATTGCTGCATGCTACCGGACGAAGACGATTCGGCACTGTCGCCGTTTGTGTTAATAATACAATGTGGATTGCGCTTGGGTTAACGAGTTTATCAGTCAAGACAGTAGTGGTTCCTAAGCAGTGTTCGAAATATACGCTGACCCGGTGATCATTTACTATCTACTTTGCCGTCGGGTCAGTAACGTTTTTGATTTATTGGTCCGTGTGACCGCCTACTTTCCCGGGGAAATTGCAACATTTTACAGCAGTATACAACAGCTTCTCGTTAAAACTGACCATAGTCTTTATACCAAATGAATGCTTTCCTATGCGTCATCCCTGACGCCGCCATCATCGTGTCAAAACGGAGTATGTGCTTCCGATTTCATTTTTGAGAAAAAGTCGTCTATACCAAAATCTGCCAAGGGAAAGTGTTAGAAAAAATGTTTCCAATATTGTTTTGCACGCCGTTTTCGCTCGCGCATTTTGCTGTAGTTTCAGAATCCAAGATCCGAGGCAGCGCTACGAAACAACGCGACACGGGAAGCGTGCCGAACCGCTGAGAAATTTCCTGGATGTCAACCAAAAAGTTGGCAGGCATACTTAAGTGACACAACAGAGACAGCATTGATAGTCTAAATTACAGATGGAGTCACTATAGTAAAGGACATACGTACTGATATCAGACCAAATGCAGATGCAGAGTGCAGTGGGATTTACAGGATGACTGAAGAGATGACCATCATTGTTCAGACAGTGATATCGATACCAAAGCAGAGGCAGTCTATGCATGAGCATTTATTCCTTGTAAACCCTCCGATCTATCCTCGGGCCGGCCGGCATCAAACCTCTTTCGAATCTATGATAGTGTCACGGCCGCTCCCTTTGAAGAGATCTGTTTAGTTCTTCTGAAGGTTTTATTACCGGATCACCGGGTGGATGGTTCCCACACCCGGTGTTCCAGGCCATTTTAATGCAATTTGAAACGATTTTGGAACTTATTTTCTTGCATATTTACCAAGCTTCCCAACTAACACATGTCATGCATGGTTCTATTTTAGTGGCAATTTTGTTATAAAGATATGAATAGTTTCAGCACATAAACGTGTCCATCTCGAAAACGAAATGTAAACACACAACCTGTTGTTCTTCTAGAGACTGGGTGAGGAGCTATGGTCAGCATATTCTGACCCCCATATCAGCGGTGGCCAAATGTTTCTCCGCCATTTCCTATGGTCTCGAAAACATATGTGTCGACAACTACGAGAAGGCAAAGACCCAATCAACAGTCCTGAGGATAGCAATGATGATGAAGAAGCTCGAATGATGTCACTTTGTGATGGCAAAACTGCACCGTAGGATTTGAACATGACCAAACAATGCTCCAGAATAAAACGTTGGACATTAACAGTATATTTGCGATTATCATTGCAGCAGTTCATTGCACAACTGAGTCCGCGGTTCGTCCTCTTTTAAAGCCTTAGTCAAAGACTAACTTCAGTGGACTCTTCCACAAAAAACATGCACAACAATAACTCATCATAATAACGACTTGGCAAACTACATTGAAGTCAGTGTTCGAGGCAGTTTCAAATTCATTAATAACAAACTCACCATTATTGACACATTGACGTATGTGATGTCGTACTGCGTCGATGCCCGTAGTGCAGTATGTTGGCTGTATGAGACTGAAAGATCTTGATGAACTAGAACACCGGTAGTTGATGCGCAGCTACCAGTACGATATGGACAAAACTGACCGACGAACTCATGCAATGAGCATTTTTACTGCGCACTTCAATATTAACACAAATACAAGCACACGCGCACGCGCATGCGCACGCGCACGCACGCAAACACACACACACACACATAGTATATCAAATTATATATATATACATATATGTATATATATATATATATACACTGTGTATTGACATATGTATACACGGACACACACACACACACACACACACACACACACACACACACACACACACACACACACACACACACACACACACACACACACACACACACACACACACACACACACACACACACACACACACACACACACACACACACACACACACACACACACACACACACACACACACACACACACATGATGTGTGATGATGTTATAACTATATCTGCACATAAGTCGATGTAAAAAATCACTTCAAAATGGCATTTTATTTCATTTTGATAAATACCCTGACGGAAAAAGATGCATGTTTGTAAGTACAAATATATGATTAACATTCACACGGGTTTGTTTTGTGAACAAATGCATATTACATATTACGCGTGATATACAGCTTCATAGAAATGTTACAACAATAACAATGTTGACAGACAGCCAACACAACACAAGTAATGCTTCCTGATTGTCATTTATAACAAACATGTCATCAGATAGGCGGGTTTTGCATAAAATGTGACGTTTTTTCATTGACAAGATTATTTTAATACAAATTGACGGAGACATGTTTTGAGATACCCCGTGTTGTCCCGTCAACTAGGCCCTGCAATCTGTATTTGTAATGACTAAATGTCGAACGACTTAGTGTTTATGACTGGCCTACGGCCCCACGTGCTAGTCTGTGTTTTGGTGCCACCTGATTGGTCAGGGGTCAACCCCGATTTACTGACAAATGGCGTCGCTGTTGAGCGTGGAATGGTGTTCGGTCGCAAAACAAGAAGACTACCGCCAGCATTGGTTATTTAACAGCGTGATGCAATTATGTAATCATCATAAAACAAGATACGGGTATCAGAATAACCATAACCAGACTATATGATATGCGTTCACGGCGAGTGAATTTACATTTGCGGACATCTGCGCCTGCGTGAAATTGACGTCATCGTTTCTACGGAAACGTCGTTGTAATTTCCAAGAATTTGAAGAGGAATTCCACTAAGACACAACGTAGTAGTTTTTAAAGGACTGACATATGGCAATAATGCCATGTTTTCTTTTGTAGTACATATGTTCATATCAACACCTACTAATGTTGTATGAAGAAAAAAGTAAAAAAATCAACTGACACAATAAACGCCCCTGGAACTTTAACTGTGATATCGTCACAGCCCCCTCTCTTTACACAGTCAAAAGTCCCATGTTTCAGTTAATTTGATCATACGACGGTCAACGGCACACCGCGTGGAGAATCTCTAACATTCGGCGGCACATTGCATGGCGAATGTACGACTGTAGACGGTACACTGCGTTGTGGAGACGTGTCGACTGGTGGTACACTGCTTGTAGGAAACGTGACGTTGTCTTGACCTCTCTGTTGTGCTTTCTGGTTGTCTACGCACGTGTTGTCTGAACACTGTGGTCTGTTCATCGTATTGTCAGGATCATCTTGTTGAGAGTACCCAGCAGCATCCCCATAGTGCTATGATGTGGCGCGTAGCTGTAATCTGCTCCTCCGGTATGACGAGCCTTCACTCTCAATGATGTAAGACCACATGGTTTCCGAACTCTTGCTATTGTCCACGTTTTCGAGTCATTTGAGGCGTTTGGCTTCTTGAATCGTACAACATCTCCTGGCTGAAATGTGCCGAGTTTCTTACGATTGTGTGGTTGTACAGCCGTGCTTGGTTCTCCTTTCGACGTTTCAGTTGATCCGGCGCATCACGATAACCTGTGTTGCAATGGTCACTGAAAGCTTGTCAACTTCGAAGAAGTTCGAGAAGTAGTCCACCGTTATGAGGTATTTCTGTCGATCAAGGTGGAACAGGTTAACTCCAAATCGCAATCATGGACGTGACGGTATGTCATGTGACAACAACAGCTCTCTGCATTGTTCTGGTTTTTACGCGTTACAGGTACTGCAAGCACTGATGACATCTTTCACGTCTTGGTTCATGCCTGGCAAATACAACACTTCAAGTGTTCTTCGATGACATCCTTCTACTCCTAAGTGCGAGGACTGGAACTTCTTTACTAGCATGGCTCGCATGTCACGGGGTGTGACGGTTCTTTGATCTTTGAACAATGCCCCATCGTGTGTACAATTTTCTCGAAAGCGATGAATGACTGTCCACCACGAATACAACGAATGCGACTGAGGTTGCAGAAGTATGGTCTGAAACTCACGTATGTACCAGCAAAGAACATGCACACAGCGGACACATGATCACGAGCGACTCAGCAAAATACACATGTTGACCAGAAACAAGAGGAATACACTCTTGCAAACACTTTTGTCGATGCCATCGCAGAAGCACATGTACAGGCGATAATCGCAGAAATACAGAAACAAACATCGATTTTTAATCAGAGATAGAAGCACATGGTGTGATGAGTTCAGTGTATGTGACAGACAGGGATAAAGAAGAAATCAAGAGAGAATATGAAGATGATGCAGACATGGGCGCTTTGAAAAACATTATCATATCAGGATGGCCAGGTGAGCAGAGAGATAGTCCAGTGTGCACACACTCATAATGGAACTACAGAGATGAAATGACTGTTCAGGATTGCTTGATCGTGAAAGGAACCAGAATTGTGATTCCAAGGAATATGAAGATGAACATTCTTGAAAGACACGGGTCATATCGGTCAAGAGAAATGTAAACGAAGAGCGAGATCAACAGTGTTTGGTCTGGTATCATCAAAGACATTGAGAAGTTGGTGAGTCAGTGCAGTGACTGTCTAGACCAGAGAGCCAGACAGTGTCCAGAGCCACTGATTCCACATGAAGTACCAACACAAGCGTGGCCGAAAGTCGGATAGGACTTGTTCTGATTGTTGAGTATCACTCCAACTACCCAGATGTGTACCAGATCCCTAACCACAGCAGCAAATCGGTCATACAAACTATGAAAGAAAGCTTTGGGAGATTCGAAATCCCACACGAGGTTGTGAGCGATAATGGGCCTTACTACTCAAGAACCGAATTCAAGCAATTTGCTGAGGAATGGGACTTTAAGCACACCACATATGGTCCAACGTACTCACACTCCAATGGACTAGTGGAAAGAACAGTGAAGACTCTAAAGAACATCCTCGGAAAACGTGTTGTTAAACAAATGGGTTTAGTAACGTACAAGAGCAGCCAACTTGAAAGTGGATACGATCCATCAGAGCTCAATCTGGGAAGAAGAACCAGATGTAATGTTCAAAGGCATGGAGACAACACGTTCAAAGAAACTTTGAGAAGATTAAGAAGAGAGAGAAACAAAAAAAGAAACACTACCATTACAGAAGAGGAGTTCGATCATTTGTACCACTGAAGCAAGGAGACAGAGTGAGAGTGTATGACACGAAGAGAAAGGGGCAGAATCGTGCTACTGTTCTTGAGCAAGTTGCGCCGAGATCGTATGAGGTCCATACAGACCGAGGTACCGAAATTCGAAGAAATCGACGAGATCTAATGACAATAACAGAACGAGATATTGTGCAACCTGGAGAAACTGCTGAAACTGCTACAGAAGAACAAGAAGAGCAACACGAAGAAAGTGAACCTGAGCTGAATGCGCCGAGAAGTCCAGCTGTGCCTCACGTTACTCATGTGGTGCACCGAAGATCTGCCAGGATTCACCGACAACCAGAGAGACCTATAGAAAACATGAAAAGTAGACAGGAAATTAGAATATCTTGTTGAGTTATTACATTGTGAAAAACGTTTAGCATAAAGAATGTAATTCATTACATGAACATTTTAGTTTGTAATACGTACAATAATATTTGATGACAAGTTAGTTCCTAGGTTGAGAATGTGAACTGGACAAAGGACATGCAGATGCGAAGACAGACATTGGACCGTAAAGAAAGAGTATAACATCAACATTTTGTGTAGTGATTTAGAGTGCATATGAACATTGCAATGAACATTTTATTTTGTAGTAGGAAGATGTAGAGATGTCGCTTACTAGTTCAATTTATATCGCGAGTACGACCGCGAGTACCGTTAATTTCGAAGCTTTGTTTTGGTTAATACACACACTTCCTATGTACGGGGGTCACGAGTGTAAGTACAATACACGAAGTATTACACCTCAGAAGGGCCGTATGTACGTAGATAAAATGGGTTGGACTTTCGATAAGTCAAAAGGCTCCCTTGTGCACCTGTCATCTAGAGTTATTTCTCTGGGTAGCAATCATGTTAAATCTTGTTGAATTTAACAATATTTTAATGTGCCGACGTAGTTTCGTTTACAGGTTGAAGGTTGTCGCTAGGTGGCGTAAGGTGGTGGGTGTTTATTATGTCACTGCAAAATCATTTTTGTAATTCAACGTTTAATTTTTGACCATGACACTAGTGTAGAATTATTGATAACGTACTATATTTGTTTGGACAAACAAATATGTTATAAATTGCTATCACTGACGCTGTTATTTGCGCGATAATATAGGTCGATTTAAGTTTCGCGACAACAGGCTTATATAGACAATACACTAAGGCAGGGGCAGTCCCCGTACAAGCTATCTACTAACAGGCCTTTTCAAACAAGACGTTCTTTTATACCCAGAATTGCCCAGAGGGTGAAAACCTCTGACGTTTCTTTGCACTGGCACTAATTAAACGTTTTGTAACTTTGCAGTGGTCAAGTAGTACAGTCGGAAGGTATGACCCCCCCCCCCCCCATGCACCCAATAGATTTATAAATGAAACTTATCTTTTTGCAACCCTGAAGGTGTCTAGTATGTTCACATTTCGAAATAATGATCGAAGGGGTCCGTTTGGCCGCCATCTTGGATTTTGTCACGTGCGGCTGGTAAATTCAAGGATACCCATAACTTTTGAACCATTCATCGTACAAAGACAAATGAACCCACTTTTTCGTATAAATGTGGCTTGATGAATTGCTTGAGATGGTTATTGTGACGATTGAAACATATTTATTGCTTCAAAATGCACATAATACCATATTTTCATGCCTGAAATCGAGTCATATACTAAGTTAAGGATAGGTGATTGCGCATAAGCACTGACTGAACATTATATGCCACTACTAGGCAGAAACTGGGCTAATTATGAGTCCAAGAAGAAAGGAAATTACACTAAATCTACCTACTACTATCAGTATCTACGTCTACTCAAGAACTATCTACCCGAAACGTACCCTCGACACTACATACTAATCGTCATCATCGCCAAGAAGCAGCTCATCATAGTCAATCTGCTGATCATCTTCCTCTTCTCCCCCTCCTCCTCAGCAGCTTTCTCAAGCAAGTCAATGAGTGGGGAGGCAAGATGGGTCTACACGACCACACAGGCTCCAGTACACCCTCCTCAGTCTTCACCCATCCCTGTCCATCACCGTAGGGCTTGGGTTGCCAGAAGCGAGGCTGGTTGGCCCGCTTGTACTTGGCTAGTCGGTAGTTGACCCGGAGAAAATGGAGAATTAGGAGGGTGGGAGGAGAGCTAAGTCAACCTTGGACTTGGTGGTGAGCTTCTCGTGTTCTCCCACCAATTTTATGAGCATCTTGCCTCGCACAGCATATCGTCTGTCGACAATGTTCAACGCAAAAATGTACATCCTGATAGATGTCGTAATCCTTCGAAAGTACACGACGGTCACAAATAGGTTTCCTGGTATGCAAAGAAGGCACAGCAAAGACAGTATTTCATTTGTAGAAATGTGTAAACTGTCAGAATTCGAAATTGTTAGTTCTGTAGTCGATATATTGTAAAATGATGAAACACTAGCTGGTTTCATGTCGTTGTTTTTCCTGTTCTGTAATACGTTGTAAATGATTGTGAGAAGGTCGTCCGGTATATATATGTGGTTCTTTGATATTGTTTGTTACAATATCATCAGGATCAACTAACTTGTGTGTATCAGCGATATCGCTATTTACCAAATATCACCTTACCTTTCAAAGTCCTACAATGAACTCAAACATCGGTTTTGTTGCAGTTAATACTCTTTGTGTTCCATTGTTCCATCCGTGTGTTTGTCTTGAGTCTAGCCTCTGTACGTCAACCACACACATGAAGTCCCAATGTGACCGAACTGACGCCGACATGGGTACTGCTGCCGACGGCGATGCCGTGTTCATCACTGGCTCTACACCACATAAGCTCTTTTAAATTGATATTCACACGCACGCCGAAGTAGATATAATTGTATTACATTCGTAATACTATACCTGCCTCGCTCACTAAGTGGCACGATCGCTGTGATGATACATGAGGATAATGATTAATCGTAAACGAGCCTGTCACGTATAATATCAACATAGGCGGATCCAGGTTGGGCCTGCGAGCCCGAGCCCCCTAGAGGTTTGGAATTTGGCCGCGCTATGCCTGCGCTAAAATGGCGTGCCCCAGATCTGTTGCATGTGTCCCTTAGACCTGTTGAATGTGCCCTTGAAATTGTGAACGTCGCCTGGAAACATTTTCAACAGCACCCCCACCCCTTCTTCCAATGTCAGTATCCGATGATTTCGGAGGAATCGAGCTGATGCTCTGGCTCAATGTAAACTGGCGTGCCCCTCTTAGACACGATGAATGTGCCCCCGAAATTGTGAACGTCGCCGCGAAAATTCAACAGCACCCCCATCTTTCACCGAATATGAATGCTGTTCGACCACCAGGGTTTTTTGGTGAGCCGCAACGGAGGTGCAAGTGGAGATTTGGGCCTCCTCTAGAGTACCTTCTCTGGATCCGCCCTTGATGAATACATTATCATCTGTGATTTAGAT
Organism: Escarpia spicata; assembly: GCA_963995525.1. Classification (NCBI taxonomy): domain Eukaryota; kingdom Metazoa; phylum Annelida; class Polychaeta; order Sabellida; family Siboglinidae; genus Escarpia; species Escarpia spicata. Next base: position 21,303,247 of record OZ023208.1, read on the forward strand.
GTACCTGGATACTAAACAATTAAAAACTAGGTCTTTTCATTATACGAACCCCTATATATATATATACATATATATATAATTATATATATATATATGTATATATAATTATATATATATATATATCAATTAACCAATAAACACAGTTGTTGACCTACCTTCCACTTAATGATAGCCTACTACTCTGTATGGACAAATCCATATGTTCCAATTCAGCTTATGTCTACAATTTTCTTTTATATTTCTAAATATTTGTTTGCTTGGGAAAGTATTAAATAGGATCATCTTAGAAAGGGCGAAAGATAATACAATCGATCTACTGCTAATAGATCAGCAAGCTGGTTTCCGTTAGAACAGATCACGCATAGATCAGATCACAACACTGAGCGTCGTCGACTACGAGTAGACAGTGTAGACAGGGAGATTTTAAGGAAACTACTACGACATTATGGCGTAGTAACCAAACCTAATCCAGAACAGCCATGAAGGAACAGGCTGAAGAGTATTCCATGTAGGAAAGCTCACGTGTCGTTTCGAAGTGATGACAGGAATTAGGCAAACTACCTTCTGTCCCCCCTCTCCTGTCCATTGATTTGATTATGAAGAAGTGCACAGTGCAGAGGAGGAATGGAATCCAGCGGATGCTATGGGCGAAACTGGAAGACCTAGCTAGGGTGGCTCTGCTGTCCAACGGCCACCAGCAGATATAAGACAAAACAACATAACTGGCAGCCATCTCACAAGTGGGCCTCAACATCCGTAAAGGAAAGACGACGTGAGTAGGGCTTCTACAGTTCACGAACATCGGGAGCTTCAAACTGATGTCATTACACACAAAGATCCGGCTGTTTAACTGCAATGTGAAGTTCGTCCTACCGTACGGAGCCGATACGTGGATGACAACCAACACTACCATCACCAGAGTGCAGAGCTTCAACAACTGCCTAAGAAGAATACTCCAGATCTGCTGGCCAGTCACGATCAGCAACATTGACTTGTGTTAGAGGACACATAGAGAGGGGTGGAATGGTTACACGCTCCGTAAACCAGCATCAAGCATCACAAGGGAAGCCTTGACATGGAATCCACAAGGTAAGAGAAAAAGAGGTCGGCGAAGGGACTTCCAAGCAGACACCAAACAGAAGCGCTACATCTGGAAACAGCCGCAGAGAAGTGCCCAGGACAGAGGACTCTGGAGAGTTGTTGTCGACGGCTTATGTCCCAGGAGGAACGATGGGCAAAGTTAAATATTTAAGTGTACTGTTTAGCGTGCAATAGTAGCAACACAACAGCGGAGCAAGAAGAGCTGTATTTTCCATTTCGTAGTGAATAGACCAGAAGTGAAAAATTGAACGGATAAACTCACCGACTGAGCCTGGGGCGATCTCCTACTTTCAACCAAACTATGAAAACGTCCACTTAGAGCTGCAAAATTGCTCCCCATATATACAACATACACACGCACACACACACGCACACACACACACACACACACACACACACACACACACACACACACACACACACACACACACACACACACACACACACACACACTACGCTTTCAAATTAATAATAATAATATCAACATTTGTATAACGTCCTTTTCTGCTTATACTCATCAAACGAGCTGGTAAATAATTAATTAAAACAAGTCATACATACTAAAGAAATATAACTTTAAAACTAGTGTATTTCTTAAAACAAATAATGTAAAGCCAAAACTTGACGTCTAAGATATGTACAATACAAAGTATCTATAAAATAAATACATGTACACACAAACAGTCTGACGAAGAAAAGGAGGTATATTGTTCCACAGACTGGGGGCAGCCACAGAGAAGGCTCTGTCCCCCAGCTGCGTTCTGGACAGGGCATCTCAAGAAGCAACCTGCTCTAGAGACGTAGTGTCCTTTGAGGATAGTGATGCACCAGCAATTCTTTGATGTAGGAAGATCCTTGTAGGTCGGTGTAAGGAATCTAAATTGCACAGGGTACCTCACAGGCAGCCAATGCAGCGCGCAAAGGACAGGTGTGATACAAAACTGCCTCGGGACACGGGAAACAGTGCGGGCGACAGTGTTCTGCACTCATTACTCATACTGGTTAAAAGGGGAAACACAAACTGTCTGAGAAATCTGTTTCCAGCACATAGCAAACCTATGCAGCAATAGAAAATTCAATAATAACAAGAAGACAGGGTTGTGGGTGAACACGAAGAACGTGATGCATTTTATTAGTATATGACCACACGTGACACAATTAGCCATAGCGTATTAGATGTAGCCATACATCAATGCGGTATCCCTCTTAAACTGCTACTACGCTAACTACAATACGGTAACTACAATACATACGTAACAAAAACTGCTAAGACAGCAGGGGTGGTGGATGGGAGTTTTTAAAAACTGGTCCCGAACAAAGTGCCGCTTTGCGATTCAAAGTGCGTCGTTGGCGCCAAATTTGCAGCTACAACACAAGCTATCTGGCGATAGGCGCAGCAGAAAACGTAACATGTAACTTACCGAGCTAGCAACACACTTGATTAATAATGCATTACATATGTTTTAATCCACACATTAATCATATTGGTTAAAAGTTGGAAACAAAAACTATCTAAGAAGTCTGTTTCCAGCACATAACAAACCTATACAGTAATATGGAATACAATAGTAACAAGAACACAGGGTTGTGGGTAAATACGAAGATTGTCATGCATTTTATTATTATGTGATCACATGTCACATAATTAGCCATAGCGTATTATATGTAGCCATGTGGGAAGGCCATGAATTAATCCATTCAAGTAGTCCAGTTTTGACATGACGAGGGCGTGGCTGGCTACATGGGCCTTACTCCTATTACATTGATATTCTTATAACAATAAAAATCCTCAAAAACAAAACGCGTTTAGGTTAAGCTGAATCCGCTTAATATACTATGCGCTAGGTGGCGCCACTTAAGCACCTTTGGTGGATCTACTTATTTTCTCCCGCTGTGTCAGGCCTTTCTTGTGATTGCAATACCACAAGCCCTTGTATTTGATAGCGATATCCAGATAGTTCTAAGCTCATCACCTCATCTTGTCTGAACACACTAACAGCGCATGCTTGCGCCGTATAACTTAGGGCAGCTAACTCCAGTTTCTGAGAAAATTCACGCAAATTTGGTAAAGTAGTTAAAATGGTTGGTTCGTATGAACTCTTTTAGGTGCACAACTCCAACAACGTACCAGTTGTTTTATTTTTATTGTAACCAGTAATACAATACACGGGATGTTGATCCAAGTGTACCATTTGTTACGTGAATCGCATAATCGCCAACGTCGCATGCATCTGGTGAACACACACGTGTATTCAACAGCAGTCAGTCAGCCTGGCGCGAGTTTCCCGGTAGAACTGTCGCACGTCGCTCCGGAACATCGGACTTATGAAGCTGTAGATGAACGGGTTGACGACGGAATTGATCGTGAACATCCGCCTGACGTCATCATGGATGGGAAGACCGTAGTTCTTTAGGAAGAACGGCAGCCAAGATACAACGAAGATCACGGTGATGACGAATAGAAGAAACGTACCTCGCAGTACATGCACGTCAACCTTCGGTTTCGCCTGCGATGGAGCCACTGCGTTGTCCGTGGTGAGAGAGGATGCTTTCAAGACCATCGCGGTTGTCGCCGAAGATTTGTTTCTTGGTGTTGATGTTGACGTGGCGACCGCTTCGCTACTTTGTGGCATTACCGCAACGATATCGACCTGACGTCGAGCATAGTATACGGGATGCTGATCCAAGTGTCCCATTTGTTACGTGAATCGCATAATCGTCGCATGCATCTGGTGAACAAACACACGTGTATTTAACAACAGTCAGTCAGCCTGGCGCGAGTTTCCATGTAGAACTGTCGCACGTCGCTCCGGAACATCGGACTTATAAAGCTGTAGATGAACGGGTTGACGACGGAATTGATCGCGTACATCCGCCTGACGTCATCATGGATGGGAACACCGTAGTTCTTTAGGAAGAACGGCAGCCACGATGCAACGAAGACCACGGTGATGACGAATAGAACAAACGTACCTCGCAGTAAATGCACATCAACCTTCGGTTTTGCCTGCGATGGTGCCACTGCGTTGTTCGTGTTGGGAGAGGATGCTTTCAATACCATCACGGTTGTCGCCGTAGATTTACTTCTTGGTGTTGATGTTGATGTTGCGACCGCTTCGCTACTTCGTGGCATTGTCGCAACGATACCGACCTGATGTCGAGCAGCCTTCATTCGCTTCAACAAGATGATAGCCATGACACTGTAGGCCAAAATCACGACGACGAACGCTACATTCGCGAGTGCCGTACAAAGGATGATATAAATGTGGTTGAGGCCAAATATCAGTGTCGCACATAATATCGCTGAATAACAAATAGACACAGACGCAATGGCAGCGAGCGCCTTTTTTGCCCTTCTAGTGCTGATGGTGAACTTGTGCGGCTTAGCTACGGCCAGGCAACGTTCAACGGCAAGAAACGCCAACAGACTCGTGGAGAAGATTAAGGACGCGTTGAACACGTAGATGACCGTGATTTTTGTGATGTTTTGGAAACCACCATTTAGTAATAGTACGACACACATGCATATCGCTGTGTCGACAATGCTCAAAGCAAACATGTACGCCCTGATAGATGTCGTCATCCTTCGAAAGTACACGACGGCCACCAATAGGTTTCCTGGTATGCCCAGAGCGCACATCAAACACAGTATTAAATTTGTGTGTAGACTATCTGAATTCAAAATCGTTTCTTCAGTAGTCGATATATTGTAAAATGATGAAACGCTAGCAGCTTCCATAGCGTTGATTGCGACTGTTCCTATTTTGAAGTAAACGTATGATCTTATGTAGTGCAGTATCCAGTCCTTAGGATGCTCAAAGCGCTTTACAGTTTACCCCCTGATATATCTGTTCAATCAAACACCATCTCGACATTTCTGGGAATAATTAAGCGACTGTGCAATTCCGAAGACAATTCATAATAAAATATCCAGCAGCAGCCATGTACTTATTCATACAGCTGAATTAATGTAGCAACGTAGTGTGAAGGAATTTTCGCAAGGTTCGACACGTCAACACAGGATTCCAACCCGGGTGCTGTCGATTGATAGTCCGGTGATCCAGCACTGCGCCACTGCGCTCCACAAGTACGTCCTAGAACACTGTGTGAAGATCGTGTGGTGTTTATTAATGACTGTTCGATACTGTCTGCCACAACATCATCAGGATCAACTAAATCGTTCGTCAGCGATATCCAACGTCACCTCACCTTTCAAAATCCCACAACGGACGTACACATCGTTTATACAAGTGTGTACTTTCTGCGTTCCAACCAGCCCTTCGTTTTATGTGTGAGTCTTGTCTCTATACGCCAACCTCGCGTCTTTCGAAGTCCCAGTAACTCACGATGTGCCCCAACTGACGCCAACATGTGAACTGCTGCCGACGGTATGTTGTGTTCACCTTTTCTCTTTACGCCCTGTACGCTCTTTGAAGTCAATATCTACGCATGTTGTGACGGGGGGGGGGGGGGGGGGGGGGGGGGGATGCCGATATAATTGTATTACATTTGTAATGCATCACGTGCTCGTATACGCACTAACAATTTCCTAAGTAGATGTTAAATGATGTCAAGAACGACGTCGTGTTAATCTCTGGCCCTACACTCTACACGCTCGTTGTAATAAATGTATACGCATGTGATTACAGGAAAGAATTCTATATGATTGTTCTACATTCGTAATATTTCACTTGTTCGTTGAGCAAAACTCAATGCACAATGATATGCAAACAATTATATATATATGCAATATATTATATATATATATATATATAATATATAATATTTTAGAATATTAAAACGACACTGATGTACATGAGGGTTGTATTTTTTTTTCTGATCAGTCAGTTATTTTTTCTCTCTTTTTAGGTAGTTGTCACCTCCGCACATGCCATCACCAGGACCAAAGATTATTCGAATTGGTACAGCCACAGGATCTGTATATACAAGTTTTGATTGAGGTCCGCACGGACCCCAAGCCGACCGAGTGCTGAAAACAAGATTATCAGTGTCGTTTTCATATTCCAAAATATTACCTCAATGTCATTTTTATCCATACACTATTATACCAATCTGGTTTATTTCAGATTTGATTCTGACTGAAATATGGCACGACCGCATGCGAGATATACCGCACGTCAAGCCCTCCGTATGATTCGTGAGAGTGATTCTGAACCTTCAGATGTTGACATCTCTGATACTGATGATGTTGATAACTATATTGCTGGTCCTGATGTTGACTCCGATATTGAAGACCATGTGTGGGAGCCAGATTCAAATATGGAAGAAACGGATGGTCAGCCTGTTCTTACAGGGCAAGAAAGAGCAAGAGTTGTGGAAGGCATAGAAGGAAGGGGAAGAGTAGGTGATCAAAATAGAGGTAGATGAAGACGTACAGGAAGAGGGAGAGGAAGAGGGAGAGGGAGAGGAAGAGGAAGAAGTAGAGGAAGAGGTAGATATACAGACAGCGGGAGAGGAAGAGGACGGGGTCGGGATCATGGCCGAGGTCGAGATCAGCCGCAAGGTGACATCCAGGAACAGGCCAATCCCCCGGAGGCACAAGGTAACGTTAGACAGAACCAAGATCACCCAAGACCACAGGTAATGATTGGAAGAAATGGCAAAGTATGGAATCTGAATAAGCCATCAATCCACAGGAGAGGTCCTCAAGATGTCATCCGGAATAATGTTGGGGTAACAGCTGAACGCAGAGTTGAAGCCATCAAGGATTCCTTTGAACTATTCTTGACAAACGACATCCTGGATATTATTATGCGTGAGACGAACAGGGAAGCCAATCGAGTGTACACACATTGGAATGCTGACCATCCGGAGAAGCAGAAGACCCCTACACCTGTGTCTCTGATTGAACTGAAGGCCTTCTTGGGTCTCTTGATTCTCGCTGGTGTTACTCTCTCTGCTCATGAGTTTCTGGTGGAACTGTGGGGGCTAAACACTGAAAGACTCATATTTGATATTCCCCTGTGAAATTCTGACTTCAGTTCATCCACTTAGAGAATTATTATTATTACTGACATTGCTATAGTATTCTGGTGTCCAGTTGGACCACTTTGTTTAATCGCGTATTTTGGGAATAAATATCCTATAAAGTCTTGCACCCCTGGATATGATATGTTTTGTTTCAATTAATATCATTGTAAATGTAAAAGGAAGTATCCCTACCTTTGTTTCACCATGAAGTTGGCCCAAAAACCATGCAAATGTTAAAATGGGGGAAAAGCGTATAATTTTGACTACAATAAGGTCTTTCAATTAAACTATTTTTATACCAGAATATCATTATTTCTTTTTTGTTACTATATGAAGGAGTCATAATAATCATACCAATGTATTCTGAGACAAATGTATCATTAATAGAAATCAGAAAGGCATGAACTAGTGGTGGGGTCCAGGTGTTCTGGCAACTGTACTGATAACTATACATATATATATATATATATATATATATATGGGTATATACCGTCCAACGCCGCAGTATATGTGTGTGTATGTGTGTGTGTGTGTGTGTGTGTGTGTGTGTGTGTGTGTGTGTGTGTGTGTGTGTGTGTGTGTGTGTTGTGTGTGTGTTTGTGTGTGTGTGTGTTTGTGTGTGTGTGTGTGCGTGTGCGTGTGTGTGTATGTGTGTATGTGTGTATATGTGTGTGTATATATGTGTGTATATATTTCATCATGAGTAGCCACTGTCCCCTTCCAAACCGCACCGGCCAGCGTGGAAGGCCAATGAGTCATAGTACAACAACAACACCAGCATGCAAAGTACAACGATCAGAGGATAGTGCGAGACAGGAAGATTTTGAAACGACATGCTGAGGCCTTCGCCCACAATTCAGCTGCACAATGATGATGATGATGATGTGTTGCCAGACAATTTATGGCAGGCAGCTTCAATATAAATATATGTGTGTCTGTTTGCGTGTGCATGTGTGTGTGTGTGTGTGTGTGTGTGTGTGTGTGTGTGTGTGTGTGTGTGTGTGTGTGTGTGTGCGCGCGCGCACGTGAGTGTAGTGTGTGTGTGTGTGTGTGTGCGTGTGTGTGTGTGTGTGTGTGTATGTGTGTGTGTATGTATGTATGTATGTATGTACATATGTATGTATGCATGTCAATAACATATGATCAACACAACATCCGCACCTGTTGATAATAGTGTGTGACGTTTCTGTTGCTGAGAATGGCATCAACACCGTGTCTTTATAACAAATATCGGCGACTAATTATCGTTGCCGTATACAGGACACGTTGTGAACGGATGTGGAGCCATTAGAACCAACATTTACCGGTACATTAACTACGTATCACTGATGTTAAGGCATCACAATGTATGGTCTTCACAACACATCTGTGAAAGCTTCAGTATACATCCAAGCACGTAGCCAGGTTTTGCTGAGGGGCGGTTCAGTTTTGATATTTTGTTATATATATATATATATATGTGTGTGTATATATATATATATATATTGTAACAACACATAGATGTTAGGGAATGATTTTCGCAGGCATTCCTTGATTGTCTTTGCACAGCTGTCACGCCAATTGCGCAATCTGATAACGTAATACGCCAATAGCAGTCGTTGGTGCAGTGTCACGTTTTTGCGATGTTATTGTTCACAAATCTTTGGCTCTTTCTTCGTCCAGTAGGCATTTCCTTTTATCAAATGGATCTAAATTACATAAGCCAACTATGTTAGGAAGAGGAACATCTTCCGTAAATATTAAATTTTATATAACGATTTGTATAGTTTTATTATAAACGTCTATTCAGTGCATGTAAACTACTGTATAACTTTAATAAGACTACCAGCATTCGTATCCAAATAGCTGGCTTTAAACAGTAGTGTTTGAAACGCCATCTGGCAGCACTGAGCTATACATATGCCATTGAAATATTTGTTATAAATTACTCTGTGCGCAAACCGATTCAAAGAGGAGCGAATAAGTGTCCGCGGACTTCAACCGTCAAATGATTATGCAATAAAATAGTAATTACTTCAAGACAAGGCTAAAAATGAATTCAATGCGTTGACCACACTCGTTTCCTTCAATTTTTGTTCAAAAATTCGCGAATGTTGTCTTTTCGCTAGATGACATAACGATCACCTTATCGGTTGAAGAGGCATTCTTCGAGGAGGGAAGTGCTTTTGGCGTTCGTACATTTGGAACCTCTGGGTTTTTAGGACAAGGTTAATAAAATGAAGTTAGTCCGAACACACCTCCTCTTATTTTGGGGATTTCACTATGCAGTTTAAGATGATTAATGATACCCATGTAACTGATTCAACTGGAAAACGAGGGTGTGGATGAGGGTTTCCTTATTTGCGATTGCTATGCAGCTAGTTTAGGGCCAAACAGAGGTCCCAAGATGGGTTCTAACGGGTTTCGTTTTCGGAGCGGATTCGTGAAAATAAGATTACTTCAAATCCCCCCCAAAAAGGTGATCGTATCTGCAGGTTTTATTTCTGTGCAAATTTCATTGGACAGCTCAAAGTAATTGCGAATTGCTATGCAGCTGGTTTAGCGGGAAAACGGAGGTGAGTATGAGGGTTCCGACCGGGGGGGGGGGTCGATTTCAGAGGTGGCTTATAAACATGGAATTAATCCGAACCCCCCCAAAACATGTATCGTATATTTACAAGTTTTAATTCTGTGCAAATTTCACTGAACAGCTAAACGTAATTATTTATTGCTAAGCAGCTGGTTTACCGGGGAACGGGGGTGGGGTGTGGGGTATAGGCGGGGGTTCTGAGGATGGTTCGTTTTTGAAGGGGGGTTAAAAAAAACCACCCCTGATTACGGCCCTGGACATCTATAATAGCAAGGTATCAAAGCTGAATATAAGGTATCAATAGCAAAGGAAACGGAAACACTGGGGCATTGTTTGATACTTCGCCACAAGGCATTTAACTCACCTATTCATCACGTGATCTGTTGCCTACATATAGGTCCATCAAGCCATCAGAATGGATGGTGACTACCTACAGCGTTCAGACATTCCATCATATAATTTGTTTGTTTTTGTCTTATTCATGACACAAACATCAAATAAGGTTGTTGAGAACTGCATACGGGAAAGGTTGACTTAGTAGATATATTAAAGTAACGTAGCAAATAGTTTAAACAAACGTTTTCTTCTCAAACGCGAACTGAATCGGCAAAGCCTGAGGGTCTCCAAGACGCTGAACGACACGAGATGGTCAGCGTATTGTTATGCGAAGACTCAATCAAATGTCCAGCTCGAAACCTGTGTAATGGCAATATGATGGCGCAGGCTTTTCGAACGCATGAACGTGACACGAAAATGCCCCAGAGTCCAACTTTGGATATCAATAATACGGTCTCTATGCTGTCTTCACTGCATGATGTCATTGCATCGCCAATGATGCAGTTCGACTTCTTTGAACACCGTGGTCAGGGACTAATTGCAGTTGACTCATACCAAATGAAGCGCAGAATAATAACCTTTATGCCAGACGGCACTGAACGTTGAGCTCGAGACAGTTTTTAAGTAAAAGATAAACTTGCAATCATTAACCAATTTTGTGTTGTGTCAATTGTTCAAGATTGGATGATGTCAGTGAATAAAGACACAGGCCAGATATTCAACATCTAGAGTTGTTGTTGTTCTCACTGCTCTTGCATCGCTCTCTCCACCAAACGTCTCCATTCCCCTCTATCTTTCGCTCTTGTTCTCCTCTCCACTCCAAATCCTTCAAAAACTCTCTTTACATGGCAGTCTAGATAGTCCTCGTCTCATTTTCTCTGTCTCCCTCCGGGCATCTGCTTTCTTTGCCAGGCGTTCTACTTAACTTCCTTTTCATTTTTACTCCCATCATTGACTGTTGTAATTGCTAGCTCTCTCCGATGGCATATACCTGTACGTAATTGCAGGGTAGAACGTAGGATTTCTCAACTAAATAGATGAGCCATATCATGGGCCAAAAGAGGATGAGTTTCGTTCAAACCAATCAACGATTACACTCCTTCTATTCTTAACAGTGAAGTTTTGCTATTGCAAAGCGCCAAAGCTTTGTTATTGCAGCATGCTAAGGGACGAAGACGATTCGGCACTGTCGGCATTTGTGTTAATAATATAATGTGGATTGCGCTTGGGTTGACGAGTTTATCAGTCCAGAAAGCAGTGGTTCCTAAGCAGTGTTCGAAATATATGATGACCTGGTGGTAATTGAATATCTACTTTGCCGTCAGGTCAGTAACGTTTTTGATTTATTGGTCCGTGTGACCGCCTACTTTCCCGGGGAAATTGCAACATTTTACAGCAGCATACAACAGCTTCTCGTTAAAACTGACCACAGACTTTATACAAAAGGAATGCTTTCTTATGCGTCATCCCTGACGCCGCCATCATCGTGTCAAAACGGAGTATGTGCTTCCGATTTCATTTTTGAGAAAAAGTCGTCTATACCAAAATCTGCCAAGGGAAAGTGTTAGAAAAAATGTTTCCAATATTGTTTTGCACGCCGTTTTCGCTCGCGCATTTTGCTGTAGTTTTAGAATCCAAGATCCGAGGCAGCGCTACGAAACAGCGCGACACGGGAAGCGCGCTGAACCGCTGAGGAATTTCCTGGATTTCAACAAAAAAATTGGCAGGCATACTCAAGTGATACAACAGAGACAGCATTGATAGTCTAAATTACAGACGTACGATGGAGTCACTATAGTAAAGGACATACGTACTTATATCAGACCAAATGCAGATGCAGAGTGCAGTGGGATTTACAGGATGAATGAAGAGATGACCATCATTGTTTAGACAGTGATATCGATACTAAAGCAGAGGCAGTCTATGCATGAGCATTTATTCGTTGTAAACCCACCGATCAATCCTCGGGCCGGCCGGCATCAAACCTCTTTCGAACCTCTGATAGTGTCACGGCCGCTGCCTTTGAAGAGGTATGTTTAGTTCTTCTGAAGGTTTTATCACAGGATCACCGGGTGGATGGTCCCCACACCCGGTGTTCCAGGCCATTTTAATGCAATTTGAAACGTTTTTGGAACTTAGTTTCTTGCATATTTACCAAGCTTCCCAACTAACACATGCCATGCATGATTCTGTTTTAGTGGTAATTTGTTTTATAAAGATATGAACAGTTTCAGCACATAAACGTGTCCACCACGAAAACGAACTGAAAACACACAACCTGTTGTTCGTCTAGAGACTGGGTGAGATGCTATGGTCAGCATATTCTGACCCCATATCAGCGGTAGCCAAATGTTTCTCCGCCATTTCCTTTGGTTTCGATAACATATGTGACGACGACTACGAGAAGGCAAAGACCCAATCAACAGTCCTGAGGCTAGCAATGATGATGAAGAAGCTCGAATGATGTCACTATGTGATGGCAAAACTGCACCGTAGGATTTGAACATGACCAAACAATGCTCCAGAATCAAACGTTGGACATTAACAGTATATTTGCGGTTATCATTGCAGCAGTTCATTGCACAACTGGCTCGCAGTTCGTCCTGTTTTAAAGCCTTAGTCAAAGACTAACTTCAGTGGACTCTTCCACAAAAAACACGCACAACAATAACTCATCATAATAACGACTTGGCAAACTACATTGAAGTCAGTGTTCGAGGCAGTTTCGTACTCATTAATAACAAACTCACCATTATTGACACATTGACGTGTGTGATGTCGTACTGCGTCGATGCCTGTAGTGCAGTATGTTGGCTGTATGAGATTGACAGATCTTGATGAACTAGAACACCGGTAGTTGATGCGCAGCTACCAGTACGATATGGACAAAACTGACCGACGAACTCATGAAATGTGCGTTTTTACTGCGCACTCCAATATTAACACAAATACAAGCACACGCGCACGCGCACGCACGCACGCACGCACGCACACACACGCGCGCGCACACACACACACACACACACATGCACACTCTTAGAAAATACCGTATAATTAACAGGTATCTACCGTAATAATTTACGGTATCTCCATGTAAAATGGAATTACGGTACATTCGGTGTAATACACGTACGACATTTATCGGCTAAGAGTAAAACCACGATTGCCGCGCTTCAGCGTATGCGTGTAAAATTCTATCATAGTGTGCGTGGCGTCACTGCTGCGGAGTGTGGGAGAAACATGCAATCGGTTAACCGTGTGTTTACTGACCTGTTCGGAGATCGGTTCATTTCGGCTCTCCGCAAAGTATCATGGGTAACAATGCGTTCGTCTGCATAGCCGCGCGTGATAGCGCGAAATTTAATTTAAGTAAATTGTGACAGATGACTGCGATATATGCGGTCAAAGGTGGCTTTATATAGCTCATGCCACATATAAATACGTTACATCAACTGGCAGCAACAAAATGAAAAATAAGCATTTTTTGCTAATTATTATTATGTTACATTTACGTTTGGAACGCAAGCTTCCGCGTCATTCCATGTTCGCACATGCGCTGTCGCAAAAATTGGCGATTTCCTAACAGGTCAATAGTGTACAAATACAAGTTCACACCAAGTGCGATGCTGCTGGTTCTTCCAATATTGTACGTTAACCTCATCATGTTGAGGATTTTGGTTTTGCAAATAGCTTAGAATATCGGTATTAAGTTCAGTGTGTGGTCAACACAAATATATGAACTTATGACTGAATGTACAAAGTTTCATTTTCATTTTAAGATGGACACACATGTAAACGTCATAACAGCCACGACATGAGTATTTCTGTCGGATATTCTTATGTCATGGACCATGGCTCTGTAAACACGTTTCACCCTTAAGTGTAGCTATATATTCCGACAGTTTGCTCGCAACCGAAGCTCGTATTAATTATATTGACTGTAGTGGTAAATCATTTAGCTTGTCTAAAAATGCACTGGGTCGATTAAGTTATGCTACTGTTAGTGATTTAAATCGTATCGATCTGTTGCGAAAGCGTGTTTTCAATATGCAACAATGACTAACATGTTATTACTACACCTTGTTCTTTTTGTCCATGAACCGTCGGTCAAAATAGCTTAGACTTTCATAATTTATTACATGAGTAGTACTGGCGTGTATGTTTGGTATACGTGTGTTAGACCAAAACTTAATAGAACAAAGTTTCACTCAAGTCCAGCTTTTCGGACAATTTACCCGCAAGCACAGACATAAACAGAACACGTTAAAGGGAGGGAGTCTGTCCTCTGCTGATACTAGACCAGGAATTAGCCAGCGTGGTAATTTGTAACATGAATTCTGCTGCGTTGAAAATTGGATATCAAAGGGAATTATCATCAACTCGGACCGCTTTGGCGAAATTGGTAATAAAACTTGTTTGACACTGGATGCATTGTTTACCATTTGAACACGATGCGCGGACTTAACTATATACCAGGAATTAGCCAGCGTGGTAATTTGTAACATGACTTCTGCTGCGTTGAACGTGAGAAAATTGGACATCAAAGGGAATTGTCATCAACTCGGACCGCTTTGGCGAAATTGCTAATCAAACTTGTTTGACACTGGATGCATTATTTACCATTTGAACACGATGCGCGGACTTAACTTTCAAATCACGAACATTGTTACGAGCTTACTTGAATAAGAACAATTTTGCAGGCAGTATACCTTCAACATATATAGTACAGTCTTATGAAACATAGTATTAATTAATAAATGAAAAACTAGGAACAAACTCCCTCCTTTTCATATAGAACGGTTACGTACGCTCCTTCCACCCCCACCCCGTCGATGTTCATTTTGGTAACAAAAATCAGTGTGTATATTCATAAAAAATAACTATGTTAATTGGCTAAAAATAAGATTGCTAAATATCATCTTATTGCACCTTTCAAGCATTGTGTTAAAAATATTTCAGACAGATGAGAAACATTAAGGAATCGCCTTCCATGAGTAACCCCCTGGTGCTTACCTTTTTCGCCACTAAATGGGCATATTTTTGATAAATTTTAAGCTTTAATTTGCTATAAAAAATATAGTCTAAATCACGATTCCGTAAGACTTTTTGGCCCACAGCAGGCCAAAGCTTTTTATTAGGTAAAACATAAAATACCTTTTCATAGATGCTTGTAACAATGTGTTGTGCTAAACTGAACCACACGTAAACGCGAAGTATATCGTACTATTGTACATGTAAAACAACGTACATGTAAAGCAACGTCTGAACAAAATGGTGACGCTGCCTGCTCTACCACAGTGTATCTAGGTCTACGTGGTATATTGCTTGGAGAGAATAGAAAGATCGCAAGTCACAAAAGGTGTAAGCTGCACATGAAATATACCATATTTGATGTTTCACAATAAATATTGGCAGCTAATTAACAAGCCTCCAAATGTTGTTGAGAGGTAAAATCAGACACACAAATGTGCCAAGCAATTCTTCACAAAATGCCGTAGATCTACCGCTTTTCATGATGTGATGGCGGTAGATGAGGATCTTGTACATAGATGAGCCTCAGTCGTGATGAGAGGTGCATGCAGAGTAGGGAACAACTGCGGCCATGGCCAGATAATGTTTCAAAATTAGGATATATTTACTTATTGCATGGCATTTCTAACGTGAAATGTTGGTTAGGCTGTATGATTGGACTAAAAATTAGTAATTCCTTTATAACCATGAACTATCGATCTGACGGCAGATTTTGGTACTAAAGCGGTAGGTCGTTAGATTGTTCCAAGAATGAAAAAACAGGACATGTTCTATCGCCAAATGGGTAGACTTGGCACCTCTGAAACGTGTGAGCCACCCGACTGTCCACAGCCTAGGATAATCCAACTGGGATATTACTCTCAGATTGATCTCATTTCCAGATCACAACGCTTCCCCAAATGACTAAGCTGGTGGCTACAGCCTACCATTTTTCCAATTAATTAGCCATTAGCCACCTTTTCCAGGGAGCACAGCGACACATCTGCAAGTCAAACATTTCCTCTGCCAGACATTTATTACACGTCATAGATGTCAAACAGTGGTGGGCAATGTGTTCTGCAGTGAGTACAACTGTTTTTGCCTTACAGTGGGATTATGGCTAGCAGGGTGCTGCAGTGGGCCAGCCTAGCTTATCGCTGTAGTCTATAGGAGAACCATCAGTGATATAACTCAATCCCATCGAGTCACAACATGAGCGCATCTAGCGTTATCGGCAGGATTGAGAAGAAGTAATTAACTATTTTGTCGCCAAAAGTAGCGGAAGATGTTACTAAGCCTCGCTTTGAACTGGGATTAATCAGCTTTGAATTCAGATTATTTCGGAAAAAACTGCGTTTCGGAAAAAAAATCGCGACTTTTCTGTCTGGTGTTATATTGGTGGTTGTAGCTCAGCAAATCTACTATAATTTAGACCCGGTGAAGGATTAGGTAAGCAATGCAAACGTTACGACATCTTGAAGCGCTACCTGAAGGTGTCTTCCAAAACGAAAATCAGTCTCAAGCTCCGCCCTCCAGCAAGCTGATGTCAACAATGTCCAGTGCAAGACAGCAGCACTCGTCCTGGCAATGACGGCCGAGTTTGATGAAAAGAGCGACCATCTCTTTATAGAAGCTACGGTATGTAAATGTGTATGAGTATTTATAAAATTTATATTTTATTTGATATACAGAATTAATATGTGGGTTTTCCCGCTTCAACTTGGCCATGATGGTGTAATTCAAATCATCAATATACAGCGGGAAAACTTGTACTATACACCTTGATGATGAAACGATCAAATGTTACTGGGCTACCATGGCAACATTTCTGAACACAATTAAATATTATTAATTGGCCTACGGCAATTCCTGAATTGGAAAGGCTGATTACCAAATTGGAATTGTCTTTGTGAGAGCAGTGGTATCAGAATCGCTTAATCATAGGTCTGCTGACAATAAAGATAAATATAATTTACGTAAATATAATAATTTAATTTACATATATGTTGGTCATAGGACACGGCTTCGGCATCAGTGGGGCAGCTGCCAACCTTGCATGATACACCTTGCCTCGTTTTGTGGTAAGAAGTAATTGGTGTACATTGATATTTCAAGATTTTATAATAATAATAATAACTTTATTTAAACACTCATTTCCAAAGTACAACTCTGTTAGTTTGTGTTGACAATGTTTCTAAAATACAAATACTTATGTAATAATTAATAGAGGTACAAAAGTGTGAGTAATAAAATAAAACGTATATAAAGTTGGCTAAAATAAAACTCATTACACATTACATACAACAATTATGGTATGATATTGTGGATAATTAATTAACATTACAAATAATAAATAAATAAATATACAATAAAATATTAATAAGTAAATTTAGATCTGCTTTCTATACACTCGATCACACATCGCGTATAAAGTTGCTAAAATAAAACTGTGTTAAACAATCATGATCTAAAGCTATAATTCAATACACATTACTTACAACAATTACGGTATGATATTGTGGATAATTAAAAAATAAAAAATAAATATACAATAAAATATGAATAAATATAATTAGATCTGGTTTCGATATATATAAAATACGCGCACGACACACAACTACGGCGTATAAGACTCTAGTGCACTCACACGTGACGCCAAGAATAGACCACGGCAACTTGGTGCTCCAAGGTATCAGTGACCGCCTGATGCATCTCCCGGAGATGGTCCAGCGCTCCGCGGTTAGAGTAGCTCCACAG
>OZ023208.1:21326010-21421010 GCA_963995525.1 Escarpia spicata
TCTTTCACGTCTTGGTTCATGCCTGGCAAATACAACACTTCACGTGTTCTTCGATGACATCCTTCTACTCCTAAGTGCGAGGACTGGAACTTCTTTACTAGCATGGCTCGCATGTCACGGGGTGTGACGGTTCTTTGATCTTTGAACAATGCCCCATCGTGTGTACAATTTTCTCGAAAGCGATGAATGACTGTCCACCACGAATACAACGAATACGACTGAGGTTGCAGAAGTATGGTCTGAAACTCACGTATGTACCAGCAAAGAACATGCACACAGCGGACACATGATCACGAGCGACTCAGCAAAATACACATGTTGACCAGAAACAAGAGGAATACACTCTTGCAAACACTTATGTCGATGCCATCGCAGAAGCACATGTACAGGCGAGAATCGCAGAAATACAGAAACAAACACTCGATTTTTAATCAGAGATAGAAGCACATGGTGTGATGAGTTCAGTGTATGTGACAGACAGGGATAAAGAAGAAATCAAGAGAGAATATGAAGATGATGCAGACATGGGCGCTTTGAAAAACATTATCATATCAGGATGGCCAGGTGAGCAGAGAGATAGTCTAGTGTGCACACACTCATAATGGAACTACAGAGATGAAATGACTGTTCAGGATTGCTTGATCGTGAAAGGAACCAGAATTGTGATTCCAAGGAATATGAAGATGAACATTCTTGAAAGACACGGGTCATATCGGTCAAGAGAAATGTAAACGAAGAGCGAGATCAACAGTGTTTGGCCTGGTATCATCAAAGACATTGAGAAGTTGGTGAGTCAGTGCAGTGACTGTCTAGACCAGAGAGCCAGACAGTGTCCAGAGCCACTGATTCCACATGAAGTACCTACACAAGCGTGGCCGAAAGTCGGATAGGACTTATTCTGATTGTTGAGTATCACTCCAACTACCCAGATGTGTACCAGATCCCTAACCACAGCAGCAAATCGGTCATACAAACTATGAAAGAAAGCTTTGGGAGATTCGAAATCCCACACGAGCTTGTGAGCGATAATGGGCCTTACTACTCAAGAACCGAATTCAAGCAATTTGCTGAGGAATGGGACTTTAAGCACACCACATATGGTCCAACGTACTCACACTCCAATGGACTAGTGGAAAGAACAGTGAAGACTCTAAAGAACATCCTCGGAAAACGTGTTGTTAAACAAATGGGTTTAGTAACGTACAAGAGCAGCCAACTTGAAAGTGGATACGATCCATCAGAGCTCAATCTGGGAAGAAGAACCAGATGTAATGTTCAAAGGCATGGAGACAACACGTTCAAAGAAACTTTGAGAAGATTAAGAAGAGAGAGAAACAAAAAAAGAAACACTACCATTACAGAAGAGGAGTTCGATCATTTGTACCACTGAAGCAAGGAGACAGAGTGAGAGTGTATGACACGAAGAGAAAGGGGCAGAATCGTGCTACTGTTCTTGAGCAAGTTGCGCCGAGATCGTATGAGGTCCATACAGACCGAGGTACCGAAATTCGAAGAAATCGACGAGATCTAATGACAATAACAGAACGAGATATTGTGCAACCTGGAGAAACTGCTGAAACTGCTACAGAAGAACAAGAAGAGCAACACGAAGAAAGTGAACCTGAGCTGAATGCGCCGAGAAGTCCAGCTGTGCCTCATGTTACTCATGTGGTGCACCGAAGATCTGCCAGGATTCACCGACAACCAGAGAGACCTATAGAAAACATGAAAAGTAGACAGGAAATTAGAATATCTTGTTGAGTTATTACATTGTGAAAAACGTTTAGCATAAAGAATGTAATTCATTACATGAACATTTTAGTTTGTAATACGTACAATAATATTTGATGACAAGTTAGTTCCTAGGTTGAGAATGTGAACTGGACAAAGGACATGCAGATGTGAAGACAGATATTGGACCGTAAAGAAAGAGTATCACATGAACATTTTGTGTAGTGATTTAGAGTGCATATGAACATTGCAATGAACATTTTATTTTGTAGTAGGAAGATGTAGAGATGTCGCTTACTAGTTCAATTTATATCGCGAGTACGACCGCGAGTACCGTTAATTTCGAAGCTTTGTTTTGGTTAATACACACACTTCCGATGTACGGGGGTCACGAGTGTAAGTACAATACACGAAGTATTACACCTCAGAAGGGCCGTATGTACGTAGATAAAATGGGTTGGACTTTCGATAAGTCAAAAGGCTCCCTTGTGCACCTGTCATCTAGAGTTATTTCTCTGGGTAGCAATCATGTTAAATCTTGTTGAATTTAACAATATTTTAATGTGCCGACGTAGTTTCGTTTACAGGTTGAAGGTTGTCGCTAGGTGGCGTAAGGTGGTGGGTGTTTATTATGTCACTGCAAAATAATTTTTGTAATTCAACGTTTAATTTTTGACCATGACACTAGTGTAGAATTATTGATAACGTACTATATTTGTTTGGACAAACAAATATGTTATAAATTGCTATCACTGACGCTGTTATTTGCGCGATAATATAGGTCGATTTAAGTTTCGCGACAACAGGCTTATATAGACAATACACTAAGGCAGGGGCAGTCCCATTACAAGCTGTCTACTAACAGGCCTTTTCAAACAAGACGTTCTTTTATACCCAGAATCGCCCAGAGGGTGAAAACCTCTGACGTTTCTTTGCACTGGCACTAATTAAACGTTTTGTAACTTTGCAGTGGTCAAGTAGTACAGTCGGAAGGTATGCCCCCCCCCCCATGCACCCAGTAGATTTATAAATGAAACTTATCTTTTTGCAACCCTGAAGGTGTCTAGTATGTTCACATTTCGAAATAATGTTCGAAGGGGTCCGTTTGGCCGCCATTTTGGATTTTGTCACGTGCGGCTGGTAAATTCAAGGATACCCATAACCTTTGAACCATTCATCGTACACAGACAAATGAACCCACTTTTTCGTATAAATGTGGCTTGAGGAATTGCTTGAGATGGTTATTGTGACGATTGAAACATATTTATTGCTTCAAAATGCACATAATACAATATTTTCATGCCTGAAATCGAGTCATATACTAAGTTAAGGATAGGTGATTGCGCATAAGCACTGACTGAACATTATATGCCACTACTAGGCAGAAACTGGGCTAATTATGAGTCCAAGAAGAAAGGAAATTACACTAAATCTACCTACTACTATCAGTATCTACGTCTACTCAAGAACTAACTACCCGAAACGTACCCTCGACACTACATACTAATCGTCATCATCGCCAAGAAGCAGCTCATCATAGTCAATCTGCTGATCATCTTCCTCTTCTCCCCCTCCTCCTCAGCAGCTTTCTCAAGCAAGTCAATGAGTGGGGAGGCAAGATGGGTCTACACGACCACACAGGCTCCAGTACACCCTCCTCAGTCTTCACCCATCCCTGTCCATCACCGTAGGGCTTGGGTTGCCAGAAGCGAGGCTGGTTGGCCCGCTTGTACTTGGCTAGTCGGTAGTTGACCCGGACAAACTGGAGAATTAGGAGGGTGGGAGGAGAGCTAAGTCAACCTTGGACTTGGTGGTGAGCTTCTCGTGTTCTCCCACCAATTTTATGAGCATCTTGCCTCGCACAGCATATCGTCTGTCGACAATGTTCAACGCAAAAATGTACATCCTGATAGATGTCGTAATCCTTCGAAAGTACACGACGGTCACAAATAGGTTTCCTGGTATGCAAAGAAGGCACAGCAAAGACAGTATTTCATTTGTAGAAATGTGTAAACTGTCAGAATTCGAAATTGTTAGTTCTGTAGTCGATATATTGTAAAATGATGAAACACTAGCTGGTTTCATGTCGTTGTTTTTCCTGTTCTGTAATACGTTGTAAATGATTGTGAGAAGGTCGTCCGGTATATATATGTGGTTCTTTGATATTGTTTGTTACAATATCATCAGGATCAACTAACTTGTGTGTATCAGCGATATCGCTATTTACCAAATATCACCTTACCTTTCAAAGTCCTACAATGAACTCAAACATCGGTTTTGTTGCAGTTAATACTCTTTGTGTTCCATTGTTCCATCCGTGTGTTTGTCTTGAGTCTAGCCTCTGTACGTCAACCACACACATGAAGTCCCAATGTGACCGAACTGACGCCGACATGGGTACTGCTGCCGACGGCGATGCCGTGTTCATCACTGGCTCTACACCACATAAGCTCTTTTAAATTGATATTCACACGCACGCCGAAGTAGATATAATTGTATTACATTCGTAATACTATACCTGCCTCGCTCACTAAGTGGCACGATCGCTATGATGATACATGAGGATAATGATTAATCGTAAACGAGCCTGTCACGTATAATATCAACATAGGCGGATCCAGGTTGGGCCTGCGAGCCCGAGCCCCCTAGAGGTTTGGAATTTGGCCGCGCTATGCCTGCGCTAGAATGGCGTGCCCCAGATCTGTTGCATGTGTCCCCTAGACCTGTTGAATGTGCCCTTGAAATTGTGAACGTCGCCTGGAAACATTTTCAACAGGACCCCCACCCCTTCTTCCAATGTCAGTATCCGACGATTTCGGAGGAATCGAGCTGATGCTCTGGCTCAATGTAAACTGGCGTGCCGCTCTTAGACACGATGAATGTGCCCCCGAAATTGTGAACGTCGCCGCGAAAATTCAACAGCACCCCCATCTTTCACCGAATATGAATGCGGTTCGACCACCAGGGTTTTTTGGTGAGCCGCAACGGAGGTGCAAGTGGAGATTTGGGCCTCCTCTAGAGTACCTTCTCTGGATCCGCCCTTGATGAATACATTATCATCTGTGATTTAGATGTACCTGGATACTAAACAATTAAAAACTAGGTCTTTTCATTATACGAACCCCTATATATATATACATATATATAATTATATATATATATATGTATATATAATTATATATATATATATATATCAATTAACCAATAAACACAGTTGTTGACCTACCTTCCACTTAATGATAGCCTACTACTCTGTATGGACAAATCCATATGTTCCAATTCAGCTTATGTCTACAATTTTCTTTTATATTTCTAAATATTTGTTTGCTTGGGAAAGTATTAAATAGGATCATCTTAGAAAGGGCGAAAGATAATACAATCGATCTACTGCTAATAGATCAGCAAGCTGGTTTCCGTTAGAACAGATCACGCATAGATCAGATCACAACACTGAGCGTCGTCGACTACGAGTAGACAGTGTAGACAGGGAGATTTTAAGGAAACTACTACGACATTATGGCGTAGTAACCAAACCTAATCCAGAACAGCCATGAAGGAACGGGCTGAAGAGTATTCCATGTAGGAAAGCTCACGTGTCGTTTCGAAGTGATGACAGGAATTAGGCAAACTACCTTCTGCCCCCCCCCCCCCCCCTCTCCTGTCCATTGATTTGATTATGAAGAAGTGCACAGTGCAGAGGAGGAATGGAATCCAGCGGATGCTATGGGCGAAACTGGAAGACCTAGCTAGGGTGGCTCTGCTGTCCAACGGCCACCAGCAGATATAAGACAAAACAACATAACTGGCAGCCACCTCACAAGTGGGCCTCAACATCCGTAAAGGAAAGACGACGTGAGTAGGGCTTCTACAGTTCACGAACATCGGGAGCTTCAAACTGATGTCATTACACACAAAGATCCGGCTGTTTAACTGCAATGTGAAGTTCGTCCTACCGTACGGAGCCGATACGTGGATGACAACCAACACTACCATCACCAGAGTGCAGAGCTTCAACAACTGCCTAAGAAGAATACTCCAGATCTGCTGGCCAGTCACGATCAGCAACATTGACTTGTGTTAGAGGACACATAGAGAGGGGTGGAATGGTTACACGCTCCGTAAACCAGCATCAAGCATCACAAGGGAAGCCTTGACATGGAATCCACAAGGTAAGAGAAAAAGAGGTCGGCGAAGGGACTTCCAAGCAGACACCAAACAGAAGCGCTACATCTGGAAACAGCCGCAGAGAAGTGCCCAGGACAGAGGACTCTGGAGAGTTGTTGTCGACGGCTTATGTCCCAGGAGGAACGATGGGCAAAGTTAAATATTTAAGTGTACTGTTTAGCGTGCAATAGTAGCAACACAACAGCGGAGCAAGAAGAGCTGTATTTTCCATTTCGTAGTGAATAGACCAGAAGTGAAAAATTGAACGGATAAACTCACCGACTGAGCCTGGGGCGATCTCCTACTTTCAACCAAACTATGAAAACGTCCACTTAGAGCTGCAAAATTGCTCCCCATATATACAACATACACACGCACACACACACGCACACACACACACACACACTACGCTTTCAAATTAATAATAATAATATCAACATTTGTATAACGTCTTTTTCTGCTTATACTCATCAAACGAGCTGGTAAATAATTAATTAAAACAAGTCATACATACTAAAGAAATAACTTTAAAACTAGTGTATTTCTTAAAACAAATAATGTAAAGACAAAACTTGACGTCTAAGATATGTACAATACAAAGTATCTATAAAATAAATACATGTACACACAAACAGTCTGACGAAGAAAAGGAGGTATATTGTTCCACAGACTGAGGGCAGCCACAGAGAAGGCTCTGTCCCCCAGCTGCGTTCTGGACAGGGCATCTCAAGAAGCAACCTGCTCTAGAGACGTAGTGTTCTTTGAGGATAGTAGCAATTCTTTTATGTAGGATGATCCTTGTAGGTCGGTGTAAGGAATCTAAATTGCACAGGGTACCTCACAGGCAGCCAATGCAGCGCGCAAAGGACAGGTGTGATACAAGACTGCCTCGGGACACGGGAAACAGTGCGGGCGACAGTGTTCTGCACTCATTACTCATACTGGTTAAAAGTGGAAACACAAACTGTCTGAGAAATCTGTTTCCAGCATATAGCAAACCTATGCAGCAATATAAAATTCAATAATAACAAGAACACAGGGTTGTGGGTGAACACGAAGAACGTGATGCATTTTTTATTATATGACCACACGTGACACAATTAGCCATAGCGTATTATATGTAGCCATACATCAATGCGGTCTCCCTCTTAAACTGCTACTACGTTAACTACAATACGGTAACTACAATACATACGTAACAAGACAGCAGGGGTGGGGGTGGGAGTTAAAAAAAACTGGTCCCGAACAAAGTGCCGCTTTGCAATTCAAAGTGCGTCGTTGGCGCCAAATTTGCAGCTACAACACAAGCTGTCTGGCGATAGGCGCAGCAGAACACGTAACATGTAAATTACCGAGCTAACAACACACTTGATCAATAATGCATTACATATGTTTTAATTCACACATTAATCATATTGATTAAAAGGTGGAAACAAAAGCTATCTAAGAAGTCTGTTTCCAGCACATAACAAACCTATACAGCAATAGGGAATGTAATAGTACCAAGAACACAGGGTTGTGGGTAAATACGAAGATCGTCGTGCATTTTATTATTATGTGACCACATGTCACATAATTAGCCACAGCGTATTATATGTAGGCATGCGGGAAAGCCATGAGAACATCCATTCAAGTAGTCCAGTTTTTATATGATGAGGGCGTGGGTGGCTATCTGGGCCTTACTCACATTACACTGATATTCTTATAACAATAAAAATCCTCAAAAACAAAACGGGTTTGCGTTAAGCTGAATCCGCATAATATACTATGCGCTAGGTGGCGCCACTGAAGCACCTTTGGTGGATCTACTTATTTTCTCCCGCTCTGTCAGGCATTTCTTGTGATTGCAATACCACAAGCCCTTGTATTTGATAGCGGTATCCAGATAGTTCTAAGCTCATCACCTCATCTTGTCTGAACACACTAACAGCGCATGCTTGCGCCGTATAACTTAGGGCAGCTAAGTCCAGTTTCTGAGAAAATTCACACAAATTTGTTAAAGTAGTTGAAATGGTTGGTTCGTATGAACTCTTTTAGGTGCACAACTCCAACAACGTACCAGTTGTTTTATTTTAATTGCAACCAGTAATACAATACACGGGATGTTGATCCAAGTGTACCATTTGTTACGTGAATCGCATAATCGTCAACGTCGCATGCATCTGGTGAACACACACGTGTATTCAGCAGCAGTCAGTCAGCCTGGCGCGAGTTTCCCGGTAGAACTGTCGCACGTCGCTCCGGAACATCGGACTTATGAAGCAGTAGATGAACGGGTTGACGACGGAATTGATCGTGAACATCCGCCTGACGTCATCATTGATGGGAAGACCGTAGTTTTTTAGGAAGAACGGCAGCCAAGATACAACGAAGATCACGGTGATGACGAATAGAAGAAACGTACCTCGCAGTAATTGCACGTCAACCTTCGGTTTCGCCTGCGATGGAGCCACTGCGTTGTCCGTGGTGAGAGAGGATGCTTTCAAGACCATCGCGGTTGTCGCCGTAGATTTGTTTCTTGATGTTGATGCTGACGTTGCGACCGCTTCGCTACTTCGTGGCATTGTCGCAACGATACCGACCTGATGTCGAGCAGCGTTCATTTGCTTCAACAAGATGATAGCCATGACACTGTAGGCCAAAATCACGACGACGAACGCTACATTCGCGAGTGCCGTACAAAGGATGATATAAATGTGGTTGAGGCCAAATATCAGTGTCGCACACAATATCGCTGAATAACAAATAGACACAGACGCAATGGCAGCGAGCGCCTTTTTTGCCCTTCTAGTGCTGATGGTGAACTTGTGCGGCTTAGCTACGGCCAGGCAGCGTTCAACGGCAAGAAACGCCAACAGACTCGTGGAGAAGATTAAGGACGCGTTGAACACGTAGATGACCGTGATTCTTGTGATGTTTTGGAAATCACCATTTAGTAACATTACGCTACATATGCATATCGCTGTGTCGACAATGCTCAAAGCAAACATGTACGCCCTGATAGATGTCGTCATCCTCCGAAAGTACACGACGGCCACAAATAGGTTTCCTGGTATGCCCAGAGCGCACATCAAAGACAGTATTAAATTTGAGTGTAGACTATCTGAATTCGAAATGGTTTCTTCAGTAGTCGATATATTGTAAAATGATGAAACGCTAGCAGCTTCCATTGCGTTGATTGCGACTGTTCCTATTTTGAAGTAAACGTATGATCTTATGTAGTGCAGTATCCAGTCCTTAGAATGCTCAAAGCGCTTTACAGTTTACTCCCTGATAGATCTGTTCAATCGAACACCATCTCGACATTTCTGGGAAGAATTCAGCGACTGTGCAATTAATGCGCTAAGACAATTATCAAATATCCATTATTGTCTGCAGCCATGTACTCATTCATACAGCTGAATTAACGTAGCAACGAATTGTGAAGGAATTTTCGCAAGGTTCGACACGGCAGCACAGGATTCCAACCCGGGTGCTGTCGATTGATAGTCCGATGCTCCAGCACTGCGCCACTGCGCTCCACAACTACGTCCTAAAACACTGTGTGAAGGTCGTGTGGTGTTTATTAATGACTGTTCGATACTGTCTGCCACAACATCATCAGGATCAACTAAATCGTTCATCAGCGATATCGGTAATTATCCAACGTCATCTCACCTTTCAAAATCCTATAACGGACATACACATCGTTAATACAAGAGTATCATGTCTGCATTCCAACCAGCTCTTCGCCTTATGCGGAGAGACTAGTCTCTATACGCCAACCTCGCGTCTTTCGAAGTCCAAGTAGCTCACGATGTGCCCGAACTGACGCCGACATGCGAACTGCTGCCGACGGCGAAATTGTGTTCACCATTCGCTCTACGCCCTGTACGCTCTTTGAAGTCAATATATACGCTTGTGGTGACGGGGGGTGGTGTGGGTGGGGGTGGCGGGAGGGGGGGTGATGCCAATATAATTGTAATTTGTAATGCATCATGTGCTCGTATACGCACTAACAATTTCCTAAGTAGATGTTAAACGGATGCTGTGAAATGCATTCTGATGCCAACAACAACGTCGTGTTAATCTCTGGCCCTACACTCTACACGCTCGTTGTAATCAATGTATACGCATGGGATTACAGGAAAGAATTATATATGATTGTTCTACATTCGTAATATTTCACTTGTTCGTTGAGCAAAACTCAATGCACAATGATATGCAAACAATGATATATATATATATATATATATGCAATATGTTATATATGTATATATTTATATATTGCAATATATATGCAATATTATATATATATAATATATATAATATAATATTTTGGAATATTAAAACGACACTGATGTATATCATGGTTGTATTTTTGTTGATATTTTCTGATCAGGCAGGTATTTTTTCTCTCTTTTTATGTAGTTTTCATCTCCGCACATGCCATCACCAGAACCAAAGATTATTCGATTTGGTACAGCCACAGGATCTGTATATACAAGATACAAGTCTTGGTTGAGGTCCCCACGGACCCCAAGCCGACCGAGTGCTGAAAACAAGATTATCAGTGTCGTTTTAATATTCCAAAAGATTACCTCAATGTCATTTTTATCAATGCACTATTATACCAATCTGGTTTATTTCAGATTGGAATCTGACTGAAATATGGAACGACCGCAGGCAAGATATAGCGCACGTCAAGTCCTCCGTATGATTCGTGAGAGTGACTCTGAACCTTCAGATGTTGACATCTCTGACACTGGT
The DNA here is from genome assembly GCA_963995525.1 of Escarpia spicata. NCBI lineage: Eukaryota > Metazoa > Annelida > Polychaeta > Sabellida > Siboglinidae > Escarpia > Escarpia spicata. The sequence continues at coordinate 21,336,655 of OZ023208.1, forward strand.
GATGATGATGACTATATTGCTGGTCCTGATGTTAAAGACCATGTGTGGGAGCCAGATTTAAATCTGGAAGAAACGGATGGTCAGCCTGTTCCTACAGGGCAAGAAAGAGCAAGAGCTGTGGAGGGCATAGAAGGAAGGGGAAGAGTATGTGATGAAAATAGAGGTAGATGAAGAGGTAGAGGAAGAGGGAGAGGAAGAGGGTTTGGAAGAGGAAGAGGAAGAGGGAGAGGGAGAGGAAGAGGGAGAGGAAGAGGGAGAGGGAGAGGGAAAGGAAGAGGGAGAGGAAGAGGGAGAGGAAGAGGGAGAGGAAGAGGGAGAGGGAGAGGAAGAGGGAGAGGAAGAGGGAGAGGAAGAGGGAGAGGAAGAGGGAGAGGAAGAGGGAGAGGAAGAGGAAGAGGGAGAGGAAGAGGGAGAGGAAGAGGTAGATATAGAGGCAGCGGGAGAGGAAGAGGACGGGGTCGGGATCATGGCCGAGGTCGAGATCAGCCGCATGATGACATCCAGGAACAGGCCAATCCCCCGGAGGCACAAGGTAACATTAGACAGAACCAAGATCACCCAAGACCACAGGTAATAATTGGAAGAAATGGCAAAGTATGGAATCTGAATAAGCCATCAATCCATAGGAGAGGTCCTCAAGATGTCATCCGGAATAATGTTGGGGTAACAGCTGAACGCAGAGTTGAAGCCATCAAGGATTCCTTTGAACTATTCTTGACAAACGACATCCTGGATATTATTATGCGTGAGACGAACAGGGAAGCCAATCGAGTGTACACACATTGGAATGCTGACCATCCGGAGAAGCAGAAGACCCCTACACCTGTGTCTCTGATTGAACTGAAGGCCTTCTTGGGTCTCTTGATTCTCGCTGGTGTTACTGTCTCTGCTCATGAGTTTCTGGAGGAACTGTGGGGGCTAAACCCTGAAAGACCCATATTTGATATTCCCCTGTGAGATTCTGACTTCTGTTCTTTCAGTTAGAGAATATTATTATTATTACTGACATTGCTATAGTATTCTGGTGTCCAGTTGGACCACATTGTGTAATTGCGTATTTTGGGGATAAATATCCTATAAAGTCTTGCACCCATGTTTTGTTTCAATTATTATCATTGTAAATGTAAAAGGAAGTATCTCTACCTTTGTTTCACCATGATGGTGGCCCAAAAACCATGCAAATGTGAACAATGAGGAACAGCCCATAATTCTGACTACAATAAGGTCACTCAATTAAAATATTTTTATACCAGAATATAATTATTTATTTTTTGTTACCATATGAAGGAGTCAAAATAATCATGCCAATGTATTCTGAGACAAATGTATCATTAACAGAAATCAGAAAGGCATGAACTAGTGGTGGGGTGCAGGTGTTCTGGACATGTGTACTGATAACTATACATATATATATATAATATGTATGTATATATATATATATATATACATCTATATTATATATTTATCAGTACAGTTGCCAGAACACCTGTCAATTGGTCATCCCTGGGTCCTGCGGCTTTGGACGGTAAATACCCATATATATATATAAATTAGAAAGGCCAGGTGTTCTGGCAACTGTAATGATCAATATATATATATGTATATATAAATATATATATATACTACATAATATATATATATATATATATATATATATATATATATATATATATATATATATATTTATCAGTACAGTTGCCAGAACACCTTGACCCCACCACTAGTTCATGCATTTCTGATTTATATATATATATGTATATATGGTTATATACCGTCCAACGCCGCAGGGCCCAGGGATGACCAATTGCTCCTCTCCGCTTTCTCCTTTAATGCAGGCGTTGTTCCGATTCATGTGCCTAATTAATCGGGATCGTAGAGAACACTGTCTTTTCCTTGAAGCTATATATATAATATTATATCTGTATGTGTGTGTGTGTGTGTGTGTGTGTGTGTGTGTGTGTGTGTGTGTGTGTGTGTGTGTGTGTGTGTGTGTGTGTGTGTGTGTGTGTGTGTGTGTGTGTGTGTGTGTGTGTGTGTGTGTGTGTGTGTTGTGTGTTTGTGTGTTTGTGTGTTTGTGTGTGTGTGTATGTATGTATGTGTGTGTATATATGTGTGTATATATTTCATCATGAGTAGCCAATGTCCCCTTACAAACCGCACCGGCCAGCGTGGAAGGGTAGGCCAACAACACCAGCATGCAAAGTTCAACGACCAGAGGATAGTGCGAGACAGGAAGATTTGGAAACGACATGCTGAGGCCTTCGCCACAATTCAGCTGCACAATGATGATGATGATGTGTTTCCAGACAATTTAGGGCAGGCAGCTTCAATATAAATATATGTGTGTCTGTTTGCGTGTGTGTGTGTGTGTGTGTGTGTGTGTGTGTGTGTGTGTGTGTGTGCGCGCGCGCACGCGCGTGTGTGTGTAGTGTGTGTGTGTGTGTGTGTGTGCGTGTGCGTGTGCGTGTGCGTGTGCGTGTGCGTGTGCGTGTGTGTGTGTGTGTGTAAGTGTGTGTGTATGTATGTATGTATATATGTATGTATGCATGTCAATAACATATGATCAACACAACCTCCGCACATGTTGATAATAGTGTGTGACGTTTCTGTTGCTGAGTATGGCATCAACACCGTGTTTTTATAACAAATATCGGCGACTAAGTATCGTTACCGTAGACAGGACACGTTGTAATCGGATGTGGAGCCATTATAACCAACATTTACCGGTACATTAACTACTTATCACTGATGTTAAGGCGTTGCAATGTATGGTGTTCACAACACATCTGTGAAAGCTTCAGTATACATCCAGGCACGTAACCAGGTTTTGCTGAGGGGCGTTTCGGTTTAGATATTTTGTATATATAAATATATATATTGTAGCAACACATAGATGTTAGGGAATGATTTTCGCAGGCATTCCTTTATTGTCTTTGCACAGCTGTTACGCCAATTGCGCAATCTGATAACGTAATACGCCAATAGCAGTCGTTGGTGCAGTGTAACGTTTTTGCGATGTTATTGTGCACAAACCTTGGCTCTTTCTTCGTCCAGTAGGCATTTCCTTTTATCAAATGGATCAAAATTACATAAGCCAACTATTTTAGGAAGAGGAACATCTTCCGTAAATATTAAATTTTATATAACGATTTGTATAGTTTTATTATAAACGTCTATTCAGTGTATGTAAACTACTGTATAACTTTAATAAGACTACCAGCATTCGTATCCAAATAGCTGGCTTTAGACAGTAGTGTTTGAAACGTCATCTGGCATTGAGCTATACATATGCCATTGAAATATTTCTTATTAATTACTCTGTGCGCAAACCGATTCAAAGAGGAGCGAATAAGTGTCCGCGGACTTCAACCGTCAAATGATTATGCAATAAAATAGTAATTACTTCAAGACAATGCATACCTGGCTAAAAACGAATTCAATGCGTTGACCACACTCGTTTCATTCAATTTTTGTTCAAAAATTTGCGAATGTTGTCTTTTCGCTAGATGACATAACGATCACCTTAACGTGTGAACAGGCATTCTTCGAGGAGCGAAGTGCTTTTGGCGTTCGTACATTTGGAACCTCTGGGTTTTTAGGACAAGGTTAATACAAATGAAGTTAGTCCGAACACACCTCCTCTTATTTTTGGGATTTCACTATGCAGTTTAAGATGATTAATGATAGCCATATAACTGATTCAACTGGAAAACGAGGGTGTGGATGAGGGTTTCCTGATTTGTGATTGCTGTGCAGCTAGTTTAGGGGCAAACAGAGGTCCCAAGATGGGTTCTAGCGGGTTTCGTTTTCGAAGCGGGTTCGTGAAAATAAGATTACTTCGAATCCCCCCAAAAAAAGTGATCGTATCTGCAGGTTTTATTTCTGTGCAAATTTAATTGGACAGCTCAAAGTAATTGCGAATTGCTATGCAGCTGGTTTAGCGGGAAAACGGAGGTGAGTATGAGGGTTCCGACCGGGGGGGTCGTTTTCAGAGCTGGCTTCTAAAAGTGGAATTAATCCGAACCCCCCAAAAATACGTATCGTATATTTACAAGTTTTAATTTTTTGCAAATTTCACTGAACAGCTAAACATAATTATTGATTGCTAAGCAGCTGGTTTACCGGGGAACGGGGGTGGGGTGTGGGGTATAGGCGGGGGTTCTGAGGATGGTTCGTTTTTTAAGGGGGGTTCGAAAAAACCATCCCTGGTTACGGTCCTGGACATCTATAATAGCAAGGTATCAAAGCTGAATATAAGGTATCAATAGCAAAGGAAACGGAAACACTGGGGACATTGTTTGATACTTCGCCACAAGGCATTTAACTCACATATTCATCACGTGACCTGTTGCCTACACATAAGTCCATCAAGCCATCAGAATGGATGGTGACTACCTACAGCGTTCAGACATTCCATCGTATAATTTGTTTTTTTTTCTTCTTATTTATGACACAAACATCAAATAAATTTGTTGAGAACTGCATACGGTAAACGTTGACTTAGTAGATATATTAAAGTAACGTAGCAAATAGTTTAAACAAACGTTTTCAAAAGCGAACTGAATCGGCAAAGCCTGAGGGTCTCCAAGACGCTGAACGACACGAGATGGTCAGCGCATTGTTATGCGAAAACTCAATCAAACGTCCAGCTCGAAACCGGTGTAATGGCAATATGATGGCGCAGGCTTTTCGAACGCATGAACGTGACACGAAAATGCCCCAGAGTCCAACTTTGGATATCAATAATGCGGTCTCTATGCTGTCTTCACTGCATGATGTCATTGCATCGCCAATGAAGCCGTTCGACTTCTTTGAACACCGTGGTCAGGGACTAATTGCAGTTGACTCATACCAAACGAAGCGCAGAATAACAACCTTTATGCCAGACTGCAGTGTGCAGTGGGATTTACAGGACGACTGAAGAGATGACCATCATTGTTTAGACAGTGATATCGATACTAAAGCAGAGGCAGTCCATGCACGAGCATTTATTCGTTGTAAACCCACCGATCAATCCTCGGGCCGGCCAGCATCAAACCTCTTTCGAACCTATGATATTGTCACGGCCGCTACCTTTGAAGAGGTCTGTTTAGTTCTTCTGAAGGTTTTATTACCGGATCACCGGGTGGATGGTTCCCACACCCGGTGTTCCAGGCCATTTTAATGCAATTTGAAACGATTTTGGAACTTATTTTCTTGCATATTTACCAAGCTTCCCAACTAACACATGTCATGCATGGTTCTATTTTAGTGGTAGTTTGTTTATAAAGATATGAACAGTTTCAGCACATAAACGTGTCCATCTCGAAAACGAACTGAAAACACACAACCTGTTGTTCGTCTAGAGAGCTATGGTCAGCATATTCTGACCCCATATCAGCGGTGGCCAAATGTTTCTACGCCATTTCCTATGGTCTCGAAAACATATGTGTCGACAACTACGAGAAGGCAAAGACCCAATCAACAGTCATGAGGTTAGCAATGATGATGAAGAAGCTCGAATTATGTCACTATGTGATAGCAAAACTGCACCGTAGGATTTGAACATGAACAAACAATGCTCCAGAATCAAACGTTGGACATTAAAAGTATATTTGCGATTATCATTGCAGCAGTTCATTCCACAACTGAGCCCGCGGTTCGTCCTCTTTTAAAGCCTTAGTCAAAGACTAACTTCAGTGGACTCTGCCACAAAAAACACGCACAACAATAACTCATCATAATAACGACTTGGCAAACTACATTGAAGTCATTGTTCGAGGCAGTTTCAAACTCATTAATAACAAACTCACCATTATTGACACATTGACGTGTGTGATGTCGTACTGCGTCGATGCCTGTAGTGCAGTATGTTGGCTTTATGAGACTGAAAGATCTTGATGAACTAGAACTCCGGTAGTTGATGCGCAGCTACTAGTATGACATGGACAAAACTGACCGACGAACTCATGCAATGTGCATTTTTACTGCGCACTTCAATATTTAAAAAATAAAAGCACACGCGCACACGCACGCACGCACGCAAACACACACACACACACATACACATCGTATATAAAATTATATATATATACATATATGTATATATATATATATACTCTGTGTATTGACATATGTATACACGGACACACACACACACACACACACACACACACACACACACACACACACACACACACACACACACACACACACACACACACACACACACACACACACACACACACACACACACACACACACACACACACACACACACACACACACACACACACACACACACACACACACACACACACACACACAGAAACACACGCACACATACACTTTATTCAACACGGCTAAATTTGTTTTATAACATTCAGAAGATTGTTTGCCGTTGAATGCAACCCCTGCCTCCCCACTGCAAACGGAAAGATGTTGGGTGTGGGCAGGTTGATGATGTGTGATGATGTTATAACTATATCTGCACATCAGTCGATGTCAAAAATCACCTCAAAATGGCATTTTATTTCATTTTGATAAATACCCTGACAGATAAAGTTGCATGTTTGTAAGCACAAATATATGATTAACATTCACACGGGTTTGTTTAGTGAACAAATGCATATTACAAATTACGCGTGATATACAGCTTCATAGAAATGTTACAACAATAACAATGTTGACAGACAGCCAACACAACACAAGTAATGCTTCCTGGTTGTCACTGATAACAAACCTGTCAGCAGATAGGCGGGTTTTGCATAAAATGTGACCTTTTTTTCATTGACAAGATTATTTTAATACAAATTGACGGAGACATATGTTTTGAGATATCCCGTGTTGTCCCACCAACTAGGCCCTGCAATCTGTATTTGTAATGACTAAATGTCGAACGACTTCGTGTTTATGACTGGCCTACGGCCCCACGTGCTAGTCTGTGTTTTGGTGCCACCTGATTGGTCAGGGGTCAACCCCGGGTTACTGACAAATGGCGGCGTTGTTGAGCGTGGAATGGTGTTCGGTCGCAAAACAAGAAGACTACCGCCAACATTGGTTATTTAACATCGCGATGCAATTATGTAATCATCATAAAACAAGATACGGATATCAGAATAACCATAACCAGACTATATGATATGCGTTCACGGCGAGTGAATTTACATTCGCGGACATCTGCGCCTGCGTGAAATTGACGTCATCGCTTTTACGGAAACGTCGTTGTAATTTCCAAGAACTTGAAGATGAATTCCACTGAGACACAACGTAGTAGTTTTTAAAGGACTGACATATGGCAATAATGCCATGTTTTCTTTTGTAGTACATATGTTCATACCAACAGCTACTAATGTTGTATGAAGAAACAAGTAAAGAAATCAACTGACACAATAAACGCCCCTGGAACTGTAACTGTGATATCGTCACAGCCCCCTCTCTTTACACAGTCAAATGTCCCACGTTTCAGTTAATTTGATCATACGACGGTCAACGGCACACCGCGTGGAGAATCTCTAACACTCGGCGTCGCATTGCATGGCGAATGTACGACTGTAGACGGTACACTGCGTTGTGGAGACGTGTCGACTGGTGGTACACTGCTGGTAGGAAACGTGACGTTGTCTTGACCTCTCTGTTGTGCTTTCTGGTTGTCTACGCACGTGTTGTCTGAACACTGTGGTCTGTTCATCGTATTGTCAGGTTCATCTTGTTGAGAGTACCCAGCAACATCCCTATAGTGCTCTGATGTGGCGCGTAGCTGTAGGCTGCTCCTCCTGTGTGACGAGCCTTCACTCTCAATGATGTAAGACCACATGGTTTCCGAACTCTTGCTATTGTCCATGTTTTCGAGTCATTTGAGGCGTTTGGCTTCTTGAATCGTACAACATCTCCTGGCTGAAGTGTGTCGAGTTTCTTACGATTGTGTGGTTGTACAGCCGTGCTTGGTTCTCCTTTCGACGTTTCAGTTGTTCCGGCGCATCACGATAACTTGTGTTGCACTGGTCACTGAAAGCTTGTCAACGTCGAAGAAGTTCGAGAAGTAGTCCACCGTTATGAGGTAGTTCTGTCGGTCAAGGTGGAACAGGTCAACTCCACATCGCAATCATGGACGTGACGGTATGTCATGTGACAACAACAGCTCTCTGCATTGTTCTGGTTTTTACGCGTTGCAGGTACTGCAAGCATTGCGGACGTCTTTCACTTCTTGGTTCATGCCTGGCAAATGCATCACTTCACGTGTTCTTCGATGACATCCTTCTACTCCTAAGTGCGAGGACTGGAACTTCTTCACTAGCATGGCTCGCATGTCACGGGGTATGACGGTTCTTTGATCTTTGAACAATGCCCCATCGTGTGTACAATTTTCTCGAAAGCGATGAATGACTGTCCACCACGAATACAACGAATGCGACTGAGGTATGATCTGAAACTCTCATATGTACCAGAAAAGTACATGTACAAAGCGGACACATGATCACGAGCGACTCAGCAAAATACACATGTTGACCAGAAACAAGAGGAATACACTCTTGCAAACACTTACGTTGATTCCATTGCAGATGCACATGTGCTGGCGAGTATCGCAGAAATACAGAAACAAACAATGAGTGAGTCAATGCAGTGACTGTCTAGACTAGAGGACCAGACTGTGTCCAGAGGCACTGATTCCACATGAAGTACCAACACAAGCGTGGCCGAAAGTCGGATAGGACTTGTTCTGATTTGTTTATTATCACTCCAACTACCCAGATGTGTACCAGATCCCTAACCACAGCAGCAAATCGGTCATACAAACTATGAAAGAAAGCTTTGGGAGATTCGAAATCCCACACGAGCTTGTGAGCGATAATGGGCCTTACTACTCAAGAACCGAATTCAAGCAATTTGCTGAGGAACGGGACTTTAAGCACACCACATGTGGTCCAACGTACCCACACTCCAATGGACTAGTGGAAAGAACAGTGAAGACTCTAAAAAACATCCTCGGAAAACGTTGTGATAAACAAATGGGTTTAGTAAAGTACAAGAGCAGCCAACTTGAAAGTAGATACAATCCACCAGAGCTCAATCTGGGAAGAAGAACCAGATGTAATGTTCAAAGGCATGGAGACAACACGTTCAAAGGAACTTTGAGAAGATTATGAAGAGAGAGAAACAAAAAAAGAAATACTACCATTACAGAAGAGTAGTTCGATCACTTGAACCACTGAAGCAAGGAGACAGAGTGAGAGTGTATGACACGGAGAGAAAGTGGCAGAATCGTGCTACTGTTCTTGAGCAAGTTGCGCCGAGATCGTATATGGTTCTAACAGATCGAGGTACGGAATTCTAAGAAATCGACGAGATCTAATGACAACAACAGAACGAGATATTGTGCAACACGGAGAACGGCTGAAACTGCTACAGAAGAACAAGAAGAGCAACACGAAGAAAGTGAACCTGATCTGAATGCGCCGAGAAGTCCAGCTGTGCCTCATGTTACTTATGTGGTGCACCGAAGATCTGCCAGGATTCACCGACAACCAGAGTGACCTATAGAAAACATGAAAAGTAGACAGGAAATTAGAATATCTTGTTGAGTTATTACATTGTGAAAGACGTTTAGCATAAAGAATGTAATTCATTACATGAACATTTTAGTTTGTAATACGTATAATAATATTTGATGACAAGTTAGTTCCTAGGTTGAGAATGTGAACTGGGCAAAGGACATGCAGATGCGAAGACAGACATTGGACCGTGAAGAAAGAGTATCACAACATGAACATTCTGTGTAATGATTTAGAGAGCATATGAACATTGCGTATGCGTATTATAAGCAGACACTCGCGATATCCCTCTGAAAATCAGCAAAAGCATGGCAACCTGTCTTTTACTTACAATATTGATTTCGGGGGATATCCAGTTAAACCCTAGGCCTGCTAAATATCCATGTGGCGTATACAAAAAGGGTGGTGCAATCACCGAGCCATGTGTTGTGACGAATGCGACACGTGGATACACATTGGTTGTTGTGGGGTATCACCCAAAGGGTATCGCCATTTACAGAACTCAAATGTCAGCTGGTACTGCACTCATTGTTATTAGAAATACATAAGGCAGTTTTCAGAGCGATAAATGTATGCGTGAATGTTTGATTTAGCAGATGTAATGCGTCGTAGAATGCACATATTATTACTGTTTCCAACATTGTTGGCAAAGGCAAGGTTTGACGGGGGTCACGCGCATAATTTTTATTGTGACGTAGGCAAACCGCGATATAACGGATCCATTAATTACGTAATCTTAAAAAAATGTACGGGAATACTTCGGGAAACCGCCCACTATATATGCATGGGCATTTCTGCTAATTCTGCTCATAATGATGTAATACCAATATGACATGCTTTGTGTATACGGTATATCGGTTAAAAGGTAATATTGCACTATGCTTCAACACGTTTTTAAATTGTTAAGGCCTAGCATCTAATGTGAATACAATCGTTGTGTGTTGCAATTTCTACCGGACCAGAAAGAGGCGCCCTGCCGTACAGACAGATTGATTCTGCAAGGATCACTTAAATTTCAACAACATAATGGATCGTTAAAAACATATCTGGACAATCAATATATTCTAATATATAATAATCTATCCTTTATGACATGTTTTTTTCCGATATCACTCAATCGGTTTTTTTCCAAGGATACTGGTGCAAACATAATTACCATGCCCATTTAATACAATAAGAAAGATAAGAAAACCTAAACTTACGAAGAGTTGTCACTGATGTCGGCAACATGCAAACGTGAGTTTGAGTAACCACAGGAGAATAACACCGATAAAGTGTGTTGTTGAAGGAACGTGTCTGTTACACCGCCTGGAATCAGCTTCGTTGGTAATTATCAACAGGAAATTTGCTGAATTGCTTTTGCTGAAGGTAGGAATACCGCGAACGATGAGTCGGTCTCTTAAAATTAAGTTTGGCGGGGAGTATGCGTTCAGCACATTTATTCTAGTCTTTAAAACATTATATTACTTAATAAAAAACAAGGAACAAATAACCATCCTTTAAGAAGATGAACTAAATACAAAATGGTGTAATACATGATGGAATGTCGAAGCCAGCAGGAATGCAACATTGGTTTACACCTGTCAAAGTACGACACCGACAATTAATTCGTACATTGAAATGCCACTTGTCAACCATTCTACGGATTACGTCAGGTTGGGTCTAGTGGTGGACCACGACACGCAATAATTGCGCGAAGCACATGGCGTTAACGTAGACACCTGACTAAAACAATGTTTCTCTCTCCGCGTTTCGTCTACCCGATACGCGGTCTTTATATAAGCGTTGGAAAGCTTACGGACTACTTGAATACCTTGTGCGAATGTAGACACTGTCCAGTGTATTAATGGACGAGTTCGGAAACAGTGGCGGACATGGTGATGATGACAGTAATGTGTAATTATTCTCAGGACATTATAGAGTGCATATTGACTCAGTAGGCACTTATCCACGCTGAATATCGATTCGGTATCACAGCATTCGGTGTGGTGTTTGCGGACTTTCTTTCAAAGAACGCAGTGTTCCGTGGTATATCTTAACAGCACTGGTGCTACTATTACATAGTTTCATGAGCAAGCGAACAAATCCTGACCAATAAATATCAGAAAAGTAGTTTACTTTTATTTCTCAAATGTGCAATGGAAGCTTCGAACAAGAAAACTAAATATGTAAAACATTACACTGTCGTTCTAAACCTCTGGGTCGCGACCCGAAATTGGGTTGGCAAACCATTTTGAGTGGTTCGCCAAAAGTCTCCACTCTCTACTGTGATTATCCGAACTTTCGTTTATTATTTTGGTTGCGCTTGCCCATACTACATGCCAAATGTTGCATGAATTTGAAACACCTTGTGATATAACTTTACACGTGACGGCATTTCAAATTCATGCCACATTTGGTGCAATTGTTCGTCTGACATGGGCAAGTTATAATCTGTTTGATGCTGCCGAAAATGCGGAATGCAGCTCTGGGCGAAAGGCGGTGCCGTTTTCTATTCACTCCATATCGAATCCTTCAAAATACACTCTATAATTTAAACATTGTCTAAATCATAGACATTCCCGACCTCGTGTACTATTTGTGCTTTCCATTTGCAAGGTGGCTTCTTTTTGTCGATTAGTGAACGGAGCTGATTCGGTGGTGCCTCGTATTCGGCAAGCTAGATTAATAAACGTTCTAATGTTAATTTATTTATGCTATGCGTATGAATTTTATTTTTATTTATGTTATCATTTATCAAAGGTTAGCTGTTAGGCATGGGTCGCCAAGCAAGTCCGGCGAACAGAATCTGAGTAGCAACAAAACACTTACGAATCGCTGCTATAATAGGAATAACATAATAATTAATGCGCGACGATTGTCCTCCAAATAAAACAAAAATGTGCAAACAATATGGCTGGAATGTTTCTTCGAGACGTGATCACTATTTGAAATAATGTTTGATTCATTTAATTCAAAACAAATCACTATCTGTCTTTATAACGACGAAACGTGTTGCAAGTTATATGCTAATTTTCTCTTTTGTTTCCAACAGAAGATTGAGTGGAAACATATTGAGGATCCGAGATGATCCGAGGTTCCGACAGGATCCTTAAGCTGAGTCAGTTGACGGGGTTACTTGGCAGTTGTGATAATAATATTTACGTGTTAGAAAACACACAGCATCGTTACAGAAACACCATAACACGTTCGCAGATACTCGTTTGTTAAAAAAAAGACAAAGGTAGAAGGGAATGTGAAATTCAGGTTCATCGATAATCCCTAGTTGTGAGAGTGTAGAATTGTCAAATAGCATTCATATCGCTATGCTACTGGCATGAGGGTAGACGTAAGCATTATTATTTCAGCGTCTACTTCACCTTGCCATGTCCACGACGCTTGGGTCCTCTTCCCGATGTGTGTGCGCGCGTGGTTCGTGCGATTGTTTACTTACATTTTACGTATTATGCACACATTACGTTTTACGTTCCGAACAACTGATGTACCCCTTAAAAGTTGAGAATATCGACATATATGAGATATTTTGAAAAGATTAGGTCTTACGTCCTATTCTAGGGGTCGCAGATTATTCCCTGAAAAATTGGCGCTCGACGTCCAAGCCGTCTAAAAGTAAAACGTTAACCTACCCGCATATATACGCAAGCTCGATTATAAGTAGACTATGGTTATTATTAAACCTAGTCACACGTTAGATATTCATGTAACCAGCAAAGGACCGGATTCGCGATGGGATCAACTAGTTGAGGAAGCAACTTTCATAAGTGTAACTATCTAGCTAACTAACTAACTAACGGTTATTGACACACCGACGACACGTGCGTAACGCAGTCTTAGTAAATAAATTTATTTTAAATCATAATGGACATGTCAACAAAAGCACTGTCGAATGGTATTTAGCTGGGTGCGTCGAGATAAGGTGAATTGAAATCCGGCGTGGCGAAGAAAGGGTAAACATGTAGTTTATGTCTAGGTAAAGAGGAAAGAAAATATCGATATTTATTCGCCGAAACCTTGCTCCTACAAGACTACACTGACATTTCGTCTAAGCCCCATTTGTTCTTGTAAAAAGAGTGTATCTAATAAATTGAAATACAGCTTATTTGTTCGTCTCAGTTTAGCCATATTTTCAACAAGCTGTCTCTTTCTAAATACAAGATTATATCAAAACACTTAATATAAAATAATGAATGAGTCAGTTGTATGATGTTTATAATAATGCATGAGTATTTTCATGGCAGCGTTTATAGACATGTATTTATTTCATATAATCAGATAGCCCAATTTGCTAAGATAACAAGGTGATGTCTCTTGCACACGAATTGTTGTAACATGTAATCTCTGCACGGCTGTATTGGATATGATTCTGGCGAAAAATATGAAAGTAACTTGAGGGTATGTACCTAGTTTTATTTAATATTCAGCACATATGACCTTTGTGTCAACTCAAAACTACAACATCAAGCAATCATATACACACGTTGCATTAAGCGATTAATATCAATTCATATTATATATATTAATTTCCATTACTGTTACATTAATTTCCCATACGGCATTGCTTTAGATGTGATTTGAATACTCGCAATATTGCATTGCTATACTCCGAGTGTGGCGTCCATCTCTATTCTGAAGAATGTACGACCTGTAGCCTCATATCAATTGTCATTTCTTGATGACACACTATACTAGCCTTCCTGTGAACACAAGTGCAACTAGTGTAAGTTCTCATACCTTGTCACATATATTGTACACTCGCGTCACAGAGGACGTCCACTGGCGATGCAACGCATATTCATACTTAAGAAATATAACAGGCGAGCGGCAAATCCCCAACAAGTGATTTATTTTAGGAGTTTAAATGCCCCCCCCCCCCCACACACACACAAAACGTTTGTATTTGAAAGCTATACATATCGCAGTCACAAAGAGACCAGTCGTAGAGCTGCCAATTGGTGCAGTAAGCGTGAACCCGAGGTCAAATAAGGTCACCGTCAAATGATGAATTTTCGAAATTGTGCGCTTCCGCAATCATCTTAATATTACAATGGCCGCATATCTACTTCACTTAATTACAAGATGGCCTAGTCATATATTTTGGAACGCTTATTGTATCCCTGTCAAACAGAGTTACGATATGGAGGTGTTACCTGATATGGTACGAGTGGAGCTAAGGTCAAACAAGGCCGTATACTGTGTGAAAGAATTATTTCGCCCCATCAAAATGAGATATGATATGGAGCTGTCAGTTGATGAAGTAGGTATGGAGCGACGTTCAAATAGACTCACTGTCAAGTGATACATGTTCGAAATAGGGTCATCCCACAAACGCCATACAATATAAATGGTTGCGTATATTTACGTTACCTATATATTCATGGCAATGTCGTATACTGTTGGAAAGCTGAATTTATATACAGATTATACAAGAAGCATAATGGCATAATTGATTACCCAAAGAAGCTTGTCAGAAAGGTATTGGTGTGTTCAGAGGACCTGACGGTGAATATGGAAACACTGACATACAGGTGGGAGCGATGGTCACGGACGCAAAAATGGTGGCCGTTTAACCACTGTTTTTGCTCCCTGTCGACGGCGTTGCTTTTCTGTCAAGTGTGTGTATGTCAGCAATATCGTCGCTGACTCCATACATGAGACTCCAGCAGAAGCTGGACTCACCTATAGAGTAACAACATGCTTTTAGTACCTATGGCAACGAAATAATAATATCACCGTAAAGCAACGACTGGTTTAAGAAATTACATGGTTTCATGACGCACCAATGAAGCAACGTTCATAAACCTTTGAAACTACACAATGTACAAAACACTACCAAAGTTGACAGAAAGCTGTTAAAGCAATAGGTCAACGGTGTCACTACTGGACGAATAGTGGAAATGGTGAATGCCATGAAGCTTTAGCTATCACCAGTCCCGCTGTCTATAGCCATGTTTGGAAGTGACATGGAATCAACACCAAAGTATATCTGCCCAGTGTCTTGGTACTGTTAGAATTCGTACACCACTGGAACTTCCAGAAACAATCCGAAAGATTTACACAACCTGCGAATGATAACCTGCTCATTTTCCACGCAATAACAGGAATTAAACATCAACCTTTTGTGGTCATGTGAAGACATCGAGCTTGCAAAATTTCCAGAAACAACTAGCTCCTTGTCATAGGAGTTGCTCACGATGGGGAACTTGCACAGGCTGGATATGTTGCGTGTTACCTATTTTTTGGCACTCGCTCGTTAGAAGCAAACCGTCAATCCTGTCAGGATCCAACTCTTTGAGTATGAGGTTGCCAGCCCACCCTCCCCCTACAACTTCACATTGCACACGCTAATTAAGACGCAAACTTTTGGCTACAAGCAGATTATGAATGTATAGCAAAACCATCTCATATCGACATATATACGAGGAAGAAGGTATCAGAATGCCTGTGTGAACGCGGTAATCCCCTATTGTAGATATCTGTGGATGCCATTCAAAATACAGGGCGTCTTTGCGAACTGGCTCGATCGTTTTTGTACTGCCGATACTATTATAAATCCTGCCTGTGATAGTAATTAGATCAGTTGCCTGATCAGCAGGCACTTGGTTGAAGCGCCTTTTGGTTTTCTTTACAACAAATTATTCTGTAATGAATACTGCACGAGCCTATGTTGCTGTCTTTTCGGGGTGTTTCACATCTGACAGAGAGACTGTTCTCCATCGGGACGGGCATAGCTTGTATGATCATAGATGGTTAGCCAATGTATAAATGCAGCGAAAGTTATGTAAAGTTGCCTATATTCTCAGACCTGGTGATTTGGATTTTCCATGAGATATTTAATTTTCTTGTTCCTCAAAACATCTGAGAGTTGGTCGACTGTGTTGCGAGTACAGTTCTAATCTGCGATTGCCACCTCCCTTCTTCCTAATTACATTTTGGGCAAGTTCTTTGAATTTCACGTGATGTTAATGACCAAATGCATGTGTAGTAATAAATAATATACATATTATATCAACAGGAATACATATAAACTGGCTTACAAAGAATAATTTGTTGTGTAAACAACTTTGGTGTACGGGATAAACACTTTTGAGAAAATCATGTTTTTTTGTATTTGATGATCCTATATATTTATGCGAAAATTCAAAGTTCAACACCTCATTACACAAAAATACATGTATAAATCATAACATATTTAACAACGGTGTGTACAAGAAGATTAATTAATAAAACTATTTTGACACAAGTTTGACTTTGTGTCCCACAAATAACCTTCAAAATCGAGGGTGCCATCCACATACACCTATTTCTTATCCCTTGATGGGTCTAGCATGAATTTATACTATTAACAATACAATGCAGTTAAAAGTATAACATCACATGTTGGCTAACCTTCTATCTGCGGAAAGGCATTATTTCGAAAATTCATCTTTTGACGTTGACCTTATTTAACCTACACTCCACAGTTAGAGCACCGTTTTATAACTCCATGACATACCTCATTTTGACAGGGATACAATACCCGTTCAAATGGTATGTAACATGACCTAATGTATGTAGACAAAGTAGCTACACAACCATTGTAAATGTTGAACTTTTGCGGAGTGGCGTAGTTTTGAACAATCGTCGTTTGATGGTGACCTTGTTTAACATTCACTCCACATATATTACACCACATGATAGCTCCCTGTCGTATCTCCTGTTTAAGGGGAGACAGTTGGCTTTCTAAAGCTATAGTCCATATTCTGGGGCGGATCCAGAGTGGGTAGTCTATGGAGGCCCAAATTTGAACAGTTGTACAGGGAGTGCATGTATAAATGTCAACAAGTTTTAACCTATGATGCTTTGTGCTTAAATACGCATTGGCACAAAATAATAAATCCACAAAAATCTTATACATTTCCGAAACATCTCCATTTTAATTTCAATAGTATTTAGGCTTAATATGCCAATGTAGCACGTAATTAGTTAACAAATGCGCGCCATAGGCCAAGTATTGGGGCCTGCTAAATGAATATTTAAGACAACTGCACAGCCACAAGTCACTACTATATTAAACCATCTACTCACTACATTACAAGTTACAACAAACCACAAATCCAGATCTGGAACTGGAAGACATATGCCTCCTTGGTCATGCCCTTGTTTCCGGTTACCTCTTACGAAGTTACAACTTTGACGTTTGATTTTGACTGAGTTAGTCAAGTTAGTGACAGACTAGCGTCATGCCATGGACGGTCATGGAATGTGGGCTAGCCGAGCGATAGAAACACCGAGTGATCAAACTAAGTCTCACCTTCGGCGCGTCATCTGAGTGAATAGTAATTGACATCACACACGCACATACGCAGGTGGTGTCTTCTAACTGTACTATGTAACAGTGTAGTCAGGATACGTCGACGAAGCGTCAAATTCCTAATTCTGTAATGTAAACATTGACTGGCTTGGCTTTGCTTTGCTTTGCTTTGCTTGGCTTGGCTTGGCTTGGCTTGGCTTGGCTTAGGCTTAACCCAACTTGAGGCTTGAGCCTTGGCGTTAATCCTTCCCCTTGCTTGCGTTTTGTGTCTGTCATTTCCGTTCAAATGCTTCACTGGCGTTAAGCCCATTAACTATTACATATGCATGAATATATATCAATGGCAATGCTACATTATGTTTTGCATAGTAGCTATATTGATTAGTCACCAGGTTCGCTTGAACATTTGTGTACATTATTCTTTTTCATGCACCGCCAGAAACACAAGAGCAGCGTTAAAACGGTAAAACATAGCAAAACATCATTGACCGTATCCGTTGCAACGCAAGAAAACCCTCACGAGATTTTCGTACGCAAGTTCCGAATTTCTTAGCTACGAAAATTCGTAAGCGTTTCGAGAATACCAATTTGCGAAATTTCGCAGCTAAAAAATAATCGCCATATTTGCGCAACTTCTACGTCGAAATCTGTTTCTTCGAGAATACGGGGCCAGTGAGGCGGTTCCCATTTTACCCGACTCTATGACGGCGACGGGGACGGGGACGGGGACGACTAGGCGTCGAGAGACCCTCATTCCATTAAGCATAATCGCCGCCATGACGCTACATGACGTAATCACGACGAAAAAACACACAATCGTCATAGCAGTGGCGGGAAAGACAAAACTGCGCCAACGGTCAACAATTTGTGCCACAGACAATAATAGTCTGTACCATTTATTATCATATCCGCGAATCAGGCAGACGAAAGTTGTGTAGAACACATAAAATGCATACGACTTCCTCCGTAATACACGAAGCACACTACATGGTAGTGCATTGCCGGTTCTATCAAGTCTAATGATGCTTCTTTCAGTAATGGCGTCATCTGTTTCTGCGTGTCTCCAGTGGGCACGCTATCGCCCATAGTAATTAGGTCACAGCCTTAGCGTGCGAATTATGTTCTACCTGTTTCGCATGTGATTACTCTCGGATAATTGTACGTATTTTGTTTGCTGAAGTCATTATATTAAGAAATGAGCAATTAGAAATTGGATAGTTATGTCAGTATGCAGCCAGGGGCTTAGTGTAGCGTAATTTTTGGCATTGATCACAGTTAATCGGCGAACAGCACAGAAACATGAACGTGGGAAGGCAGAAGGGACGCACTTAGAAAATGACGTCACTTCTGATGCAGTGTCATATGGTGAATACCCAGAGAAACAATGAAAGCCCCAAACGAATAATGGGGGTATTATCCAATGTGTTGCTCTCCTCCTTGTTCCCTTGTGTACCGGAGTGAGGGTCGAGTACAGTAAAGCTTAATCACTCTCTGTGTATTTTCCTTCCATAGTTTTCTGTCCATCGCTCCCTCTCTTCATCTTTCACCCCCCCCTGATCTTTTCGTGCCCCTCCTCACGCAGTCCTCCCATTTCAGCTGTGGCCTTCCCCTTTTCCTGTGTCCTGTATGTTGTTCCGTCTGTGCTCTCTTCACTATTTTGCTGCCATCCATTCTTGCCAAGTGGCCCGGCCATCTCACCCGGCTTCTAAATAATCCTCTTGTTACACTATGTTGCATTCCATCCTCTTTTCTCATGTCATTTGTCCTTCTTCTATCTACTTTCTTTGTTCTTGTTCTTCTTTTAACCCAGTTGTTCTCACAAACTTGCAGCTTCTGTTATTGTTCTGTCAGCGTCACTGTCTCCAGATCATGATATAGTCATGCCGGTGTAACATATACTCTCAGGACTTTCCATTTCAGCTTCTTCGAGAATTTTCTGTCCATCATGACTCCTTCTACCTTTCTCCACGCATTCGCTCCTGTTTATATTCGGTGTCGCACCTTTACACCTGAACGCCCATTCGCCGTAATTATTCCTACTAGGTACACAAAGCCGTCCACTTGCTTAATTTCTTTTCCATCTAACCTGATGTCCAATTCCTCTCTCCATTGTCCAACCCATCATTACTGACTTCTCCAGGCTCATTCTCAGTCCATTTTTCTTGAATACCCTTTTCCATTCTTACAACATGCCATGCTGCTCTTATTTGCTTTCTGCTACTACGGCCAGATCGTCTACATACATAGTCTGTCTAGAACATCCTTCGTGCTGATCTTCCTGCTGATTAGTTCCATCACCATGATCACTAATAATGGGCACTTCCTTGCCTCAAACTGATGTTAACTGGAAAATCTTCCGACATCCCAGATCCAGCCACAACTCTTCCTGTTGTTTTGTCATACATTGCTCCCACCATCCTGGCTTCTGCTTCTGGCACTCCCATCCATCTCAATGTTGCCAACACCATCTCTCTTGGGACTGTGTCATAGGCCTTCTCCAGGTCCACAAATCCTTCTGCCATTTTCCCTTGCATCTCCACCCTTTTGTCCACGAACTGTCTTAATGCAAACATTGCATCCGTCGTTTCTCTGACCTTTCCGAATCCCTGTTGTTCTTCCCCTACTCCCTTCCTCTTCCATGTTGGGACAATTAACCCTGTCAACCACTCTTCTGGTACTTTACTTTGTTCATTCGTGTATTCAGCAGCTTCTTTGTCCAGCTGATTCCACTCTCCCCTGCTACCATTATCATCTCAACACGCACCTCATCGATACCAGGTGCTGTCCCCTTCTTCATCCCTTTTAACCCAGTTTGCATCTCTGTATCAGTAATATCAGCTAACTCCACTTTCGCGTCTACTTATGATGGTAATTCCAAGTTATTGTTGTTTCCTTCCTGGTTGAGAAGCTCCTTGAAGTAGTTTTCCCAAACTTTCAACACTGCTTCACATGTTCTGTCACTAACTTCCCACTTCTATCTTTGATCACCGTCCCACCTTTCACATCCTTACTGTTCTCATCCATTCTGTATGTCATCTTCTTTCCACAGTCCTCATCTAGCTTACTGTTTACATCTGCTTCCGTGTCACTCCTTGCCTTATCAACAGCTCTCTTTGCCGCTTTCTTTTTCTGTCCGTATATGTGGATTAGCCTTGCATCTGGTTGATTTCCCCTCTCCTTGGTTTTCTCTGTTTCTTTCCATGCTTCCTTCTTTTCGCGCACTGCTTCTGCAACTTTGTTTGTCCACCATACTTGGTTACTACTTCTAGGCACTCCGCCCTTTCTCGATGTTCTTCCACATAGCTCCTATGCAGTTCCCACAAATGCTTCTTTGTACTTTTTCCATTCTTCCTCCATACTGCCAACTTCTTCACTGAGCTCTTCTTATTTAGCTGTAGCCCGCGCCTTGTATTCAACAGTGACATCGTCTTTGCACCTCCACCACTTAATAGTCCTGCGGGCCATGGTCTTAGTTTGTTTCTTGTTCTGCATACGCACAACGAACACCACTGGCTTGTGCTGTGTCGTGACATGCTCTCCAGCTACAGCTATGTAGTCCTTAATCTTCCCTAGCTGCTGCCTCCGGACTATCAGCAGATCCAGTTCCGTCTTGTGCTGTCCGCTTCCACCAGTGTCTGCCAACACTCTCCTTTTCGCCTGGTTCCGCTACTCCAACTTGTGCATTTAAGTCTCCAACAATACTCAACATCACCTCCAGCTCCACCAATCACATCATCCTCTCCAACGTATCCCTGAACTCCTCTTTCTCTGCCTCAATCCTTCCCGTATGTGGCCCGTATACAAACATAACATACACCAGCTGTTTCTTAATACTTAATACTATGCGTCCCTTCCATCTTTCTACTCGAACCCCCGTCTTAATGATCTCTTCTGATACAAAGATGCCAACTCCATTACTTCTGTCATCTCCTCCTGCGCGCAGTAACTTGAATCCATCCATCAGCATTCTCGCTCTAGTCCCCTTCCATTTCGTTTCCTGTATGCATAACACCTCCAATTGCCTTCTCTCCATCATCTTCACCACCTCCACAGCTTTACCGTTCATTCAGTCGAGATTCAAACTGTCTAGCCGGACTTCACATTCGGAACGCTGTTAGCCGGACGATCCCTTTGGACTTCGTTGTCTTTTCGCCGCGGTCATTGTAGACGGAGCGTCGGTTGCCCCGGACGCGAGACGCGGTAGCCCACTCGTTCAACATTACTTGTACCATCACATAATTTGGGAAATCATAGCCACTCAATAGCGCTGCCCTGGCTAACATACCAGTGCGGTTTTATCACAGGTTCGCTATTTACAGAGAACCGCATCACAACATTAGCCACTCCACTGCGGAGGGTGGTAAAATACGTTTAATCAACCAGTCTCTGGCTGTACGACCCCCGTCGTTCAGCAGCCACACACCACACGCACAACGCGCACCACGCGCACCACGCGCACCACGCGCACCACGCGCACCACGCGCACCACACGCACACACACACACACACACAAAGAAACACACACACACACACACACCACACACAAACACACACACACACACACACACACACACACAAAGAAACACACACACCACACACACACACACACACACACACACACACACACACACACGGCACGCACCGCACGCACCGCACGCAACGCACGCGCCACACGCACAACACGCACCGCACGCACCGCACGCACTGCACGCAACGCACGCGCCACACGCGCCACACGCGCCACACGCGCCACACGCATCACACGCCGCACACGCTGCACACGCCGCACACGCCGCACACGCCGCATACACCCGCACCACGCACACCACGCACACCACGCGCACCACGCGCACCACGCACACCACGCACACCACGCACACCACGCACCACACACAACACACCAGACACCCCACATTCCAGACACACCACACACACGACCCACACCACGCACACCACACGCATCACACGCACCACACACGCACCACACACGCACCACACACGCGCCACACCCGCACTACACCCGCACCACACACGCACCTACACGCAACCACACCACACAACAGACACACCACACACTCACCACCCACACCACGCACACCACACCCACCACGCGCATCACATACGCACCACACACACACCACACACGCACCACACACGCACCACATACGCACCACACCCGCACCACACGCACCCACACGCACCAAGCACGCACCACACACGCGCCACACACGCGCCACACACGCGCCACACACGCACCATACACGAATCCCTCGCACACCACGCACACACAGACACACACACACACACACACACACACACACACACACACACACACACACACACACACACACACACACACACACACATACAACTCTCCCCGCCGGCGCCGAATTCCACACTGTATCTACCCCTATCCTTGCCGCGTCCGGTCTATTCTTGCCGCCTCATCTGGCATGTTGCACAACCCGTCATGTAAGGTGCACTAGGCTTACCACATGCAGATCGGCCGTTGCAGCCACCGCAACACTAATTAAACCTAACCAAACCACCGTGTTTCGTAATTGGTATATAGCAATTTTAGAAATCATTCTGCAACGTATCGATATTATTAATCAGAACCATTTGTTTCATGAGTGGCATGCAAAGAAAGCATCAAATAAATTGTTTTTAGTGAAATATTATGTTTTAACCCAATATCTATATAATACACAGTGTTGTGCACCATGATAACTATTTATTTTTAACATTGATGCAATGCAACTTGTTTTTATAAGCAATTTATTGGGTTAAAACATAGATACAAAAATATGTCAAGGGATCATATATAAACGCAACCCCGTCGACGCGAACCTCGTCAAACGAGAACATAATTAATGTTATTGAACTATTTGCTCGTTCCTTTCATCGTAAAACGTTTGGCGACGGTACATGTAAATATAACTTCCAAATACAAGTCGCGAGCCGGACGTGCGTCACTTGTACAAAAGCAATAACCTCGAAGTCAGTACTTTCAGCGAGGCGGACGGAATTTGGAATGAGTTCAGAATTCACGACTAGTTTCCATTTGTGTTGGCAAATCGGTTGATTTGCCACCCACGTATTTCTTTTACCGATGTTTGTGCTTAATGAAAATTACATATTTTCGGGAAATGACCCTTGTGTTGTATATAATGTGACATTCATATTTAGCACTACTAACACACGGGCACGATTGCACACGCACGCGCGTACACACATGCGCACGCTGGCTAAACGTAGACACATACATTATTATTGAATTCCTATTAACTTGTAAAACATACATACACTCAACATTAGGTGCAGTAATAGGTGCAATAATACGTGATAAATATACATGCAGCATCGAGTCCTATAATGTGGACTGGTTCATTACCTCACTGTTTGCCATTAAACTATTCTTGCCCAAAAACAAAATGCAAGCTTGTCAATTACGCAGTAAAGACTGATGACGCAAATGTATGCCGCTTAATAGTGTAAATGTACATACTTTTTATCAATACTGTCAAGAAATATCCACGGCCGAATAGCGCTACATATGTACTCACAGTCGCACGGACGGTTTTGAGAAGTATTCTTACCATACGTTTAACGATTATTACGTAATTTGAAACCGCTGTTGTGCATTTTGTCTATGATTTGTCCAAGTTACGTAAACCGTCCACTAATCAGCTCCGGGCGATCTACGTAACTTCGAACAATCGCAGAACCCTCGCATCAAGTTGCACACAATCGTCTAACATCGGGCAAGAATCCCTATAACCAAACAAATCCTTACACCCAATGTGATTTTAAAAATAAAATAAAGATGGAGTCTTAATGATTTGGTGCAAAGCGTCTAGGAGGCGTGTGTTTACATATTATATGCACAATATTACTAAGAAAACTTGTAATTTGCCAATTCAACCGTTCCCGCATACAGTTCTCGCTTAAACACTTATGTGTCATGTTTTCTGTTGCAAAGATAAAATATTTTGAACTAGAATTTCAATAATATATACAACGGAATAGCCGACAGTTACACAAGTGCAGCATCCAGTTTGAAAGCTTGACGGACCTTGTTGCGAGGTAATAGGTCAGACCATGGACACATAAATTGTAAACATGTAAGGTATGTTGGAAATAGGTGATAATATATGGATTAAACATAAATCCTTTAGTATAGTTTGTAATATCTCATTTTTGAACTCTAACTTAATCTGAACTGAATCTAGAAATATACTCAATTTGATCTGCTAAGTATGTTACCGATTGCCAAACTTGCATGCAAAGTGAATCTACAAACATGGTCAAATATGACTGCTAATCACACGATTGACAAGATGTGCATATAGTAAATATCCGGTATAACTGAATGTCGAGTCTAACTGCTAAATATTGTGGCGACGGGCAGTGTTACGCCATGCATCGTTCAGTGTGTGTGTTCGAGATATAGTAGACAAAAGTGTGCGTCTTCATCCCAACCTAAACGCTACAGTACAATGAGAGCTGCCAAGTTTGTTAGTAGCAAAAAATTCCGTTGCACATTTAGTCGGAGACACTTACTAATATTAATACTACGTGCGTATGACATCATACGTATTCGCATATTCGGGCTGATCAACTCTACGCGCAGTATCGACGTAACCTCGTTCGTCTTCAAGGACATCTGCAAAATAAAATTAACATAATAATGTATACGGATTTGTTCGCAAACGTGTCGATTTTCTGTTATTATCATTAACGATATATCTGTCTAGTTGAAAACGCAACGTGTTTGAATTGCACTTATTTGGTCGGATCGGACCCCTCGTCACATGTCACATCTTGCTTGGATCCCTATGTTTATGCATCTGCTGTAAACGAAAAGGTTTCCATGAATAAGATACAATCATGTGTTACCTGCGCGATTGTCCATAGATATATCTTCGTTCTGCTGCTGTTTGTTGCCAGTTGTCGGCTTGCTAAGTCGCAATCTAAAAAGAAACCAAAGTGTGCGTTATAATTGTATTATTCAAACTGACTTTCCCTGAGTTGCACATGGGATAAAGACAGCCAAAATATGCTTAGACGAAAATGTTTAGATGAAGTCCAGTCTATGCTTGTGGAAATCGACAATCTTAGGGAACTGTTCCAAAGACCTGTGCACAGGGTTGTGATCCACCGTCTAATCAAGCACTCGGACATTCGACCACCATTTTGTACAAACCAGTCATTGTTGACATAATTCTGGATATTGAAAATCACCAGCCCAAAACTCTGCACCACTGAAAATTCAACCCATCTCAAATCTAGTGCATTTAAAACAGTGCCCTGATTCTTCCAGCACACTAACTTTAGAAATGGTGACCCCCTCTCGTTGATTTATTGTAATTATTAAATTGTTTGACACAAACACACGCAACGGCATAATTCAGAAAACTAAAACTATCTTAACCGCCCGCGAGTACGTCACTGAATGTCAGCTCCATGCGAAACTGACAGAGATACGAGGGGACACACAGACAGACAGACAGACAGACAGACAGACAGACAGACAGACAGACAGACAGACAGACAGACAGACATACAGACAGACAGACTCACAGACATACAGACTCACAGACAGACAGACTCATACACACACAGGCAGATAGACAGACAAACATACATACATACACAAACACATACAGATAGACAAACAGATAGACAGATACACACACACACACACACACACACACACACACACACACACACACACACACACACACACACACACACACACACACACACACACACACACACACACACACACACACACACACACACACACACACACACACACACACACACACACACACACACACACACACACACACACACACACACAGACAGACATACACACACACAGACACACAAACACAGACAGGGACACGCAGACACACCGACACACCGACACACAGACACACAGACACACAGACACACAGACACACAGACACACAGACACACAGACACATAGACACACAGACAGAAAGAGACAGACAGACACACAGACAGACAAAAAGTAAGACAGACAGACAGAGATGTAGACAAACATACATATAAACAGACAAACAGTTTGACGTACAGAGAGCAGACAGACAGACAGACAGACAGACAGACAGACAGACAGGCAGGCAGGCAGGCAGGCAGGCAGGCAGACAGACAGACAGACAGACATACATTCAGACATTCAGACATTCAGACATTCAGACATTCAGGCATTCAGACATACATACAAACATATAAACATACATGCAGATATCCAAACTCTGCTTTACAATGTGGAGTCAACTGGCATGCCCGCTGCAGGGTCTTTGAATGTTTTTAATTTCCTGCAGAAGAAAGTACAGTTTTACCCGCTGTATAATAACAGCGTCCTTATATACCTGTATGCGAAATACAGCGCGCCGCCTCCCATCAGCACTCCAAGCAGGAAGGTCCCTGCTGCCAGACCAAAGCCAGACGCTGTCACACCTTTGCCTTCACTGCGTTTAACTAAAACAAAAACACACACGGGACATTTACTGAATGCTATCACTGTGTAACGGGCACGTAGTGATATTAGGGACCATATATAAAGTACATAACGTTAAACGTGGAAGTTTTGAGATATTCATTCCATTGTAACGCTTCGTAACGCTGACCTGTACATCCCTCTAAAAGTATCTTGGTATTGAGAAAGAACCCTGCATATTATGCACAAATCAATGTTACTCTCGTTGCATACCTGCGTTGATTTGTAATTCCCAAGTAGAAAAGGGTATGTATAACTAATAATAAACAATAACACCAACTGATCAAGTGTAGTGTTTGATAGGGGAGGGGTGGGGGTGGTAGCACCGCGGGTAGTCGCGCCAGGCTGTCGATCGGGGTTCGAGTCCACCTAGGCCTACTGCGGTTTCAAAATGTGGACTATCCCATTCACTCTACGTTGCTTACTTTTGTCGGAAGAAACACTACAAGTCTTTCTAACATGGGAAACGAGCGGGCGCTTCATTAGATGGTGCTAAAACCCTTGTTCTGATCGTGACGTAAGCGCTACGAGGGCATTGTCTAGGCGATACCATCGCAGTATAACACAGTACGTTATAACTATTATATTGAAGCCATTGGGAGCTGTTTATTGATACGCTCAGGACATTAAAAGATATATTCTTCTAATTGCAACTGACATATCAATTATTGCTATCTCTGATATTGACAGCTAAACGAGCTAACAAATTTTCTGTTTTTTAATCGTTACGAAACGCTTGCCCCGAGAACCCCCGACGTACTTTATGGATGACCCTCTAAAATCGCTGGTCTCCGTAACCCGATTTACAATATTTATCATTTCTGCGATGGTTAACATAAAAGTCGATTGTGTAATAAACTAACTTCGATCGAAGATTTAACATCAGTCGTGCAGTTGACGAACTGACGTCATTATCGTTAAAGATTTAACAAGATTTAACAAGATTGCCACCCAGAGAATTAACTCTAGGTAGCAGGTGGACAAGGAAGCCCTTGGCTTTTCGAGAGTCCGACCTTTTTATCTATGTGTATCCCGCCCGTCTGAGGTATGTGTCGATTTTATTTTTAAACATATTCACGCTACTAGCACCCACACAATCAGCAGGTAATCTGTTCCATTCATTTACAGTTCTTTGTGAAAATGAAAACTTTCTTATATCCAATCTACTCTGCTCCTTTGCTAATGCAAGATCATGTCCTCTAGTCCTTCTATCTTTCTTAACTGAGAAAAACATATTTCTATCAATATTTTCATAACCCTTCAATATTTTAAACACTTCTATCTGATCTCCTCTCAATCTCCTGGTCTCTAGTGTTGTTAAACCGCATTTTTTTAGGCGTATTTCATAACTAAGATCCCTCAGATTTTGTATCATTTTAGTTGCTCTCCTCTGCACTCTTTCTAGCATATCTATGTCCTTCCTGCGATATGGCCTCCACGCTTGAATACAATATTCTAAATGAGGCCTAACTATTGTTTTGTACAGCGGTATTATTAGCTCTTTTTCCTTATACGTTATGTTTCGCCTAATTAATCCAAGGATTTGATTTCCCTTTGAAGCTGCAATTCCGCACTGCTCTGAAATCTTCATATCAGCACTAACGGTTAACCCTAAGTCCTTTTCTTTTACAGTAGTACTTAGTACAGTACCCCCCATTGTATATTCTACCTCTTCGTTCCCATGTCCTATGTGGAGGCATTTACATTTCCCAAAATTGAACATCATTTGCCATTTTTCAGACCATTTCATCAACCTGTCAAGATCATCTTGTAAATGCTGTCTATCTCCATCACTTTTAATCCTTCTAAACACTTTTGTATCATCCGCAAATTTCAACACCTTGCTTGTTATTTCATCATCCAAATCGTTGATGTATATTAAGAATAATATAGGACCTAATACTGATCCCTGTGGTACCCCACTCAATACCGATTTCCAGTTTGAAGCCTCCCCATCAACTACTACACGTTGTCTTCTGTCAATCAGCCATTGATCTATCCAGTTTATTATACCATTTCCTATGCCATGGGCCTTTAGTTTAAGCAGTAATCTTTGATGTGGTACTTTGTCAAAAGCTTTTTGAAAATCTAAGTAGACGATATCTACTGGTGTTCCCTCATCTACCCACTTAGTGATGTCTTCCAAAAAACATAACATATTTGTTAAGCATGACCTCGCTTTAAAAAAACCATGTTGAGATGGGTTTATCAAGTTTTGTTTAGCAAGAAAATCCACCATGTGATCTTTAATTAGTCTTTCTAATAATTTACAAATCACTGATGTTAAACTCACTGGTCTATAGTTCTCTGACTTGTTTCTCGAACCTTTTTTGAATAACGGTATAATGTTTGCTTTTTTCCATTCTAAAGGAACCACTCCCTCTTCTAATGACAAGTTGAAAACTGTTGCAAGTGGTATGCTAATTTGTTCTACAATTTCCAATAGTAGTTTGGGTGGAATACCATCCACTCCAGGTGATTTATTTTCCTTCATAGCCCTTATTTTCTTAGCTACCATTTCCGGGGTTACAATTAATTGTCCTAAATAGTCTGAATCTGCCCCCTTGAACTTAGCCTTTGGTATTGGCAGTGAACTAATATCTTCCCTGGTAAACACTGAACTAAAGTACTCATTCAGGTCTTCTGCCATTATGAATCCCTCTGATATCATATTTCCAGCACTATCTTCTAGAGGACCGACCTTATCTTGAACTTTCTGTTTGCTTCGAACATACGCATAAAAACTCTTGCTGTCATGTTTTATATTACTAGCTAATTGTTGTTCATAGCTTCTCTTTGAATTTCTAATTTCAGCTGTAGCTTGGTTAAGTGCTTCTTTATAATTGTTGTAGTCTTCATCATTTCCAGTACATCTATATGACTTCCACATCATTTGTTTATACTTAATTTTTCTAATGGCTTCTTTCGATAAGTGTTTCTTTTTGGACCGTTTTCCTTGGTTTTTGAAGGGTACAAATTTATCGATTATGCACTTAATTTCACTCTTTAATATATTCCAGCATTCTGTTGCCGTCTTATTTTTCAGTGTCTTATTCCAGTCTATCTTTGCTAAATATTTCCTCATGTCCTTATACCTTCCTTTGTGGAAATTTCTCCTATACTGCTTTTTGCTATTCCTTTCTGATTTTACTTTGATGGTAAAATGTATCTGGTTGTGATCGCTACTCCCCAGTGGCTCACATATCTTGACATTGTCAACTAATTCATTCTGTGAGGACAAAACTATGTCTAACACATTCTCACCCCTGGTTGGTTCTAGCACATGTTGAGAAAGGAATGTATCTTGAACTAAAACTAAAAACTTGTGGTCCTCTCTCCCCATACTCTGTAGAGATTTCCATTGTATATGCCCATGGTTAAAATCCCCCATAATAATACAGTCCCGTTTGCTTACTTCCCTTATAGCGTTTTGTATTTTTTCATTCTCTTCTATGCTTATGTTTGGACTTCGATAAACCAACCCAACCGTCAACGTTGAGTTTCCTGTAACTATGTTACACCAAACAGCTTCTTCGCAATCTGCTTCTCTTTCTAATTTTATTTCATAAGCCTGAATAGATTCTTTAATATATAAAATAACTCCACCTCCCTTTCTTCCTATTCTATCTTTTCTAAACATTACATATCCTGTCAGTCCCAATTCAGCATCTGATATATCGGTGGTGGTCCAGGATTCGGTTATACCTATTATATGAGGGTCAATATCTTCTACCATAATGTTTAGTTCATTTCTTTTGTTTACTATACTCCTTGCATTTAAACAAACACATTTATATCCAGCTTCAGAAGAGTTTTCCAGACTGTTATTTGTTGATTTATTTGTGCTGTCTTTATCTATGCCTCCATTTTCAGGCTTTTCTGTGAGTCCCCCCTGCGAATCTAGTTTAAATAGATGCAACCTGTCCCAGTGTCAACAGATTGCAGCAGATTCTCTGAGAAAACTGCTGCCCCCTTTCCACTAAGATGGAGGCCATCTCTCATGTACATATCTTCCCTCCCAACAAAGTATCCCCATAAATCTGTGAATCCCACCCCCTCTTCTTCACACATCTGCTCAGCTAGTGCATTGATCGCCATCCTCTTGCAGTTTCTATACGTTGCCCCCCTTCCTCCCATTACTGGCAAAATTCCTGACAAAATAACCTGTTCGACTCTCGTCTTCTTTAGCTTCCTCACTAACTGTCTATACTTCTGTACTATCGCAGTTGTTCCCTCCCTGTCTGCATTATTTGTTCCTACATGTACCAGTATAGACCCCCCCTTGCCATGTCCCAATACCTTCTCTACCCTGTCAGTTACATGTTCAATCCTAGCCCCCGGTAAACAAACAACGATGTCCTCCCCCTCGCTCAGTGTCTTGTCCGTCTTTCTCATAATGGAGTCACCCATAAACACCCTCTCTTTCCTCATTGCCCCCTCAATCACTGCCTTAGAATAGCTCCTTCTTCGGTTTGCATCTGTCTGTTTGTTGTCTTTCCCCCCTGCCGTCTTCTCTCCTGTCACATTCTCTTCCGATCCATTCTTTCCTGTCGCTTTTTCTCTTGTCACCTTTCCTCCTGTCAGCGTCCCTTTTATCGACTTCTCTTCTATCACATTTGCTCTCACTTCCCTTCGTCCCTTCTTCTTTCGTCCCGTCTCATTTTCCTCTCTCCTCTCCCGTTCCATCTTCCCTCCCTCCTTCTCTACAGTCACTTTCTTCCCTGTCACCTTCACGCTTGTCACGTTTTCTGTTGTCGATTTTCCAATTTCTTCCCCTCCAATCACCTTCTCTCCTCTCAATCTCCTTTCCTCAGTTTTCTTGCCACTGCTATTCTCCTTCAGTCTTGCAGTATCCTCACCTCTCTCCCTGTCTTCTCTCTCCGTTCGACCTGCCTCCTTGCGAATTCCCATCTCCATTCCCTTCACAATATCTGTCAACCTAACTATCTCCTTCTGCAAACACTCCACCTTCCAACATCCAATGCACTGAAAGGTGAATCCTTCCTCCATGGTTTCTGCCCATGACTTCCCACACCCGGACGATGCAAAATCTACCCAGCTGTAGCAGTGATCGCACACCAAGTGTCGCTTTGCCTTGACTTTCCGCTTGCAAGGCGCCATATCCCGATCAGAATTTATTTAATAACTTAACTAACTTAGTCTTTATAAAGACTGTTTCCTGTGTACTACAGCACACTTTAGGTTAAAAGTTTCAATTTCACAGCCGACTATTTATCCTAATACGAACGCTAACATCACCGGTAGTGACCTAATTTAAATACAATCAATTACGTTATGTTAGGCTGCTTTATTTATTTAGGTTACGCCGCCCGACTATCGCCCTTGCTTAATTTTAACAACAATGCTACCTAACCAAAATATATAGCAAGTACTGGCTTACACAGATATTATCTTGTGTAAGTAGTTTGATGGTTGTTACTTTATCTCCTATATATTCTACCACATAATCAGGTTTGTTAAATCTTGTTTACAAGTTGTCGAAGGCTAAGCCGCCTACTGAGTTACCCTATTATCACTCACTATACTAAGGTGTTCTAAAATACTTTAACTAACTAACTTTAAGCACAAATGTTACTCAATATATGTTTATTGCAACTTTATGAATGATATTAAGGCAAAAATAATACTTATCAATCAGTAATTCCACTTGTTTATCCACTTTTTACACCACCAATTTCTACGATCAATCTCCGCCAAATATAGCCTCGGGATACTCAACTCCTGTAAAGAACCAAAAGAAAAGATAATAATAATTGTACGACTGTACCATATTATAACGTACATTTTTGAAAGTCGGCAATGACGACCTCGCTGTCAGATACGAAGTCCTTGTTGTTGGTTACGCCCACTTTCACCTCGTACTGTTCGATCGTGAGATAGTCGATGGTCAGCGATGTGTCATTCACTGACTCCGCCTCTTTGTATGACCATTCTTCGGTGTTTGATGACTGACGTCTGTACCGCACTCTCACCGCCACAACGTCGTCACATCCGCTCTCACCAAGAGGCTGTGGACACGTGACATGTGCTTTTTTTTAAATAATTTACACAATTGCTACAAAAAGCGATACGCTCCAAATGGTGAAAATAAACAGCTATTGGTTTATCAATAATGTTATAAGTAGCTCTCTTTTCATGCAAGTGCCAGTTTATTATATTTCTATATTTGTTCACACTGTTAGCATTATCACAATCAGTAATAGTACTAATTATCATCCTCTGGGAGAAAATATACTTTCCAATTGCCAATCTACTGTTGCATTACTCCAGTTTACTCAAATGTTTTAGAAATGGAGGATAAAAAATACGTTTAAACCGATAATTCATTTTTATCCACCAGAGGCGCCACTGGACATTTCGGTCGCCACTATTTTATTGGTTACGTTTGCCTGATATAAATACACACAACTACCACCGACCTTCCATTTTACAACAATGCTGCCGCACGCGGACGTCTGTACGTTCTCTACGACAGGAATACTTGGATCTGGAAGCAAATGTTCATATTTTATATTCAAACAGCAAACACTCCACTGGTGATTCCATATAGAACACAGATTTGTGGGGAATATAATTAAACGGACTCATCCCGGTTTCATACAGATTTACTTCAAAGGTAAAATCGTGATGAAAGATGTGTTTTCTTGTAAATTCGTCACACATACATAAAGTCGAACAACATACCTATAACCGTCGAACAGCAAA
Organism: Escarpia spicata; assembly: GCA_963995525.1. Lineage (NCBI taxonomy): Eukaryota > Metazoa > Annelida > Polychaeta > Sabellida > Siboglinidae > Escarpia > Escarpia spicata. The sequence continues at coordinate 21,370,733 of OZ023208.1, forward strand.
GAGTTTTCATGCTTGGTAGTTTTTTGACAGAACGCTGCGGATTTTTTTAATGTAGGGAATAGTTAATAACCTGGTAGATGGAGCCACTAGAACTTAGTGGGAATTAAGTCCAATGAAAAATAAATTACCTGTTTGTACAGATATATACAGAATACAAAACTGTACAGATTTCATCCACGACAATGTAACATGTCTAACATATCTCTAATTAAAGAAATTGTCGCGTCATTGTCTTATTTACCTTATGAAGAATTGTGGCCATTTTGACGGTAAATGTCGATGCATTCAGTTGCACTGTAAGCAACCACTTTTAAATGACTGCCAATGACATTTAAAAAACACAAAGTTCAACGAAAATTTTTATAACAACATTTTATCTTGAGGTAAAATATTGTTTACGTATTGCTTACGAACCTGCAGCAACTATGATATAAAGTTTCACGATCCAATGGACATAACCGTAACGTAAACATATTGGCATACGTACAACAGCAGTCACACTTAACACGTTTGTTGGGTTATAGAAACAATACCTGTGCAACTTATTTTGAAACCAGCGATTCCGGTCGACGTTCCACCCTGGTGGTCAGCGTTGTGTCGGCGGTAAGGTTTAACTCTGACTGAATACTGCGTGTTGAACTCAAGCCCGGTAATGTGTGACTGAAATCGGCCACCGGCAGCCTTGTGTGGTAGTCGTGCAACGTTCTTCTCCGTCTTGCCATCGACTTCAAGCAGGACGATGTAGTAATACTGAGACTCCAGGCCCGGCGGAATGTGTCGGGCCGTCGGCCAACTCACTATGGCGGATGAGCTGGTGATGTCTTGAACGTCCAGCTTGTCTGATGCCTTGAAGTGGGGAATCGCTAGTGAAATAATGATCGCTAGTGAAACAATGTCCGCATTTTAGTTGTCAAACCGATGTTGAAAAGATAACTCGCGGTTATTTTACTTAAACAAATATTAGTATCAAATTCACGCTAAGAATATTAAACGCATATCGTACATAAACGTTGACAGACTTAACTCTTATTGTTTGTGTAAAGATTTTATAAATGACAATTAATAATGATAGAATTAAAAAAAAATTACAAATGATTATTCTTTAAGATGGTATGTATATATGACAACTAATTATGTCCAGATAATCCGCGCGCGTATGTATATATGGGTGCGCGCGCGTGCCTGTGCGTGTGTGCGTGTGTGCGTGTGTGCGTGTGTGCGTGTGTGCGTGTGTGCGTGTGTGCGTGTGTGCGTGTGTGCGTGTGTGCGTGTGTGCGTGTGTGCGTGTGTGCGTGTGTGCGTGTGTGCGTGTGGTCATGTGCGTGTATGTGTATGTGTATGTGCGTGCTTGTGCGCGCATGTATGTGTATGCGTGCTTCTCTCCGCGCGTGCGTGCGTGCGTGCGTGCGTGCGTGCGTGCGTGTGTTTGTATGTGTTTGGGTGCGCGTGCGCGTGAGCTCCCATTCGCGCGCGGGCGTGGCGCTCGCGTGTTGGTATCTGCATGCTGGTAAGTGGACTTATTAGAGCGGTAGCCCAGCACTTCAACTGTTTAGATATGTTCAACACTTTCAACCGACGCAACTGGATAACTGTTCACTCTGCTTATCAGTACGTACAAACGCGGCAGGATAAATGTTAATATTATATCTTTACCACACATTATCAGTACAGACGTGACAGGTAACTGTTCATATATCGTCAGCACACTATCGTCAGTACAGACGCCACAGGATAACTGTTCAAATATTTTCTTGCAGTAGAAGAGGGGGCAGTTCCCTCTGGTGGGACAATTACCTGTAGTGGGACAGGGGACTGTTACGTGTAGTAGGAGAGAGGGGAGTTACCTCTGGTGGGACAGTTACCTGTAGTGGGACAGGGGACTGTTATGTGTAGAAAGAGAGAGGAGTTACCTCTGGTGGGACAGTTACCTGCGGTGAGACTGGGGAAAATGACCTGTAGTGGGAGATGGGACAGTTACTTGTAGTGCTCAGGGAGAGCTACACGTGGTGGTACAGGGGAGAGTTATCTGTAGTGGGAGAGTCACCTTTGGTAGGACAGTTTCCTTTGGTGGTATAGGGGACAATTACCTGTGGTGTTGGTTCAAGTTGCAAGCAAGCTCCGATGGGCGTGCGGAAAAACAGAAGCACCAGTTGGGGAATGTGGGGAGGGATCTCCTTCAGAGTGTAAACTGAAGTGGATGACGGAGTCTTTGATGGGGTCATTGAAAGAATGTCTGTGCGCAAAGCCATGGCTGCACACCTGATTGCTACAGTCTTGGTATCAGAATCGTTTAACATAGCAATCGCCTCGTTGTGGGTAAGTGACGACTGGTAAACGAAGGTTCCCGATAAGTTCGCTTGTTTGTCGACGAGGATATCTTCAAAACGTTCATTCACTTTCAACATAAGACATTGCACAGAGTACTTATTGATATCGTCTTGAGTTCCCCCGACAACAATGAACTGCTCTGTGTACAAGCTCAACACTACTGTCGCCGGCATTATCTTTTTGACGACTTCGTTCTCAAGGAACATCGACAGTTTTCGGAAGGCTTCATCGTGTTTCTTTCGACGTGTCTTTTGCTCTTAATTATTTCCTCCTTCATATCTTGCCTTACATAATCGCGCCGACATGTGTTATGATACCTCGCCCCCTTGCAATGAGGTCTTCGCCTAGTCCGAGGATCCTAACTTAAAATGTTGTCTTTACCGCACGAATGATCGACTTGTTCCCTATGTAGTAAGACATTAATGCAGGCGTTCATCCATCTTGGACTTTTTTCTCCTCTTCTTCCAAGAGTGTCCAAGATACTTTTAACATTTAATACATTCTACCATCAGCTTGCACCAGCGTGAAGTGGATGCTACGTTTCAGTGTCCAGACTGACCAGAGAGTTAAGCCTAAACAAAACAGGGCGATATTACATCACCCTAACAAATTATTTTAAAAAATCAGAATGGTATGTAGTCAACTATCGTAATCAGCTTACAAAATACGTACACCTACAAACAAACGATATTTGCGTAGCGACTCGATATACATTTTGTCGCATATCGATTGGCGCCATCTGTCGGACTACGAAAGCCGCTAGGTGTTTGCGCGAATAATTACAGTTTTAACAATCTTTGGGGTTGCTGTTAGGGGGATTCCACCACTTAACGTTGCTGTCATTGGTCATTCCGTACTCAGGGATCACCAGGCAAACTTTTGAAACTGTTTTAGCCTATGCGCTGTTCACATAAATAAAGGTAGTTTTTGCCCACTTCAAGGGATGATTTAGGGGACATTCCACCACCCAAGCCACACCAGCAACTCATTTTTGTGATGTCGGGGGATGGTTCCACCAAAACATGGGGTCAAACACTTTGGCCCTTTTTACATAAATAAAAGTGCAGGACTCCCAGTCTATATTATATTATATATCTCAAACATGTCGCTGCTGTTTTTATCATATTCGTGATCTTCGCCGTATTCGCCGGTATATGTCATTTTCTGTTGCTAAGACTATTGCAACAGCGCTTGTTAGCAGCAGAATTGACTATTGCAATTCCCTCCTTTATAATATCGCTAGCAAGGATATCACAAAACTTCAGCGTGTCCAAAATTGTCTAGCAAGAGTAGTTACAAGATCTCCTCGTTTTTCTCGCTCTGTGCCACTTTTGAAGTCTTTACATTGGCTTCCTGTACGATATCGTATAATTTTTAAGATCTGTACCATTACATATCAGGCACTGTCCAATAAGCAACCATCTTATTTGCATTTATTGCTTACTCCTGTAAGAAAATCTATCCAGCTTCGATCATCTAGTTCTGACCTACTTTGTGTTCCTAGAGCCAACACTAACATTGGAACTAGGGCTTTTTCTGTTGCTGCACCAACTCTTTGGAATATGCTTCCTCTTAGTGTTAGATCAGTTGAAAATATTACAAAATTCCGTCGTCATTTAAAAACGTATCTTTACAACCTTGCTTATCCACCTTAGCTCCCTAGCGCCTTGACCCATCTGTTGACAACTGGAAAACTACTTATGGACTTTGAGATTGACCAACCCTTTTGTTTTGATGCGCCTCTGAGCTTGGTTTCCAAGGATTTAGGCGCAATAGAAGTTATCTTATTATCTTATTATTATATTAGTTGTGGTGTTATTTGCGTGCATGTGTTCGTGCGCACATGCAGACTAGAGATGCACCATAACGGGCAGACACAAACCGACGCTACGTACGTATGTATGTGTTGCAGGTGTCAGAGAGGTACCACGTCTCGCAGCCTCCGGTACATCGGCCATCGGTCACTTCGCAAGGTGCGTTGTCCTTGCAGTGCCCGCAGTCTTCCGCGCAGTTGATCCCGTACGTCCCATTTGCACAGTCTACCGAAATATGGATTCTTGAACATATTCAGGTAACTAAAACAAGTCTCTTTATAGGTAAATATGTCAACTATTGAAAATATTTGTTGTCTGAATCCTTGATTTGGCTCGTCGCAACTAACTGCACCTTCACGGTAACTTCATCGCGGTGCCGCTTTCGGTAGTCGTATGACCGGACAGCTGTTTTAAGAACATCGCGGGAAGATTGTAGCCGGTGTCTTTTGGCGATCGCTGGGCGCCTCTCCGAATCGCATAGGTTTCGATCATCTTTCTTCGCCAGAAGTTGTTCTCTCTGGCGAGAATTACGGCGTCTTTGGTCGTTCGTGGTGTCGTGGCCCTCGTTATCTCGTTTACAACAAAAGCATGTTGCAGCCATAGGTACCCCGGTCTTCCTACTGCAACCCGTAGAAACTTTCGAGAGACCAGCCATCACCACCACTGCCATCCTCCACCCCATCAGTCCTATACATATATCTCGATGATACATTCTTCAAGATCCACGAATACCACATGGAAGGTTGCACTACACATCTTAACGGCATGGACCTTAAGATCAAATTCACTACGGAACCTGAACGGGACACTTGCTTTCACGGAAGTTACTACGGCAGCGCACGAGTGACCGTCTACAGAAAACCCAGAAACATAGAACAGTACCTGAATTTCAGCCCCATCCACCACTTAGTAGAACAAAATAGTTTTCAGAACCCTGATGAATAGAGCAGGCCAACTTGTTACCACCGACGCCACCGAAACATGTCATAGCAGCACTCAAAACGAACAACTGCAGTGAGTAGATGTTCAACATCATAACTAAGAAACACAAAATTACACTAAGTGCAGAAAAAAAACAGACCAGTCACACACATCAGTATCCCGCTATCTTACGTGCGCAATTTAATAATGAGACACTGACCACGATCTTCCGGGAACGTGGATTGGGGACGTACCACAAACCCTACAACACCATAAGACCCACAGTGGTGAACCCCAATAACAAAACCCCCAAGAACAATGTGCGGGATGATATACGAAATTGGATTTCCGGACAAACCTACGTAAGCGAAACTAGCAGGTCACGGGGGCAGACTAAAAATCAAGAACACGAGGCCCCCACTCTTAGCTGTAAACGAACATCGAATTATTTCGAGCCACAATATCACAGCCAAATATGTCACAATGCTCTCCAGAGAAAAAACTTCTTGCGAAAAAAGATCAGCGAAGCCATTGAGATTAGAGAGAGGCGAGCATCGATCAACAGTGACACCAACTACAGTCTTCCTGCGATAGTCTTAGAAATGCTGTAATGTGACGATCACAAACAACGCCTCAAGAGTGCCCGGAGCAGCATAGTACGCTGATGAAGAAACCGTGAAGGTGCCGATAGCTCCTTTGATCCAAAATAACGATTCAGACGGGTTAAGCGTACATCCACATCATATTGAATCGAACTGGATCCGGAAGTAACTTGCATACTGAAATATTGAAAAATACGTCTTGTTGATGCCTAATTCTTATCCGTTTATATAATCTTGAACAACCATTAAAGAAATTAACTCTGATTTAGCTATTAATAACAAACATTATTATTTCACATTTTAATCATTCGTCTCGCTAAAGTTTCAACACGTATTTATTATATTTCCTTCTTGTGTATTAATATGTATTACACCTTACGACCTGGAATTCGACACTAAAGCGCTGATCGGTTTAGCAAATGCCCTATTGTATGGCGTTTTCATATGCGTTCAGCTTCCAAGCGTGCAATGCTATATCCGTATAGATTTCGTCACTATTTTGTTGAAACTATGTATACCTTTTGCACAGTCCGCTTGTTGTTTCCCTAAAGGACATTCGTCACAGCCAATAACGTCATTGCATGCAGACGTTGAAGGACACTGATCGCATTCTGTGAAACGTAAATGAGAATCACTCAATAGTTATACTGTTGACGTTTGCAACTCTAACAATCAATCAAATCATACAAACAGACGCTCGATACCTGTTTGAGTCGCAGTGTATGACATTTAGTATTTCTATGGTATCTGAATATGTCGCATTGCATTTATCATATGTAAATAATGCAGGTAATCAAGTTAATTATAAATTATATAACATATTTTAAATATAGCTTTGATAAATATGAATACATTTCATATTAACTTAATCATTATCATAATGTGTATGGTGTTGGCTCAAACGAAATGCACTGTTGTGCCCTGCGCATGTACGCTATTCATTTGCATTAGTAAGCCGGAACGAATGCAACTTCACTTACTGATATAATGATAGCCAATGACAACCAATTCACTTAATTCCAAAGGGAATTGTATGCCATCTTCGAAATGTATCCTGGCGCTCAGATAGCGCGTAACCTTTTCACAGCTGATATTAACTGGCACTCTGCGTTCCAATTCTTTGCCACGCCAATCTCCGCAACGCGAGTGAGTTGTCGTGTTTAGGCTGTTTCCGACTCTTAGAGTTAATGTCATCGGTTCATGGAAACCTAACATTTAACAAACAATCGGACAACAAGAATTGCATAATGACATTCCGACACAACTTATATGATAACACAGAATAACAGCAGATTAGATCGTTAACATCACTAAGGCGTGTTTGTGGGGGTGCGGGAGGGTATGGATGTGGGCGTGGGTGGGGTGGGCGCGTAGGTGTGTGTGCGTGTGAGGGGGGGTGCGGGTGTAGGTATATGCGTGCATTTTTTAATAACGGATCCACTATGTAGCTTTTTTAAGTTTAAGCAGTTTTGCTATACTAGATAAGCAGTATTTTTTCATGTATATAACTTTGCCCTGAAACATAAATCCATCTGCGCCATTTTCTATCGCGCTATCTTGGCGGCCATCTTGAATTTTACAATGGCTGCTAAACTCATAATGTGATGGATTAAGTCATGTAGAATAATGATTATAATTACTAGGCGCACATATTTGGGGTCGTAGTACTTGATTATTACAAAATTAGCTTGCGCATTTTTCGGCCGCATTCTTACATTTCAGGATGGTCGCTGTAGTAATTTATACAACAGCGTTATCCACTTGACATTAAAAAACGTGTCTCTAAACGAGAATCAGTTCAATAAATTCGGAAAATAATGCACTATTTCTGGTTGATAATGAACGGCCTCTGGAGAATAATGCAGTAATGCCGTAGTTTGGACGAGCTGACATCCACGGCACCCACGTAGGATACGTAATACTGTAGTTTGTTAAAACCGTTTCTATGATCAATTAAGTTATTACATTTGATAAATTTCATAATGAACCGTCCCAAGTAATCAGTGGATGGCATAGAATAGGTAGCTTGGAACAATCGTGGAAAATACGCGTAACAATGCGAACATCCATTCAAAGCTACGTAATAATTTTTTTAGTCGTAGGCCCATGATAGTTACAGCAGTCCTCGAACATGTTGTTGTGGTAGAAGAACACCATGTTTACAACGATAGAAAGTATAAACAGACATTCAAAAGATAAACAGGTAATTTGCCGTTATATAACGGGAATAACACACGGTGTGTTTACCTTAGTCGGGCCTTACCTTAGGATAACAGCCATGAGTTGTTGTAGTGAGCACACCGTGCTGTTATTTCCTTTATGTTAAATATGGTGTATTAGATATACATAACGTCATCAGCATTGAATCGAATACGACGGTACACAAAGTGAGAGACATATACACATCACTATATATACACATCACTATATGTACACATCATTATATATACACATCACTATATATACGAACACGATGTACTCACAGCAAACGTCAAAGTAGAACACCACACGGAAGATTCTATTCACTCTCCCAAGATCAACCGTTAATAAGGCATCTTCGTGTGGTATACCTGATCTTATACGCCCACCATGAATGATGAGTCCATCAACGGCCCTTCTATGTCTGTAACCTTCACCTTGCACGATTGCTCTACTATAGGCAATATTCCCTGGAAAAATGCAAAACAAAAACAGTGTAATACACTATTTAAAGAAATATTGTTTTGCTGTCATCTTGTTATAATAATTAAAAACTATTACAGTTATAATGTATTGCTGTATATTGTTTAAAAAATCCTTAGTATGTGTATTTGGTATTAATGTGATGTGCCAGAATGCATGCAACAAATTTGAAAAGATGTTCAATGAAAAATAGTCACCAAATCATTTGCATTGGCAATGTTTTAAATCCTAATCGGCCCTTGTGATATTTATTTTATTCTAACAAATAATCATATTTGTTTAACTCTCATTGATGTGACAGCCATAAACATCCAACCCTGTATTTCGGCGTATTGCAATAATCTGCATCCCTCTGTTGTCAATTATCCCATTCGGTTTTACAGAACCTGATCGGCCTATTTTTGTATCCAAACAAAACGTCTAGTCTGGCCGCCAGACAACAACCGTGCATTGAAGAATACCTGATGTTTTGGTGGTTTGGTTTGGTTTTATTTCCATGGTATGCCACCTAGATACTTACAATTATGTATCTAAATACATGTTTTTGCAACCGAACATTCAAATGGCATAATCGTTGGCAGTGTATACAAAGCGATACAGATGTAATACAAGATAGCTGCCAAAATCACTTTTAATTAAGGTGAAAATATAATTAATTTGATGTTATGCAATATATATATACATCAAATGGCTGCGTAAGGCGAAGGTCTGATGGTTCAGAATATGCATGATGCAACGCTGGCGTCATTGACGAATTTCAAATATCCAAATTTACCACAAATAAGTGGAAATGTATAGAACCGTAACCGAAATGTCAATGCTATACAACAAAGGGATAAAAAAGTAAGCCAAGATGGGTGCCAAAATTATTACATGCTGAAAATATGAGCTATCAAACATTCGATGCTATGCCATAGCAATGGACCTTTTACGGAGAACCTTGTTCTCTCTCAAGAGGAGTGGCAACGGCTCCCTCTGGTACAATGACCAGGGTAAGTGACTTTGACACTTCATTCTTTAATCAAAAGCCGTTTGAGACAAAAATATTGAGCAAAATATCCGCGTGCCATATGGCGGATAGTTCTGCTGGTCAGATCTTGGGAGCGGTAATTTTGCAATCGCAACTTTCTGGTGTTACGCACCTAAAACAATACAATGTCATAATTGCAACTGAAATCACAAGTTTATCGTCAGTGATTTACTCAGAATGTTGTCTCAGTGTGGACGATTCTACTGAAACCTGTTAAAAAACACAGCATCGCTATATAAAAACCATAATGCGCTCTCATAGGTAAGCGATGGTTTCAGCGAGCGTCAGTCGTAGACAACCGCGTCACGCACGTGCTGCAATACTCGTTGTATGTTCAAAATGGTGAAGGTCGGAGAGATAGTGAAGTTCACGTTCATTAATCGATCTTAGTCCTAGTCTAATGCAGAATTGTCAAATAATATGCTATTGGCTTGTTGCTAGATGTAAGCCTCTTGTGTCAGTGTCTTCTTCATGTTGCCAAGCAACCTAGTTCATGACGCAGGGGCCGGTATCCCGAAATATTTTAGAGAAACCTTGACATATATGAGGTATTTTGAAAAACGAGATGTTACGTTACACTCGTGAGGTCGTACACGAATCCCTAAAAGATTGACGCCCAAAATGTAGGCCGTATAAAAGGACAACATTAATATATGTACAAACATGGTTACACTTGCTCGATTATAGTTCAATATTGTTATAATGATCAAAATCTGCAAAAAAGAAAAGTGTTTCCGTTAGTTCTAAACGTATTTCGTTGTCAACATCTGAAGATTCTGAATATTCATAACGGCATAGCTTATTTAACATAGCGCAATTTGTCGGAAAACTAGCTGTAATCTGCATACATAATTGATGATGTTCTTGCCAACAGTGTTCAAACCATTTAAAAAAAAATGTGGTTGTAGTTGCAAATTGTTAGTTAACTATTTTAGATGCATTACCCCAACAATGTGCGTTTTTGTTCCCCATTCATAAACTATATCCCATGCAAAAACGAACCCCCACGTTTGAACTTCTCATACCCATGTCGGGGCAAAAGGCCACACCACCAAGGGCTACCACAAAGATGATATTGCTGCTATGGATAGCTTGCGCTTCTCGATGAGCAATCCTCATCAAACAATACCTGTCCACATGGACAAAGTACTACTTGGGAGGATCTCTGAGAACAGGCACATTGTCATCAGGACAGTACAGGCGGTTCTCTTTTGCGGCAGGCAATGCACTGCACTGAGAGAAGAACAGGAAGATGTTGCTACCAACGGAAATCCTGGAAATGTCCTCGCGTACCTGAAGGATGTATCAAAGTCTGACGATCTACTCAAACAACACGTCGACTCTCCTCGAAAGAAGATTGCAACATATACATGTATGTCGCCTAGATGTTAGAATGAGATTATCGATATCACTGGCCAAAAGCAGATACTCGCTGCCATATTAGAGTACGTGAGTGAAGCCCAGTATTTGTCGAGGTATCCGATGAGGTTACATCCCACAACCAGGAACAACTGGCGCTTTGTGTCAGGATTGTCAACAAATATAGCAATATCAGGGAGGAATTTATTGATTTTGTATATCTGCAGCGAACGGCAGGCAAATAATATCGCCACAGCAATCAAAAAGTCCCTCGATAACTAAATCAGAAGTTGTAGGATCTGCGTGGGCAAGGCTATGATGGGGCCGCTGCCATGTCAAGTACAAACGTTGGTGTTCATGGTTTAATACAACAATAAGCACCTCTTGCTGTGTCCACTCACTGCAGCGGTCATTGTCTTAAGCTGGTGGTCAGCTGGTCTTGCTCTCTGGTAGCAGTACGCAATATGATCGATTCTTTGAAAGAATGCTGCTTATTTTTCAACTAAGGTCCGAAGAGGGAGTTGCTGTTGTTGGATATCATCGCTCATGACCATCCAGAGAGCAAACGCAAGCAGCCACTCCTGAATAAGACGTAAGATCTATATAGAAGAAGAAGAAGAAGAATTTTCTTTTATTTGACCCAGACATTTCAAATAATACATACAATACATCCATGTAAAAAATTTTTTTTTTTACAAATATATAACCTTTTGGTAAACATGGTATAATGTATAATAAATAACGAAAAGTAGGGTCAGGAGACTCCTCTAAGACTATGGTAGTCGCTATCGAGGAGCCACCTTTTCCAATAAAACTTTAACTGAATCAATAGATCACCTAATAAAATTCTTCCAGAAAAAGAAGAAGAAGATCTATATAGTTTCACAATACCCGATATATGTCAAAATTCTCACCTTTTTTGGGGTAAATCAGTGTTCGGAAGGTAAAACGGACTTGGACTTGGCAAAATGAAGTAAACGCTCACACAATAATACTTAACCTTTTTAAAATAGTACTATCATGACTGTCAACTATACCAAGGCATCCAGCCAGGTGACGGGCATTTTTCCTCTTACAAATAAACGTATTCGCAATGGGCTAAACCGGTAGAGGAAACAGCTTAAAAACCTACCTATCTGGCAGGCCGTCCCGTTCCACGGATAACCACTTGGAAGTCCGTCTTTGCATTGTCCGTCGTTGATGCATTCACCACTGACTGGGTTGCAGCCTTTGGTACATCTGCATGGAAACACACACGACCCTTGACTGGCCGACGAGCGAGCAAATCGACACCCCGCGCCTGCAACAATGCAATTAATGAGATTACTTCAAAGAAAAAACACAATGTGCTGTTCGGAACAAGTAAAGGCTGCAATGAAATATTTATGTTTTATTATTTGTTGCCTTGTAAATTTATACGTGTCACGGACGGATAACAACAAGTACTATAATTCTTTGTCATTCTTTTGTGTTGCATTTGTTCATTAAAAGGTAAGATCAAGAAGTATGTTGCAACAAAATTAGAGTGGTATATAGGACCCAACAATATATTACATTACATGTATTTTATTTATTTATCACTTCCATTCACTGTATTCCGTTGTTTATATACTGTAGATTTGCTCATTGAAAGATTATACCAGGAAGTATGTTGCAACAAATACGTTTTACTGTGGTGTAAAACCTAATAATACTTTACATGTGTTTTATTTATCTAATTATTTATTACATTCGTATACTTCATTCCATTGCATAGATACTCTAGAGAGGCATACAGTTATGCTTAAGGTTTTTGTTCTGCGTTTGCCAGTGGATACATTCCTGCTGAAAAAATCCGTCACGTCCATAGATATAAATACAACACGCTAGTTGAACAAGATCGCTAAGCCGCTATCAGTTGACAAATGATACAGTGGCGGCTGCATGGGCCAGTGACAGCCATGCTGCCGTTACGGCAATAAGTCACTGCACTCCCAATGCCTATACAGCACAGCACCAAGTTTTCATCATAATATATCATGCTAACTATTAATTGACTTCAGTTAGTCAATGTTGATAATGTACATTGGGTTCAGAGAGTTGCCTCATTAATACGCCCGTGTCTGTGACATTTCAATAGGCCTGTAATTGGTACAGAGCCACTCACTGTCTGAGGGATGAGTCTTTTTTAGATTACCGAGTAGTAGTGGAGAGTGAGGGCAAACTGCTTGATTTGTTGGTTGTACTTTCTATTCCTTGTCGATCCTCGGCTGTTGGAGAGTTGGTTGTGAAAGATGTGTTGGGCCATCCCACCAAAGTTATTTCGTAGCAATGCCAGCTCATCTTCTTCAAGTAGCTTCTGTTCTCCAATGGATTTGAGAAGGTCTCATTTTGTTTATCTTTTGCTGCTTCCGCCTAAAAACTTCTGAGTCAAGGTCTTTATTTTCCTCTTTAATTCTGGCGTTTTCTGAACCATCTTTGAAGATAATGGCTGGTCTCGCGAGATGTAACTGTGTTCTATATTTAATCTCCTCGCTACTTTGGTTGGACTTGGAACACCTGATCTTCCACAACAGTACTCATGTGACTACTGCCTCCAGAAGCTTGAGCAGGGTGCTTTATAGCTTTTCTGGGTTGGCGTACGCTTAGGTTGCAGGTGGAAAGGGAAATTGAAAATGGAGGGAACTGCCGAATCATGGAGGCTTCTTCCGATCTTGTTGGGACGAACCACAAAACAGTTCACTTCAAAATTATCACTACAAAGGAAGCTGTTCGTTGTTGGTGTCCAGTCTTTTTTCCTGATTGCTTCAACCCACGCAGCTCGGCATTCTCGCCTTTTCTTTTCATCTGGGAATCTGCAGATCCATTATAAGTAATTATTAGTCATAATATATTATCCCATTAAGCCTTTAGATAATATATTATCCCATTAAGCCTTTAGATTAATACAAAACGTGTCGACCATGCTAGGACTCTGCACAATAATATTATTAAATAACGTTTTGGTATATACGGTAATTCAACCAACTTAAGTTATATTTTGTCAATTTGCACATGATTGTAATGTTTTTAAAACTGTTAATTTTCTAAATTAATGACAATGAGGCATGTTTGTGCAGACTATTATCTAAGCTATATTGTATAATTGAGGATTCTCACATGTGGAAAGAGATGTCAGATCCTGTCTTCTGTCGGTTGGTACAGCTGTAAGCTAAACAGGAAATAACCATATTTGCTGTTTCACAATAACTATTGTAACCAGCAAGCCTATAAATGCTGTCGAAAGTTAAAAACAGAAACAGATTGCTCACGCCAGTGTGATCCACTCAACTGTTCACCGTTTAGGATCATATAACTGGGTTAAACTCATTTCCAGGTCACAACCCTTCCCCAAATGACTAAGCAGGAGGCTACAGCCTACCCCATTAATTAATCATCAGTCACTTTGTCAAGGAAGCACTATGACAAATCTCCAGATCACTACCCCCAACCAACCCAAATCGCTAAGCTGGTGGCTGCGCTGGCCTACCCCATTAATTAGTCATGATATATCTGATCTAGGGAGCACTGTAACACATATCCAAGTTAAAATGTCCAATGCCAGACATTTATTTCATGTTATATACATTGTCAAACAATGCTATGCTGTACGCCATGCCAGTGGATGCAACAGTTCCTGCCGTACAGTTGGATGGCAGCCAGCGGTCCACGGCAGCGTCACTGCAGCGAGCCAGCTTATCGCTCTAGTCTATAGGGGAATGATTAATGATGTAACTCTATGGCCACGTCACACTATCCGTGCAGGTCGTCGTCAATGCCGCCCGCTGCCGGCGAGATGGCAATCGCTATTACTTCTAGCGACTGGCATTTACATAAAAAGCCTCCGCCATGGTGTTGTACTTTGCGTATAAACGCACACTCATACCACAGCCGCTGTGACCGACCTCAGTGGTAGTGTTACTATCTACACACGAGACCCTTTTCTATTGATTCATTCAACCGAACCTTTCGCAAAGGCACAATTATTAGTGTGTGTGTGTGTGTGTGTGTGTGTGTGTGTGTGTGTGTGTGTGTGTGTGCGTGCGTGCGTGCGTGAAAATAATAGTACATCATGCCACCCATCGGTTCACAACGATCAAACCATTCTCTTGATGATGAAAATATGTCGACATTCTCGTGTTTGAACCAGGTTTTTGAAAGCAAGCCTGATTAAAACAACTTTGGACAGTTAAGTTGCTAGAATATATGTGGGTGAAATTTTACAACATGTGATAAAAACGATCTGTATTTTATGATAATAGCTATCCATTTTTAACTTCAACCCTGAGTGTTGGGTATTTAAATTGAGAACACCCTAGAGTGTTTCAACCTACATTACCGAACACTACCGTAGTGTTTTCTATGGTAAGTGTTTTCAACTTATGCAACCGGGCAGGAAGTAATACATCAGTGAATTCGAAACTTCGGCAATATTCATAGTACAGGTCTATGTGCTCAACGGACCAGAAAGTAAAATACGATTACACTACCTGACAAGTGCATCCATTATTTCACCGGTATATATCTCACCTACAATGCCTTGAACTGTCAATACTATTATCAGCAACTTCGTCAGCGTCATGGCTCTCGTTTATGCTACGGGGACGACCTACTTCGGGGTTTGTAACATAGCGTGAAATGGGTTCACGTGTTGTCACAGAAGCTGCATTCAGGATGGTGCACATCAGTCGACTGGAGTAATCATTTAGCCGGCCCCAATGGCTGACTCAGCATTTCCGTCGCTCAGTGTTATCAGTCGCTGCTTACAGTAGCTTAACCCATGTTTACACAGCGAACCAGGAAGAAATATACGGTTAATTCATAAGCATACTAACACAGATATATTGAACGCAACACACTACTTTATTTACCACGCAGTGAACTTGTCATACTAACATAGCGTAATTGATTAGAGTAATTATTTACTGCTGTATAGGCACGTGTAAAACGCTGCGGCCCATGCGCTCGTACAAGGACGGTGGACTTATATTACCTAGATAATTCCAGAGTTTATCACGAACATAATAATGTGTAAACTTATGTACTTTTCTGGTCGCATGGACAGATTCATACATACTAAAAAGCTGGTGTACATTATTTAGCAACTGATTATTATCAGCCTTAAACATAACTATAACAGTTCTTAACTACACGATATCAGGTAAGTAAGAACGTGTAGATTATAAAATAACATTTAACAAGACAAGACAAGATTTAACAAGATTGCCATCCAGAGAATTAACTCTAGATGGCAGGCGGAGAAGGAAGCCCTTTGGCTTATCAACAGTCCAACCCTTTTATCTACGTGTATCCCGCCCTTGTGAGGTATGTGTCGATTATATTTTCAAACATATTCACACTACTAGCACCCACACAATCAGTAGATAATCTGTTTTAAGATAGTCCAGCATTCTGTTGCTGTCTTATTCTTCAGTGTGTTATTCCAGTCTATCTTTACTAAAAATGTCCTCATGTCCTTATATCTTCCTTTGTACATATAGTTGTTTTGAGTGAACGTACGGGCAAAACGATTCCCGGAAAGTCGCCTTGAAAACAATGAACATTTGAGATGATGTGCCGTTGCTATGCCGTCGACCCATCAGAAACAAACAAGATTGCACAAAACTGCACAACAGCGCGCAATAAAATACATTTCTGTACGGCCCGCTGATCAATATATAAACATTGACTTTCTTTCCAAATATAATAGTCTGTAACAAAAACAAAGCGGCAAGTTTTTTGAGTTCACGAGCTTTTCTGATTATGACGCTGAAACAGCTACGTCAAACATAATTGTGACGTTGGACACAATGACGTCAGGCTTTGGCTATATCGATTGTTTGCAAAACAAACGAAATCTCAGCAAGAGAGGTGATCATATAAAGCATTTTATTCACATATACACAAACAAATCTGCATTTTATTTAATTGGATCTAAAAGAAAATAGACATCTATAAAAAATACGCAGAAAACGAAATTTCACAAAAAAATTTACCAAAATTTATTATTTCCGTAGCCTGTGCCCCATTTACGCGTGAGCGCCCGTGAAAATGATTGTGTTTAAGCTACTCCATAGCTTACCATTATTTACATATGCGTCATTTGACATATTTCACTAACATCGTGGGTAATTTAATTAATGTTTTATGTCGCTTGACGCCTTGCACGTAGCTCGGTGGCAACATATTCAAAGGGAGCATTTCGTGTTTTATTGATATTTAAGATTTCTTTATTTAAAAAGTGCTCAAATGTATAGTCTGGCTG
Source organism: Escarpia spicata (assembly GCA_963995525.1). NCBI lineage: Eukaryota > Metazoa > Annelida > Polychaeta > Sabellida > Siboglinidae > Escarpia > Escarpia spicata. The sequence continues at coordinate 21,387,752 of OZ023208.1, forward strand.
CCGTCAGATTTGGACTCAGCGCCTAAAAATCATTCAGAATCAATGAAATAACGAACTTTATATTATAAAAGCAAGGTATACCTACGTGAATCCCTGACTACGTACGCAACTACAGGAGTGGTCTTTGATACAGATATTTCGGATATTTGAAAAAATACGGCCGTAGTTAACGAATACATTATTTTGACAAACAACCTAGTAAATTTGTATTTTGTACTTTGTATCATGCAATTATGTTAATGTGTGTGTGTGTGTGTGTGTGTGTGTGTGTGTGTGTGTGTGTGTGTGTGTGTGTGTGTGTGTGTGTGTGTGTGTGTGTGTGTGTGTGTGTGTGTGTGTGTGTGTGTGTGTGTGTGTGTGTGTGTGTGTGTGTGTGTGTGTGTGTGTGTGTGTGTGTGTGTGTGTGTGTGTGTGTGTGTGTGTGTGAGTGTGAGGGCATTTCCACAGTGACTCGCGTTACAGTTTTGTCTATTTTAGAAATTATACTAGTCCCCTAGCAACGACAACAGTGCTTTCAGGCTTACGCCTGCAGCTCATGTCAACACAAAACTAAAAACAATGCACACACAATTTGTTCAACTGTATGAATCCATTTTGTCCATAGGCTGCCAATATCAATAGAAGGTAAATACTGTACACAGTAATAAACTTTCTACTAACAGGCCTTTCGTCAAGACGCTCTATCCCAGTATCGCCCTGGAGCCCAGCCAGGGTGAAGACCTACATTTTCAATTGCACCGCACAAACGTCTTGAAACTCATCCACCCCATCCTAATACCATTGAAACAACTATTACTAAACGTTAAAACAGCAGCCTATACAATCTGGATTTCCAGTATATATTCTCACAATGATGTAAGTACAAACAAAGGACAACATGCAACAAAGCATATAGAGTAAATTTCCTGACATCCAGCACAAGAAGTGGGGATCGGCCAGCGTGAGATGGTGCGCATGTTTGCCATGCTCAACATCAAGGGTGATCTTCACCATCGGACATACCACAGGATCAACCGCCAGATTCTGAGCTAGTTGCTTCATGGTCCAGCGTACTACGTCACATTCCATTGTGCACAAGATGTACGAAGGCATCCACGGCCATACTGCCAGACCACGTGACATCATCGTCAGCTACGATGGGACATGGGGGGTCATGGAAACCGAAGGTGCCAAGATTTTGTAGAGATGGTTAGAAGAAATTGGAGGATTCTGTTACCCTGGCCTGGTGGGTGATGGAGATTCAGCAGTGGTGGATGCTCTGACAACAGCCTCGCCATACCCTGTTACAAAAGAAGAATGTATCAATCACATTACAAAAAGGATGTACAATGGCCTGGAAAAGATCGTGCTACTGGCATGGAGTTGCAGACCTCCAACGCCAACGAGAGCCTGCACGCGACAGTTTGGAGGAGGGCACCGAAGGCAAAGTACTGCGGAAAAAAAGACAACAGAAATTGCTGTTGCCCTGGCAGTGATGTCCTACAACAAGGGAGCTGGTGCACTGTCAGATGCTGTCAGCAGTCTTGGTGTGTCGCCTGGCAAGACCTTGTTGCACGTTGCTGCTCAGCTCGATGCGATCTGACTCGGTCGCACATGCTGAAACCAAGACATCACGGAAGAGAAAGACCATGGAGAAAGTGCAACACAATGTCAAGCTGGTGGCATTCGAGGGAGTCCTCTATGGTGCAGGAGGGCACTGAATGAGAGAAAGCACTGAGTGAGAGGACTCAGTGCGAGACTGTTTGAACTTGATTTTGTATGTTTTTGTTCACGTGTGAGAATTTTGATGAATGCCGCATACTCCATGTTATCATAAAGTATTATTATTTCACATTTTATCACTAATGTATATTTAAAAAATACATTTACAGTCTCTTTATTGAGTCTATATATACTTCTTTGTGGCTAAAGGGCCACACAAGTGCAATATTATAGTCAGTATTGATGACTGTATCTTAATATTCCGTTTTTGTCATTTTTCTCCAAACAACATTTTCACGGTTTTTTAAGATTTGTGGAAGGTCCCCCGAAAAAAATTACAAAGATAAGACGCTGACATTTTTGCTGCACATGGATGCATTATAGTTCAGTGATTTTGAACCAAATCATAAGTATCTAAGAGACCACATGATGGGGGTAATTAAAAAAATATAAGTTAAAAAAACAATTAACTTTCCTTTTTTAATCAGAATATAACTTTTTGTTCTTCCAAACTACTTCATTTTCATGGGACTTTCCACAAAATCACACCTATCAGCAATTCTAGGATTTTCCGTTTACCATGGTTACGGTTATGCAAATTGCATATTATCTCGTAACCTTATTTTTATACAAACATTATACCCTGCAAATTTTGTCAAGATACAATGAATCGTTTTTGAGATATGACATACACCCATTTCACGAGGAGCCTGTATCAGCTAATAAAATATGATGATTTGTTCAATGAATCACTTGCGAGAGGGTTTTCATACATTGATTGTGAGCTAAATACACATGTCTTAGTTAAATATGTTTTGCATTTATGTGCATTGTTCATATTAGAGCAACATGACATGTTTAGTTGTCGTAATGACTATTCTAGTCAGATGCAAAGACACTACGTTGTGACATTTCCTAAGCAAATTTCAATTTCTGATCCACAAAAAAATAATGTGGTGTAGAACATATTGGTATGTAGCTTTACTACGCATAAGACACTCATATAGCACACGTGATGTGCTCAACGTCCTTCCGTGCTTCCTTCACACACAAAACGTGGCTATTAATGTGACACGATTGGGTACCTCAAATTTAAAAGTTGAAATAATATTTCAGTTTTTTAATTCGAGGTATACTCAATGTGAATTATATTATATAAAGTAATTCTGTATAGATTAATAATTAAGACCTGTAGTCAAGTTATGGTTCACTTGATATGGACATTGTGATGCAAACATACAATTAACAGACTTTATGTAATTAAGTAATACATATTTAGCTCACCATTTATGCCTAATATCCCTCTCGCTGGTGATTTATTGAATAAAGCTTGATTTGTATGATTTCAGTGCACATTAAACCAACTACATGCAAATGTACGCTAATTAAGGTTGTGGGATCTACTCATTGCAGAGAATAATTCCACAACATGCTATTGGTGTAGATTGATTAGTTCTCGAGCTATTAACTAGTGAAACCATGCATTATTGTATTTATGTTAAAGTTATTAATATTTCACACAAGTCAATATCATAGCAGTTTGCTCCATATGGATGTGTATGTTGCTATACATTGGGGTTATACGAATACAACACAATATCCAAGCAATTATTGTATAAATTATCCCATCAATTAGCAAATACTAACAGTAATCTTTTCTGTTAGAGAAGATGCCGATGTTTGAAAAGAAGAACATCAGAGGCACATGGACACATGAAAAGCTTGCCGCAGCTGTCAGAAATGTTGAGATGTATCATAAATCGGAGAGAGCAGAAATCGCCACAACCAAGTGTCTCGCCAAACACTCAGGCGTTACCATGTCAGGGTGCACAGTGGTGCAGGTGTTGTAAGGTCTTCCCTGGGGCGATCACAGGTACTGACCACAGATCAAGAATAACAGCTGGGAGTACTCATTATGGACATGGAGTCGATGATGTATGAAACATATACGTAACCCATTCAACAAGCATACGAAGATGGCGGAGGCAGAGTGGATGATGTTTTTTTTAATAGAAACACTGGCTTCACTTCACGCACCCCAGAGGTAACATCGATACAGAGAGCTAACGGATTCAACCGTGTGAAAGTAGCTAGGTTTTATGACTGCCTTTCTCGCATACTGTTCACACGTCGCATTCCTCTATCGCACATATACAATATCGATGAATCCGGTTACACAATATGTCGCCAGCCATCGAAGGAGATCTCTTCAATGAGTGGTTTGGTCCCTTCCTAAAGAAAACTCAGCCAAAATATCGCGATGAGCCTGTCCTGTTAATCCTTTAGTTTATGTATAACACAGTCATCATTATTCTGTATGTTTACGTTTATATGAAGTAACTGAAGTTTTAAATAAATATGTTAAGGTTGTTCGGTTGGTTAGTGTGTGTGTGTGTGTGTGTGTGTGTGTGTGTGTGTGTGTGTGTGTGTGTGTGTGCGTGTGTGTGCGTGCGTGCATGACTATTGCATTTGTTGAGGCTATGACCCAGGTGTATATGGGTCCATATTGGGTAATATGATCACGTATCCCATATCATCCATGGGTCATGAGTATTTCGAAAGCTTTATTTAATATGAGCCGTTTGGGGAAAAAAATTTCCTCGTCCTCATTAAAAAGTAAACAACCTACGCGTGCAATAATGCACACAACAATAGTCAGAAATAAGGCATATTTTATCAACGATAACATTGTTGAACACCATCTACAAATCATCGCACTGACAAAAACCTGGCTCTCACACGATGACAATGCTGAAATCAACGTGCTGACGGCGGGTGGATATAAACTGTGTCTCCTGCCACGCAAGAACCGCCGAGGTGGTGGGGTCGGAGTCCTCTACAAATCAACCTTTAACATGATTTCCGAAACTGCATTAACGACCGATATTTTTGAAGTCTGAGTGTTACACTACTATGTCCGGAAACACGCAGCGACGTCCGCTTATACGTCATATACCGTCCACCGTCGTCATTTCTGTCTCATGATTTTATGGACAATCTACGCGATATGCTGCAACCCACCCATATGAATCGATTATATGTGGCGATGTTAATGTTCATTACGGTAACACCTATTCAACCAGCGCGATGAACCTTGCGACTCTTATAGACAACGCCGGTTTTGTACAGCAAGTCACAAGTGCGACGCACGCGAACGGAAACACGCTTGATCTGTAGATTACTCCCCGTGCTAAAACCTGCACGTCCGAAACTTCGCGTGTGTTCAAAAAATCAAATCAAATCGTGACATTTATATTGCGCCGTTCCAACAATCGTTGCTCACGGCGCCGTACAGAATGTTCGAGAAAACAGGTAAGTCTTAAGGTTTGACTTAAAATCAGTGTTTGTCATTGTTGTTGCAGTCAACTTTTGCGGCAGCAAGTTCCATAGTGTTGGGGCTGCCACGTAAAAGGATCTATCACCCCAGCGACGCGTTGCACGTGGTATACATAAATGATTGTGTTCACTGGAGCGCAACAATCGAGTTGGCTGACGTCTGTTCAAACATTTGGTGATATACTGTGGTGCACAGCCAGTCAGTGCTCGGTGCGTGAGTAGAAGTATCTTATACTCTACTCTAACTGGTATCGGCAGCCAGTGCAGCTTGATCAATAGAGGTGTGACATGACAGAACTTCCTGGCGCCGTCGACAAGTCGAGCCGCCCAGTTCTGTACTCTCTGCAACCGTTCTAGTTGTTTCACAGGCAGTCGGTGGAGTAATGCATTGCCAACGTCAAGTCTGCTGGTAACAAACGCATGTATGACTTGTTCTGTCGCTGCAGGTGTTAGATAACGTCTTATTCTTGCAATATTTCGGAGATGGAAAATTGCAGATTTACAGACAGCAGTCACGTGCTTCTCCATCTTCATCTCGGCATCGAACTGTACACCAAGATTCCGTACATTCTGAGTTACAGTGACCAAACAGTCTCCAATGCAGAGTGTGCGCAGCTCAATTTTTCTTAGTTGTTGCGCAGAGCCGAACACGATGACGTCTGTCTTTGAGTCATTCAACTTAAAAAAGTTTTTCATCATCCACGTCCTGATCTCAGCTACACATTCTTCAATACGGACGACAGCTGCAGCAATGTTCTCTTGGTGGGGTTTCACTGGAATGTAGATTTGAGTAACATCCGCGTAGAAATGACACATAAAATTGTACTTGCGAATAATCTTAGCAACTTGTGCTACATAGATGGAGAACAGCTGAGGACCCAGCACGGAGCATTGTGGTACCCCGTATACCAGAGGACGAGCAGGCGATGTAGCACCATGAATGTGGACTGACTGGACTCTATCTCTCAGGTATGACTTAAACCAGTCCAGTGCATCTTGGACCACTCCGATATCATGCGAGAGTCTATGCAACATCACTTCATGGTCGACGGTGTCAAACGCAGCCGATAGATCCAGGAGAACCATGATGACAACATTCTGATTGTCCATTGCGTGCAGGATGTGATTCTGCACACAGACAAGGGCCGTCTCAACGCTGTGATTCGGCTTGTACGCTGACTGATAGGGCTCACAGAGATTGTGCTCTGACATGTGAGCTGACAATCTCGCAGCAACGACACGTTCTATTGTCTTCGATAGATAGGGTAGATTTGACACGGGTCGGTAGTTAGTCAAGACAGTTTTGTCTAGATTCGGTTTCTTGAGTACTGGCCTGATGTGCGCTAGGATCCTTCAAGTGTGAAGGCATTACCCCCGTTCTCAGAGACAGGTTAACAATTGTCATGAGCACAGCTACAACATCGTCTCTAAGAAGCCATGTCGGAATGGGGTCAAGTTCACAAGATTTCACTGGCGATGACTTCAACAACATTCCAATTTCAGCCTCAGTGGCTGGCTCAAATGCAGTCAGCAGACATGTCTGCGGTGCATCCTCAGCAGAGGCATTTACAATGATGACATTCTGATTCAGTTCAGACCGAATTTTCGAAATCTTTTCTGAGAAGAAATCCGAGAACCGCATTGCCAAGTGTGTCAGACGAGTCACCTGGCGGTAGTGGTGTGCCATTATCAGTGTGTAGGAGCTTGGCAACAATCTTGAACAGCTGCTTCTGGTCACCAGATGCATCCGCAGTTTGATTTGTGTGGTATTCAAGTGTTGCACGGTGCACAGACGAAAAGACGAGCTGGCGCTGGGGGCAGTAGGCAAGCCTGTCAGACTCCAGTCCAGATTTTCTCCATGTTCTTTCCAATTGTCGTCTAACACATTTTTGCGATCGTATGCCATCGTTATACCACGGCGTGTGTGGTCGTACAATCACTGTGCGGTTCTTTACGGTGCTTGCTTGTCAATGATAGCCGCAATGGTTTCATTGTACATGTCAACAGCATGGTTCATGTCACCAGACAGATGATTTGACAGTAGCAACGAACGGATTTCATCACATATCGCAGTGGTATTGATCTGTCGATAATTTCGACTCATCGTCGTTACCCGGACGTTTGGTGGTTTCACGAGTTGTAGTGTGCAATGAATTGGTCTGACATGTGTGGGATGTCTGTTCGTATATTGTTCAGAAACGTATCAGATGGGCGCGTTATAAGCAGGTCGATGGTATGTCCGGCAACATGCGTCAGGACTTCCACGTGCTGAGTGAGATCTGCTGCATTTAGAATGTTTTGAAAGCGCTTAGTGTCATTGTCTGATGTATTATCCATGTGGAAGTTAAAATCACCTGCGATCAGCATATTTGACGTATACATCGACATGGTGTCCAACAAATCACCAAATTCTAGAAGAAATTCCGCAGTTGTAAAGCCATTCTTGGAGTTTGGCGGGGGGGGGGGGGGCGATAGACGACAAGAAGACGAACAGATTGAGTGTCATTGCTGAGTTATAGACACATCGATTAAAATGTATTTGATTTCGGCATCTCGAGATGTCGCGTTGTGAAGCCAGACTTGTAGACGACTGCAACACCACCACCGGTGCCGTACGTTCTCGGGACATGTCGTAGTTGGTAACCAGCAGGTGTGATGCAACCAGTAGAGACGGAGTCATCAGCACTCAACCACGTCTCTGTGATGGCGAGTATGTCCAGATCATTGTCCTCAATGAGGTCACATATCACGGTCGCTTTCCCCGCTTGCTTCGTGTCACACACCGATCTGGCATTCAACAAGCAGAAACACACTTGGCGTACAGATGGTATGTCACATACACTGTCGAGTCGAATCAAATTCGATGTGTAGGTTTCACATCTCACGATGACCGATGATGGGAAGCGAGGAGTAATCAGGACAGGAATGGGTCTTTGCTTTGACCTCCCTGCCCTACACCCCCTGCGAGTCCGCCGATTGTTCACTCGTTCTAGTTGTCTTAGTGGTGCCACACAAGCATCTATTGAAAGGTAGCATGCAGTAACAATAGAACTTCCAATTCGCAGTAGATCCAGTCTATTGTATGTGATCATGCTGTGGCAGTGCATTGTTCTTGTTGTCGTCACGCCTGGTCAATCGGCTACAATGTTGTGACACAGGTGCAGTTCACTATACTGGTACGCATTGCATATACTTTACAAAAATGCTAAAATGTCATTAAGTACTTGTTAAAATGGCGCAGTCCACCTTCGACCTGAGACATTCATAAAAACAACTCTAAAATTGCACTGCTGTTCCACGGTTAAAAACAGGTAAAAATGTAAAATATCCACGAGCTTGTTTTGGTGCAGCCACATAGAGGCGCGACCTAATTACACATTATCGTTATCGAAAGTTCGCGTCGATCGACAAGCGGGCTTGCGCTACCGATATCAATAACGCATTCGCTGTGAGTTCCGAAACCACCGTTTAGCTCATTGACAACTACAACACCGCTATCGCGACCATCGTCAACAAACACGCGCCGATCGTTACGCGTGTCATCACCGTTCGTTCGAATACACTGTGGCACACGGAAGAGTTGTCCAGTGCGAAGCGTGACCTCCGCCGCGCCGAGCGCCGAATGCGAAAGACGCAACTCACTGTCCACAGACTGATTTATACGACGCTTCGAGACGAGTACCGCTGTACTGAAACATTTCGTCTTGACATATGGTCGGTTTTCAATTGTGCGCATGCGCTGTGCCCTATATGGGTCATATTGAGTCACGTGCAAATTTCCCGGCAAGCTTACTGAAATATTCGGTCGTTGGATGTTGCAGCGTGCCCAGGTGACTGTAAGTTCCGAATGATATTGGAATTCCCATTTGCATTGGACTAATGTATTTTTTACATGTACACCTGCAGGGCTAGAGCTATGGTTGGACGTGGTCGCTGTACCCATCTGATCTGTCATTATGTGGCCCACACACGGATAGCCTAGGGCTAGGCTCTAGCGTGTTCACTGACACTGTCAGTGTCACTGACTGACACTTGCATGACATCCATGCCCCCCCCCCCGGCTGCAACACTTCTTCCACTTTGTTTAGGTTTAGCCTTAGGCTTAGGCTGAGTTTGAGACTAGTCTTAATCTGATACTAAGACTGCCTGCTATGTCCGCAGTGCCTATAACCATGCCTATGCCATGGCTATGTCCCTATGCCATGGCTATGGCATGGGCATAGTGACATAGCCATGGGTTAGTTTCAGGGTTGTGGGTTAAGTTAAGGTTACGTTATCAACAACAATATTCTTGCTTTACCCAAGCCTCGACCTATAATTTATTACCTTATATCATGACCATGGCTGTGTAGGGTACATGCTGATGGCAATGATTATACCTAAATTATGCAATTAAGGTATAAGCCTATAAGTATAAAGTTTAGCATACATGACATAAAAGAAAAGGTAAGTTCTTATATAGCGCAGTGTCCTGACCAGTCCTCAGGACTGCTCAAGGCGCTTTACACTTTACTCCCCTGGGACAGACCCGTTCAATCGAACACCATCTCAACTTCTGTGAGAAGCATCCAGCCATGCTGCAATTGATGCGCGAAGACTAATCGTACACAAATATCCACCACTGTCTATAGCCAGGTACTCATTCATACATCTGAGTGAACTGATCGACACGGCAGCCCATGACTCTACCCCTGAGCCACTGCGCCTTACATAGACATAGTCATAGCTGCCATAGCCAAGCCCAAAGCATAGCCATTGGCCATGGCATGTGCATAGGCATGGACATGGTTATTCTATAGGCATACCCAGTCAGTCTAGGCTATTTACACCTGATGATCAGCACGACTAGATAGATTTATATACAATGCAAGTGTAAATACAAACATAGTGCTACCTTAATTATTTCCAAATAACCTTTAGAAAGGCTAAACCTAACCCTACACTTTCACCCTGGCATATGGAACAGTTATGCCTTATGTTTTGGTGACCAATAATGGTTAGCTAGTCCGCCAATTTAACATTGACCGTGACAGTGTGAATAGTCGGTCCAAAAACTAAAATACTATAAGTTACTGTACTGTACATATAATTATTGAGCCGGAATATGGTAATAGTATACTATAGGGCTCAGCACACTGTCAGTTTTCCCATTGGCGACCATGTTAATGTTGTGTGTGATTATAAGAAAACGTGACCTATAAAGTTTCTTAAACTTCCCACCTGCTGTTATTATCATCTCATTGACATGCTGGTCGATTTTAGTCAAAATCTAATATCTCTAGCTCTTGCAAAATGCCTGTATGTATGACACCCGTCAATATTTACAAATGCATGCAGGCAGTAATCCGGCTAAAGTGTCAACTAGCCAAATTGCTGCCAGATACCCTTCCGCTTAGTAAAATCAGCTAAAAAGACACCATTTTACTGTCAACAGCTGCTACAATCACATCTAGAAATCTGACTACTCAAGTGCACTTATGTCAGAGCAAGTGAACATTGTAAAAAATCTTTTCTCAAAAATATAATGCACTTTTTTTCGTCTGTAATCAAGCTGGAAGTCCAACAGTGTGCTGACCCCTATAGCTTGTAGTAATACTATTTGCCATGTTGCCCATGACATGAATGTTTCTTCTAAGTACTGAAACATTCGGTTATCTATTTCCGCTTGTGCGCATATGACTTCTGCGCCGACCAGATATTTCAACGACGAAACGTTTTGTTAAAACATAATTCATTGTGCTTTATTTGTTCTATATTTCCCTTTCTTTTTAATAACCTTTCGGTTTTGATGCATTGCTGATAGACAAGGGTATTTATTTCTGAATTTATTGCTGACACATTTTACATGTTTTAGGTTGCGGCAGCACTGCTTATGCAGGCAAAGTAGGCATGCGAGACCACAATACAAACAGCGATAAATTCCACCGAAACGTGATATGTGGTGCCAGACAATCTGAGAAAATTGTCATCTCTGTAAGTTACAAGAATAAGGATAATTTATCTAATTATACATGGATATATGTATGTCCAAGTTATGACAGTCGTTACTTTGTTTAACTCAGTGCATTACGTCTTACTAGCACCTGGATTGTGAAGCTTTTAAGGTGAAAGTAGGTATAATTTAACGATATATGCTTACTAGATGTCATATCGCTACAATCTTTTAAAAGTGCTGGCTCATCAAATCTAACGTTCTTTTGCGCCGAACTCTGTACTATTTTTAATAGCCTATTTGAATGTCATAGTCAGAATAATGAAGGTGCACGAGCGGATGCAAAAATCTGCATTTCATTGACACATCACTAACTTCAAGTAACACATTCATTCAGCAACACATTTGTAAGGGAGGTGTTATTCTAACACTGATTCCTTGGAGACTATTTGATCGATTTAAATAATGCAAAAGGGAAATAGTGCAGTTTTTTATGTGTTAATTGTATGTGTCTTCTGTATCAGGGTGTACATGATTTCTCTTTAGATATGTTATTAATTCCATTGCAGTGCATCGTACAAGAGGCTTGTTATAGAGCCGTTTCTGTTTGGGCGAACCCTTGGAGCCCTCGGCCTGAAAGAAGAACAAGCCAATGCAATTGTAGGTTAGGCAGGTGTGACACCGTCAAGGAATCTTCAACTTGGTGTTGGCCCACAAGACATTGGGGTCCGGCCTCGCTGGAAGTCGATTACACAGAGCCTCGCTTCCGATCTCCAGCAGGTTGCGCCCGGTGTTGTTGTAGAACAAGTTATAAAATTCAGTGGCAAAACAAAATGGCTCAGTGACGTTATCGTGGAACGGACTGGCCCCGTGTCATTCAGTCCACGTTCGCCTCGAGGATGAGAGAGTAGTGCGTAGACACATTGACCATGTGAGGAATCGTTGTGTGATTGGTGATAGCTCGGTGCCGGAGTAGACACCATCTTCTGAACTGTCTCTTGAATTGTCTCCCAAAATGCCTCCGGAGGAACCTGTTCATGCAGAACTGCCTGGCGTACCGCCTGACATACCATATGACGTACCACGTGACGTACCGCTTGTCTTACCACGTGACGTACCGCCTGACATACCTCATGACGTACCACGTGACGTACCGCATGACGTAACTCAGCCAGAGATGGAATCTCCCCACACATCTGAACAGAACTGTACAACCAGTGCAAATCTTCGTAGATCAGGGAGAAACCATAGAGCACGTGAGAAACTTAACTTATGAAGTGACATTCACGATCACTCGTAGGAAAGTGATTGGAAAAGAAATTGTGAAAGTTGGTAGTGGCGTGTTGAATAACTTTAGTTAGAACTGAACGTTTTAGTTAATCATTATTCTTGTTGAGTGCTAGAACTCCACGAACATTGCGTTAGAGAACTCCTGGGACATTGAATTATAACACTATAAAGACACTCAGTCATATTTGTTTAACTAACCAGTTATAATATTATAATCAAGATGGTGTGCATGAATAAACTGTGTGACAACTGATTTGACGTTTACATCTACTCAATTAATGCACTCACAATCTGGGCTAAATATGATCAAAACTAAACATGTATCATTGGGCATAATAATAAAATTATTATGATTACAGATTGGATTTATGAAAGCCATTTTTTTAAATTGTACACATTCATTCATGACTAATACATACACATATTCTCTCCCAATTCAATTGTCAGTACAAAACAAACACCACCAGACGGTGAATCTATAGATTTTGCCCAGTATAGTAATTATAATATCCTAATAATAATACTATCCTTAGTAAATGCATTATTTGTTATTATTATCAAAATTATTTGACGCATGCAACCTACAACTTTTAATTGATTTTATTTATAATTTAACTATGCACAATCGTGTGCATAATTACATTTATCAACTTATAATGAACACGAACTATATAACAGCAAAAAACAGTCGTTCCCATATTCTTAAATGTAGGCTAATTCAGTAATTGCAGTGGCATTGGCCCCAATTAATTATTCATGCAATAATAACACAGTTCATGTATGATGATATTATCAAAAGCAAGCTTGCATTCACAGCGACAACTGGCAACGTAACAGTCAAATATTTCAGACCGAACGTTTCGTGTATGTAGCCTAATGAAATATTTGGTCTATTTGTTTCCTCTCGTGCGTTTCATCACTACACAATACGTAAAGGTCATAGGTCAAAATCTACCAAATATTTCAGCGACCAAATGTTTCGCTTAAGTAATGAAATATTCGGTTATCTATTTCCGCTCGTGCGCACACGACTTCTGCGCCGACCAGATATTTCAACGACGAAATGTTTCGCTACACCGCTAAGAAGGCCAGTCATTTCTGCTCGGTTGTACGTGAAGTTGGACACAACATGAAGACAATGTTCGGCGTCACCAACGCACTGCTGGGCCGATCTGCACCCGCTCGAGTTATGCAATGACGTAGCCCTCGCTGAGACATAAAACAAATATTTCGTCGAGAAGATTTCAAATATACGTCGTGCAATGGATTCGCGCGCTCAGACGAACATTTTCGATCGACAGCCGTCTGACGATTACCAACACGCGCAGCTCTACGAATTCATTCCGGCAACGACTGCAGACATCAGACGGATCGTTGCCTAGTCAACTGTGAAATGCCGACGAGCCTGGCTGAAAGAAAACATCGATGTACTAGCACCGATTCTTACAGACATAATCAACACGTCACTCGAATCGGGCGTCGCACCTGCGGACATGAAGCATGCATTAGTGACACCGATACTGAAAAAGCGCGGTCTCGACGTTAACTGTCTCGCTAACTACCGCCCGATATCGAACTTAGTCCGAATACACGAAGACATGACGCAGGCAATTGACTTACGGCGTGGCGCACTGCTTGTACTGTTAGATCTTAGTGCAGCATTCGACACGCTAGACCACAGCATTCTCCTGCGTCGTCTTCGTGATGTCGGACTAAGCCAAACGGTGTTTACTTGGTTCGCATCGTATCTCGCAGGCCGCACTAACGCAATTAAGATACGCGAAGCTACTTCAACCCCGAAACTAACTCATCACGGTGTTCCACAGGGCTCGGTCCTTGGTCCACTACTATTCAACACATACATTTTACATATTGCGGACATCTTCGAACGCCATCAGATTCGCTACCATATATACCAACTGTATGCTGGGTGTCCGCCCTCGAATCATGCCGATGCACAACGAAAAATCGATGAATGTGTACGTGACATAAGACGCTGGCTGAATTGCAACCATCTCCTACTAAACGCGACGAAAATAGAAGCCATCGTTTTTTGTTCTATCACAGTCCGCTCGCCTTCTGTAGTGTCCACCATCGATGTATGTGGGTCCACCATATCACTGACGCCGACTGTTCGTGATATCGGCGTTATACTTGACAGCAGACTTGACATGTCGGCTGAAGTGTCGAAGGCCCGTCGTGCTGCTTACTCCAATTTATTTCGCATTGCCAAGATACGAATACGCCTGATTATTACAGCTTGTAAGAGTCTCGTCCACTCCCTTGTTACATCACGGCTCGACTACGGGACCGCTGTCCTGTATGGCATCTCAGACCGCCTCTTGCACTTGCACATGATTTTATAAACAGTTACAACCAGCACTGCACACCTGCACACCTGCCGCATGCAACACAAAACACACCATCCAGTAATCCACTACCGTCATTACTGGGAGAAGAAGAAAAAATGGTGCAGCACTCGGCGGCCAGAGTCATACTGCGAATGAGGCGGGGACATCGGCGAAGCATGATGGCCTCATTGCAACAACTCCATTGGTTGCCCGTGAAGTATCGCATTGAGTACAAGCTGCTTGTCATTGTGTTTCGCGCCCTCCACGATCGGAGGTACCTGGCCTTGCTCATCACGCCGTACGTGCCGCGGCTACGCCCTACGATCTGCCGACCGCGCGTTGCTAGCCGTTCCGCGCCACAACCTCGAACGATATGGCCGCGGTTCATTCTCTCGCGCGGGGCCGACTCTGTGGAATGCGCTACCTGAAGATCTGCGTCTGACCGAGTGCATAGACACATTTAAAGCGCGTCTTAAGACTCATTATTTCAAGCTTGCGTTTAATGTCTAGTTCTCTACCATTCACTCGTAGTATTGATTATTACTATTATTTTGTACTATTATACTAGCTTACTATTTTAAGTATTTACTCAGTAATATTTTATTGTCTACTTATTTATTTATATTATCTGTTATGTACGTCTTAATATTTTTAGCTTAGGTTTGTTTACTACATTTTATATTCTAATGCAGTTGTAGCATTTTATACGTTTCATTAGCTAATATTTAAATAATGTATTCATTAATATTTTATTGTCTATTTATTTATTTATTATTATTTTGTATGTATGTCTTGATAATTTTAGCTTAGGTTTGTTTAGTACATGTTTTATTGCAGTTCAGTCTTTTTTATACGTTGAATTCTATTATGTACATTTTAGTAGCTATTAGTTGTCAACACGAGTCCTACTCTGGATATTAGTATATGAACAAACTATATTATTATTATTATTATTACATGTGTTACACTTTAATACATACACTTCTTTTCATTTTGCGTTTGCCTCTGAATGCATTCCTGCCGAAAAGGGTTCAGTCACCTCACACCCGCGCCGGTAGTCATCAATGCCGCCCGCTGCCGGCAAGATGGCAATCATTACTACCTCTACCGACTGGCGTTTACACAAAAAGTCTTCGCCACGGTGTTGTACTTTGCGTATAAAGGCACAATCACACCACAGTCGCTGTGACCGACCTCAATGGTAGCGTTATTATCTAAACCAGGCCCGTAGCCAGCTTTTCACAGTTTACCTATTCACACTCCAGGGGCGCCACAAGTTTACGTGGGGTTATATTTTTCACAATGCAGAGGGCCCGCATGTTCACGTGGGGGCTCATAATGCAGAAGGTTTCATTTCTAACTGGAAGAACAATGAAGTGGGTGTGAGATTGGTGGACCATGTGGTTTCGTCTTGTATTCTTTCATCTTATATACAAACACCACATTAGCATCCCCAGCAGGCCAATAAAGAGGTCGTTTTAGGGGTACGTTTTCAAACAAAGTGGGACTCATATGTAGTCTGTGGAGATTGGTCCCATTTTGTTGCCTGATTAAGTCTAATTTACACCCAATTGTATTCATAAAAGCCAACACGCAATGATAGTATGTTGTTAATATAACTGAATTATTTACTCGAAACCCTTCTCCGTGTGTGCAATTGTTTTTAATATGTTCATATTAATATAATAAACGAGGCACCGTGGAGTGTGTGTATCCAAGTTATTTTTTAGAATAAACAGTGAACGTGTGACATTTATAATATGGTTTTCACTGAATACTTCATATTTATCTGATGTGATGTGCAAAAGTTCCATAATTTATCATAAATATAATTAAGTTAGTAAATTAGCAAACCTTTATAAAACATGCCCTGTAAATAGAAGATTCGAAAACATTATTATCCTCTTGTGGAATTTGAATTAAATTCTAGGTGTCAAGCAGTCAAGTACCATATCCTGTACACCACACTAACTCCAGGAAACACAGTCTGTATTTTACAACTATACGGAACACAAAATGGATATAATAACACATAACAAAGGCCCTTCACACATTATTGCCTCCTCACAAGCGATAAGGCTCCGCTTTCTGAGATCTACAAACATGCAACTAGCAACGACAATATTTCGGCAACCACACAGCCACACAATTACACGATTTCTCATCAGCACGCGCATTTTAAAATAGGTGAAGCTAATTTTTTTTGTATTGATTAAATACAATTATTAATCGAAATTCGCGTTCCAGCTCAATAGTTGATAATTATGATTTGTGTTAAGCCAGATGAGTTTGTCTACCTGGTTTGCAGCTTGTAAGAAATACACTCGCAACACATCTTAAGTTGTTGATTGTTGAGAATAGCCTCTTTGACAGTCGGTAGTTACCTTAATCAGCATACGAAAATTAAAAAGCTGCACCTTTCGTTCATTTTTTAACATAGTTCTGATCAAAAATAATGAATTATTTTAATGTGCTCATAATTGTTCAATCATCGTCACCCCTTTCATTCACAAGTATTTTGTCTGCATCTGTAACCTCTGAGTGACTACAATTAGGACTCATAATTTTACGTTTGGTGTAAAACTGGCTTCATTTGTATTTGTTACCCCATGCGTTTTCATAACAGGAGAAACTGGGATATTGGGAAGTCCTTCTGCATGGCTAATTGGATGCAATGGTCCTTTGATACACATTCCTCTAGTGACTACCCTTTTCACACATGGCATTGGAGACATACCCTTCGGCCTGGCTCCCATACATTCAGTGATGATCACTTAATAGATAATGGTTCTCCCTTTATTATCTGCACAAATAAGGCTTGTTTGGCATTCATTGTAATGCTTGAAGAACAAGAACAAGAAGTTTATTTTGACCTCAAATTTTCATACAATAAACATATCTAGTATATAAATATACACAAATAAAGTAGATATGGATACATATGTGTATGTACCATTTTTGAAACCAATAAACTAATTAATTAACAGAAAAACACCTTTTAATTTTATCATAAATAGGGGTTCAGTGGCTCCGAATAAGACATATTGTCGCAATCATAGGAGCCACCGCAGTTATGACAAATATTTTTAAATATATGATGGCCTTTCAAGTTATGTGTCTATCTAATTTATACAATCGTGTGAATTATATGTGGCAGTAAATGTTCTTTATAGCGATTGATATAATCAAAACTGTGTATGTACATGATTACTAAAAAATTCGTCCATTTATTAACAATTAACATTACTGATTTTTGTTACATGAATTACAATTTAACAGTGTACATGTATCTTTGTATTTTTTCAGGAGAAAGTTTTCAGTGTAAATTGCAAAGCCTCGCAGGCTATGGGTGTATATCTTTTCTTTCACTATTTCAGGAGTGTCGTTTATAATGTATGGCAAGTTATATTTAAGACATTGTTTTGCAAATTCATGTTTAGTTCTGACAGTATGTACAGCCTGTATATTTTTTAGATTCAGAGTGGTGGTGTATATTAATGTTTTTAGTTCTAAAGGTAATACATGTTTTAGTATATTTAATATGCCAATCATTTTTGCACATTTATTATATATTTTTTCCGTATGTCTTTTCCAATTTAAATTTGAATCCAGTATTAACCCTAGGAAATTAAATTCATCCACTTTTTCAATATATGTATTATCTATTTTAAGTGTAATTGGTTGTGTATCTTTATTGGGGACATGAACAATCATACATTTAGATTTAGTGATCATTTATTTATACTTAGCCACTCAACAACTTTGGAGAGTTCACTGTTTATTAAAGATTCAATTGTGTTATATTGTACACTATTACTTAAATATTTTATAGTAGTAAATAACGTGGTGTCATCTCCATACATTATAAACTTATATATGCTACTAGCTTGTGAGAAGTCATTTATATATATATATATATATATAATAAATAACAATGTCCCAAGGAATCAACCTTGTGGGACACCAACTGCTATTGGAAGAATTTCAGATTCTATTTCTTCTATTTCAACATACTGTTTCCGATTGTTTAGCTAATTTTTTCACACAAATAGACCTGCATCGTCAATGCCATAATATTGCAATTTATTTAATAAAATAGTGTGGTCAATAGTGTCAAAAGCTATAGAAAGATCGATAAATATGTTAATCGGAACGTCATTTTTATTCATTTGCGTTATAATTCTATCTACTAATTTTAATGCAGCACATTCAGTTGAATGTTTAAGTCTAAAAGCGTACTGATTGTCAACAAGCAGATTGGTATCATTAAAATATGCTGATAACTGAGTAAAAATAATTTTCTCTATTACTTTACCAATCGTTGGACGTAGAGAAATGGGCTTATACTTTTTGAATAATGTTGGATCATCTTTCTTACATGTAGGAATTACTTTGGCAATTTTGAGTTTATCAGGACAAATTCTCGTGTTTAACACTTGATTTATTAATATAGTTAATGATTTAATTATTGAGGGTTCAATTATTTTATCCACAACTGTTTTTGGACACTATCCAGCAGCTTTTAGGTGGGGGTTAACGGTTTTGAGAAACATGGAATACGTACAATTAGTGGTTCAAATTTTAAAGATGCAATTTTGAGGGCGGTTCACTATTTGAAGAAAGGGGTTCACAAAAAGGGGTTTCACGTGTACCCCGTGAACCCCCCGGCTACGGGCCTGTAAACTGCTAAACACGAAACCCTTTTCTATTGGATCACTCAACCGAACCCTTTCGCAGCGGCACGGTTATTAGTATCGGCTCCGTGTCCTACATGTTAAGGCATCCGAAACAGCTAGGCGCCATATTGTACATAATGATACGTTCTGATTAACTTTGCATTTTCTCACGCAATGTTTCTGAGTTCAAGAATCTCACTGATTGCTGGACCGAGTATGGCAATATGTTTGACATAATTTATAAAGCCAACAAATCATAATGTACGGTTGTTGTTTAAGCCGTCTAGAACAATAATTGGTCTTCGATGCTGGAGACCAGTACGGACATAATTAACATTATATGTTAAGAAGAACCTGTGTGTGTGTGTGTGTGTGTGTGTGCGTGCGTGCGTGCGTGTTTGTGTGTTTGTGTGTGTGTGTGTGTGTGTGTGTGTGTGTGTGTGTGTGTGTGTGTGTGTGTGTGTGTGTGTGTGTGTGTGTGTGTGTGTGTGTGTGTGTGTGTGTGTGTGTGTGTGTGTGTGTGTGTTTGTGTGTATGTGTGTGTTTGTGTGTGTGAGTGTGTGTGTGTGTGTGTGTGTGTTTGTGTGTGTGTGAGTGCGTATGTGTGTGAGTGTGTGTGTGAGTGTGTGTGTGAGTGTGTGTGTGTGTGTGAGTGTGTTTATGTGTGTGTGTTTATGTGTGTGAGTGTGTATGTGTGTGAGTGTGCACGGGCGCGTGTATGTGTGTGTTGTCAGTTCGACAATTCACTGACACCGTGTTATCTTTGCGTTGAACTAAACAAATAATGGTACATCGTGCCAGACTTGGGCCCTTGATGATCAAAACAAGTGTTGTAGTTTATATTCAAAACACTAGCGTATATATAGCTCAAGTTCAAACTACTTTTCTCATAATGTTGAAAATATCTTGAAATTCTAGTTTTTGAACCAGGTGTTCGAAAGCCAGCCTGATTAAAAACGTTGGACGGTGAAGACGTTAGAAAAAAACAGGGGTGAAATTTCATAACATGTGCGATAAAGACAATCTAGATTTTATGATAATATCGTTCCGATTTTAACTTCAACCCCCAGTGTTCTGTATTTAAATTGAGAACACCCTAGAGTATTTTAACCTACATTACAGAACACCAACGTAGTGTTTTCGATGGTATTTTCAGCTCAGTCCATCGGGCAGGAATTATCATTAGTGAATTCGTAACTTCGGCAAACATGCGTAGTCTACGTCTATATGCGCAACGGACCAGAAAGTAAAATTCGATTACACTACCTGACAAGTGTATCCGTTATTCCAGCGGTATATATCTCACCTGCAATGCCTTGAACTGTCAATACTATTATCACCAACTTCGTCAGCGTCACTGTTGCCATGGCTCTCGGTTATGTTACGGGGACGATCTACTTCGGGGTTTGTAACATAGCGTGAAAAGGGTTCACGCGTCGTCACAAAAGCTGCATTCAAGAAGGTCCACATCAGTCGACTGGAGATATAGTTAACTTTAGCCGGCCCGAATGGCTGACTCATAGCATTTCCGTCGCTCAGTGTTATTGGTCGCTGCTTACAATAGCTTAACCCATGTTTACACAGCGAACCAGGAAGAAATACACGGTTAATTGATAAGCATAATAACAAAGATGTACTGAACACGACAGTGTTAACAACTACTTTATTTACCACGCAATGAACTTGTCATACTAACATAGTGTAACTGATAGAGTTATTCATACATACTGATTCATTCATACATACTGAAAAGCTGGTGTACATTGTTTAGCAACTGATTATTATTTGCCTTACGTAAGAACGTGTAGATTATATAATAACCTTGACGTATGGTCCAATCTCTTAGCACCACAAAGTATCCTTATTACTTTTTTCTGTAGCAAGTCTGGGCATTCAACATCTGTTGAGTGTTGCCCTATGTTTCAGCATATTCCTTAATATAAGATAAAAACAGTGAGTGGTATAATATAGACATGCCAATTCTGTTATAGTCGAGTTGCCGCCCTGCTATGTTCAGTATGAAACCCGGAAATGATTGGTACTGTAAGTTTTGTGTGTGCTAAATCACGTAGGTTATGGGTCCCTCAACTAAAATCAGCGGGATGGCAACGCGACATCCTTGGGCAACTTGTGGGAGCCAGGCAAATCCAAGATGGCTGCCGTGAACTTAGGTCAAATTAAAAAATGTGTTACATCTTTGCATTGGAGCTTGCTAGGAACATGCTTTTGGTGTTTATACACATGCTTTGGCATATGAGGAATTCAATGGAACCATTTCCATTGATGTCCGACTATGTTCACATGACAACAATTCAAAATGGTCGTAATTTTTACCGAAAATAGCCAAAATCGAGCATAACTGTTGATTGGTTTATGCTAGAGACACGATTTTTGTGTCCATCCCGATGTTTTGCCATATGAGGAATTAAATGGAACCATTTCCAATGATGCCCGACTATGAACACCTGACCAAAATTAAAAATGGTCATAATTTGTACCGCAAATAGCCAAAATCGACCATGACGTTTGATTGGATGATGCTAGAAACATGACTTTTAAGTGCATAATGATTTTGGATTTATGTGACATGGCAATAAAGCTGTTGTTAAAATTGGGACGTTAGTAAGATAACAGTTATTTACAGTTCTTCATTTGCAATGATCAGTCATCATGACTGAGCTACGAGTATGCTAATAGCTATACATACATGTATATGTATTTCACTACTTCTGACAAGAAACATACAAAAGCTTTACTAAATGGCGTGCAGTAATCACGAATGAATCGGTATCACACAAGTACAACATTTAAAAGTAAACAGTTCAAAGTAAGAAGTACTCACTTATAAATTTGCTGAAACACAATGAAACATAATTTGAGAACATTTGTTGTAATAACAGGTTTCATTTGGACATTGACAATGTATATATCATTAATCAATTATTCAAAACCAACGTTATATGAAACGGACACCATTCACATTACATTCTCAGAGAAAAGTTTAGTCCCGTCATTCTCTCTTATCCTCCTCTTCTATTTCCTCTGTATTGTCACCTTCTTCCTCATTATGCTCATCATGTTTGGTGAACGGGTTGAGGCACATGGCTTCACCAACACAGAAGCACTACTGTGTGCAGGACAATCCTGCAGAATGACAGCTACATGCATGACTGCTGCAAGCTTTCCCTACAACTTTACACTGACAGTTGATGACGTCCATGGGGCGGGGGGGGGGCTGCTGGTCCTCTTGCGATGCATAAAGTTGGCACACCCCCTGCACCAGTGACACACTCCCATCCATAATCAGCGATATCAACCACGGGCGGAGTCTGCTGATCTACTGCCTTCCAGAGCATGACTTGATAGTAAGCTCGCAGAATGTGGTAGGTCAGATAAGTGTCTGTCGGAGGAAGAGTCTTGATACATATAGCTTTCCCTCTGGTCCTTTTGGAGTAGAGCGCATTCATCGAAGACAGTGTAGAGGCCAGAGCGGTCAGCAGACTTCAATACCTTTAGCTCCATCGGTTTGTCGTAACCAACTGGATAGGACACAGTGTGGCAGCCTGACAGTGCATGCATACCAAGCAGTTGGAGGGATTTTTCACCAACGAGGAAAGAACTTTCATTGATGTTGAGGAGAGCCCCACTCCATCGATCTAGCTGCACAGGGGTTGTCAGCTGCGTACTCCACACCCAGAAGATAAGCAGAACAAAGACGTCATCAGTGTCATCGCTGATCACTCGTACAGTTTTCTTACCATTCTTCACAGCCTCCAGAAGATAACTAATGATAGTAATAGCTGCTTCATCATGGCTGTACCCGCCCTCCTCTCTTCCAGCCATCGTCACATTGTTGCCCAAATTGAATGTGGAGAGAACCCTGATGAGAGCCTTCTTATTTGCTCACAGAGCTCACACAGACCAACTCTTCAAGAAGCTGTCCATTTTACCAATAAGAAAATCTACGAATACACGGTTGTGCTGTTTATGTACAAAACCGTTAAGAATATGTTTCCGTCGGTTTTGACAAGGATGTTCATTAGAAATAACGAACATAGGACACGCAACACACAATTACTACATGTGCCGATTTCAGAAAGTAATGTATTATATAAAACCATTAGATATCGAGGTGTTAAATTATGGAACTATATGGCGACAACAGTGGATTATAATTGTAAGTATGCATTAGCAACGTTTAAACGTCAACTTAAGAAGAATTTTTTGCTAGTAAATAATATTAATGACTTATATAAATAGCATTCTTTGTTGCAATTTTAAATGAAGTATTCATGAAAATAGTACTGTTGTGATTCATGTTTCTGTTTTTCTTCTTTCTTCAATCACACAAATTGTTATCTTGCACCATGAAATTTACGTATGTATCACATGTATTGTGAGGGTTAATCAGCCACTCATGGCTTTATACCATCATTACAGAAACCATGGCAATCTATTGATTGGAATGTATCATAGTTTCTGTAATAAACCATTAGTATTATTATATTATTCATACTGTTGGCGATATCTGAAGCAGACCCAGCACAGGTCCAAACAATATGATATAGAAGTTGCTGGCCATCGACGATCACTATGTCTGGAGCTGCTGGTTGAAGATCATCCACTTTCAGTCTAGAGACGAGAGTGGATTTTGTCCCAGTCCTCAAACATCCATATTCATAAATGATTGGTGCAGGGACAGCGCACAGTTCATAGTCAATTTTTTTGAAGTTCGACTTGCCGGTGCTGCCCTCCCGTGATGAGACGACTAAATAGTGATGTCATGCCACAGAGCGTCATATCACCTATGGCCAGAATGGTCAGCAGACTTCACTACCTTTAGCGTCATCACTTTGCCATGACCAAATGGATAGGACACAGTATCGCAAAATTGTGTTGACTAGTATTTTTAAATGCTACAATTAAGTCGTCATGAGGCTGTATCATTGTGATTGAATATTGTTATTTAATTAAACTTCAGGAGCAATAACTCACAATTTTAAACAAAAACACTGTTAAAAAAATAGTAATGTTGATGCACGTATTGTTGCACTTATCCAATTAATTATTTCAATTTACCGTTTAATCGAAGCATTTTATTAATTTGAAGTGTCGCAATTGTAACTTATTTTTGTGACCCTGTGAAGCTGTAATTGATATGTAATCGAAACCAACCCAAATATTCTATCACTAACGAGGTCTAGCTGTGTTTTTTTCTGATAGCATTTTATTAATAACATGAAAACAGCAAACATAGGGTTTCAGTTAAGAAAGATAGAAAGACTAGAGGACATGAAGTTACATTAGTAAATGAGCAGTGTAGATTAGACGTAAGAAAGTTCTCATTTTCACAAAGGTCTGTGAATGAATGGAACATATTATCTGATGATTGTTTGAATGTCCCTTCCAGTATGCGAGAGGGTCACTCTCTTCGGCTATGGCTGCCTCACCAAGGTATTGATTCACCTCAGCCATGACTGATGCTGGTTGAACTGTAGCAGCTGGTGTGGTCATAAAGCTGAACAGCTTGCTCCGCTTCTTGGCTGGGCTGCCTACACTCACTGCAGAGGCTTCTGGAGGAGCGTACTCAATAGCCTTCACAGACAGCTCTGCTGTAACAGCTTCCCGTTTATTGGCATCCTGGCACCACTGGAGCTTGAAGCGAGGGTCAAGACAAGCAGCAAACCTGAAAACCTCATTGTCCTCATGCACTACCATGCGCTTGTCAAGTCATTTACCCAGGGCTGTGATGAAGCTGGTAATGTAGCGAGACTTCATGGTGGTTAGATGAATCCGAAGTCCAATGATGGTTGGGATGATGAAGCTGGCAGTGACTGTCTTGTCACGCTGTCTGATGTCTGTTGCCGCCTCGAATGGCTCCAGGATCTCGAGCACATCTTTGAGGATGTTACAATCATATGCAGTGATGGAGGGTGCATCAAGCTGTTCCAGCTTAGCTGCAGGTACAGCAAGTACGGAGCGAATCATGTTCACTTGTCAATTCCATCTTGTTGCATTCGCTGTCTGCAGCCTCACTTCCCCCTCGAGTAGATCAGTGGCGATTGTCGACTTGTACACGTGGTTGACAACCTTGGAGACTTTGCCAAGAACACGGTTCAGCTGAACTGCCTCCTTGAACCCATCACTTACAACGAGCTGGGTGGTATGGCAGAAGCATGGGCTGTGGTCTGCAGGGAACCGCTCATACTCCTCTGGTGCGACAGTGATGGTCGAATCAAGGTCATCTTCCTCATCGGAGTTGACTGCTGTCGAGTCTACGGCAATGGTTTCAAACTCGGGCAATGAGAAGCCCTTCACCATGTTTGACGCACTGTCGGTCACAATGGTTGATATCTTTGATGCAATGTTGTATGACTGGATTATATCCTCATACTCTTGCACTATGCTGTCAGCAGTGTGCCGACCCCTGAACCGTTTGCATGCAAGCACTACAGGTTTCATGGTCCAGTCCACGATGAAATGGCCAGTCATACCGAGGTATGAGCGCATCTGTCGACTGGACCAGATGTCGAGTGTGACGCACACACTCTGTGCACAGTTCAGCTGCTGGATGATCTCAGAGTGCACGCTGGCAGCCTTCTCCTGAAGAATCTCACTGATTGCTGGACCGAGTATGGCAATATGTTTGACAGAATTCCAATTTCCGTCCGCCTCGCTGAAAGTACTGACTTCGAGGTTACAGCTTTTGTACAAGTGACGCACGTCCGGCTCGCGACTTGTATTTGGAAGTCACATTTACATGTACCGTCGCCAAACGTTTTACGATGAAAGGAACGAGCAAATAGTTCAATAACATTAATTATGTTCTCGCTTGACGAGGTTCGCGTCGACGGGTTTGCGTTTATATATGATCCCTTGACATATTTTGTATCTACAGTGTATGTTTTAACCCAATAAATTGCTTATAAAAACAAGTTGCATTGCATCAATGTTGAAAATAAATAGTTATCATGGTGCACAACACTGTGTGGACCAATAATCCATAAATGACTAAACGTAAAATGACTAATCGTAAAGTACTATTTTCTATCGTTTTTATCGTAAAATCACATACAGCTGTGCTATAACATGTCGGCAGTAACATATTGACCAGACAAATTTTAATGGATCACAATTTGTAAATACAATTTTTATAACTTTTATTCATTACTGTTATAAATTGATATAAATTAATTTACAAGCAAATAATGTGTATCGGCGGATGCGTTTATATACGCGGATGAATTAGAAAGGCCTACAAATTGCCGTGATACATTAACATGTATCTACGTCTTCAAGTGATGGAGTTGCTAAAAATTAATACCGGGGGTATATACAGACAGGTTCCCAATTCTTTCTATTGAAAAGAAAGGTTGGAACATATTACACGTCAGTGAATTGCAACTGGTTTATTATATCAACAACTAACTACACGTTTACAGGCACAACTGAAAATGTATATAAAGAGCAGCATTTGTCCACATTTCGTGTTCTGTGGAGTAACTCATTTTTTCTTCTGCGTGTGGCCTGTGTCCTTCTTGTGTTTGAGCAAGTAGTGACGGCTATGGACATTTTTCAAACACACTTTGCATGCTGTATACAGCTTTCACACCTTTGCAGTTGACGGGGTGTCGTTGTTGCTGTCGTGTGTTCGTTTCTTTTCTACTGTGTGCACAAGTCACATGTGCCGGTCTTTGCCAGCAGTGGAAGCATCTGTCAATTTTTTTTTAAATTCCAAATGGACCCTTTACCCATACACCCACATCCAAATTTCTTTTGGATTATTGGAATTGTTTTATATTTACAAAGCCCTTAGGTGTATCGGTCACTGGGAGCAAAGGACGTTAACAAATTTGCAACAAAGTTATTTTTCTCATATTAAAACGAGGGAAACATATCTTTGAGGAACATTTTAATAGTGAACGCAGTTCACGTGACTACACAGTGACAATGATATAAACATCCACAATGGCGCACCTTACCGAACGACATTGTAAGCAACCATTCACACTAATCACCACAGGCAAGTCATACATTGATGGTTTTGAATACGATGCAACAGAAACCGTGTGCTATCGTTTGGGCAGTGAAATGATATTGTGTTATGAATATTGTAAATATTTCACTAAAAACAATTTATTTGATGCTTTCTTTGCATGCCACTCATGAAACAAATGGTTCTGATTAATAATATCGATACGTTGCAGAATGATTTCTAAAATTGCTATATATAAATTACGAAACACGGTGGTTTGGTTAGGTTTAATTAGTGTTGCGGTGGCTGCAACGGCCGGACTGCATATGGTAAGCCTAGTGCACCTTACATGACGGGTTGTGCAACATGCCAGATGAGGCGGCAAGAATAGACCGGACGCGGCCAGGATAGTGTGGATACAGTGTGGAATTCGGCGCCGGCGGGGAGAGTTTGTGTGTGTGTGTGTGTGTGTGTGTGTGTGTGTGTGTGTGTGTGTGTGTGTGTGCGTGGCGTGCGAGGGATGCGTGTATGGTGCGTGTGTGGCGCGTGTGTGGTGCGTGCGTGGTGCGTGTGGGTGCGTGTAGGTGCGTGTAGGTGCGTGTAGGTGCGTGTGGTGCGGGTGTGGTGCGTATGTGGTGCGTGTGTGGTGCGTGTGTGGTGCGTGTGTGGTGCGTGTGTGATGCGCGTGATGCGCGTGATGCGCGTGGTGTGCGTGTTGTGCGTGGTGTGCGTGGTGTGCGTGGTGTGCGTGGTGTGCGTGGTGTGCGTGGTGTGCGTGGTGTGCGTGGTGTGCGTGGTGTGCTTGGTGTGCGTGGTGTGCGTGGTGTGCGTGGTGTGCGTGGTGTGCGTGGTGTGCGTGGTGTGCGTGGTGTGCGTGGTGTGCGTGGTGTGGGTGGTGTGGGTGGTGTGGGTGTGGTGTGTCTGTTGTGTGGTGTGAGGTGTGTGGTGTGTAGTGTGCGGTTGCGTGTAGGTGCGTGTGTGGTGCGTGTGTGGTGCGTGTGTGGTGCGTGTGTGGTGCGTGTGTGGTGCGTGTGTGGTGCGTGTGTGGTGCGTGTGTGGTGCGTGTGTGATGCGTGTGGTGTGTGTGGTGTGTGTCACAAAATCGAGTGTAAGTATTAATAAATTAATAAATTGGCGGTACCCGATTTGACATAGCAAGTTATAGGTTCAGGTGCACTAGGATTCGGAGTGAACGAGAGACATAACGTGACATCCGATATGTAAGTACGAGAAGCCAACTGGCATTCCCATTTAATACATCAACAACAAATATATGCGGTTCAATGATAGTTGGCCAACCGTTACTCTGCTATGACATTATATTTATAACACCATACAATGTACTCGACGAGTATGCATCCAAATACGAATTTACATGGGAGACAGTATAAACAGCTGGTCACTTACATGAAGACGGGTATACACCGTTGTAAAGTCTATGAACTGTAACCAATGAATGTCTCGTGATGTGCGAATGTCAACGTTCGCATCGGTCGCGTTCGGCGAGATGTCAGGACGAAGTCGTAAGTCGTTCGGCGTTCGGCGAACGAATGTCGATCCCACGCGAATCACCATGCGACAACACGGTAACGATGTCACGACGTCGGCGATGTCGAGAAGGTCTGTCACGAAGTCTGTGTTATGACAGCTAGCAGACGAAACGGTGGTGGCCTCGCATTCGAAGATCACGTCAAAACGGAACAGCAGTCGGTTATCGCTCAGTCTTCTTCAACGCGTGAGAAGTACAGCGTCTCACAACTAATCAGTACTGTTGGAATCGTAGAAGTATATTACCACAGGCGTTGGGCGGACACACTTTTCAGCCCAATTCCTGGAGACGAGAGTGCAACACTTTCTTCTGCTCAAATGTTCGTCTGGCCTCGAATGGCCGTCCTGCCCTTATATAGCTTGATGACCGGAAGTTAGTCTGACCAATTAAAACACTTAATACAAATTAAAGTCGCTTCAAAAACCAGCTCCCGAAACCTTTCAAACATCGAAGCAATCCATTCAACTCGCTGAGTTCAAAATAGATATTGCGAGCTAAACGTCTGGCTATATAAGTGCTCAAACAATCTTAAACTTACGTGAATTACTTACATAATTAATATCACTGGATTCCCTGTATCGAGCCGGATACCACAATATTCATCGTACATTCCAACTCTGATGAATTAATCCATAATTTTAATAAAACACGCACTCTATTCATAAGCTAGGTGTGACCCTAGTGTTTTTCACACCTACATTTAAGTAAACAACTTTTATAAGTTCATAATATAATCTTCTTATAACCACAACATATGTAGTTTGCCAGGTCACCATATTATCAGTCATGTTCAATAATTTCTACAGGTACCAAATTTGGTATACCTAACCGTAGAATTAGTGGTGAACGCTACAAATGAAATTAATTAAATCTGCTCGTCGGCAGTTAAAACGTTACACGCCTTAATCGCCAGAGGGCACCAGCGTGTACCTCCGTGACAATACATACCAGAGATGGCAAACCACTGTTCTATAGCCTGATTAAATTCTATACAAACCACTTTGTGACATTGTGTGTGGTGTGCGTGGTGTGGGTGGTGTGTGTGTGTGGTGTGTCTGGAATGTGGTGTGTCTGGTGTGTTGTGTGTTGTGTGTTGTGTGTGGTGTGTGGTGTGTGGTGTGTGGTGTGTGGTGTGTGGTGTGTGGTGTGTGGTGCGTGGTGCGCGTGGTGCGCGTGGTGCGCGTGGTGCGCGTGGTGCGCGTGGTGCGCGTGGTGCGCGTGGTGCGCGTGGTGCGTGTGGTGTACTTGTATGCGGCGTGTGCGGCGTGTGCGGCGTGTGCGGCGTGTGCGGCGTGTGCGGCGTGTGCGGCGTGTGCGGCGTGTACGGCGTGTGCGGCGTGAGCGGCGTGTACGGCGTGTCCGGCGTGTGCGGCGTGAGCGGCGTGTGCGGCGAGAGCGGCGTTTGCGGCGAGAGCGGCGTGTGCGGCGTGTGGGGTGTGATGCGTATTGTGCGTGTGGTGCGTGTGGTGCGTGCGTTGCGTGCGTTGCATGCGGTGCGTGCGGTGCGTGCGGTGTGTGCGGTGCGTGCGGTGCGTGCGGTGCGTGCGGTGCGTGCGGTGCGTGCTGTGCGGTGCGTGCGGTGCGTGCGGTGCGTGCGGTGCGTGCGGTGCGTGCGGTGCGTGCGGTGTGTGTGTGGTGTGTGTGTGTTTGTTTGTGTGTGTGTGTGTGTGTGTGTGTGTGTGTGTGTGTGTGTGTGTGTGTGTGTGTGTGATAAAACACGCACTCTATTCATAAGCTAGGTGTGACCCTAATGTTTTTCACACCTACATTTAAGTAAACAACTTTTATAAGTTCATAATATAATCTTCTTATAACCACAACATATGTAGTTTGCCAGGTCACCATATTATCAGTCATGTTCAATAATTTCTACAGGTACCAAATTTGGTATACCTAACCGTAGAATTAGTGGTGAACGCTACAAATGAAATTAATTAAATCTGCTCGTCGGCAGTTAAAACGTTACACGCCTTAATCGCCAGAGGGCACCAGCGTGTACCTCCGTGACAATACATACCAGAGATGGCAAACCACTGTTCTAAAGCCTGAATAAATTCTATACAAACCACTTTGTGACATTGTGTGTGGTGTGCGTGGTGTGGGTGGTGTGTGTGTGTGGTGTGTCTGGAATGTGGTGTGTCTGGTGTGTTGTGTGTGGTGTGTGGTGTGTGGTGTGCGTGGTGCGCGTGGTGCGCGTGGTGCGCGTGGTGCGCGTGGTGCGCGTGGTGCGCGTGGTGCGCGTGGTGCGCGTGGTGCGCGTGGTGCGTGTGGTGCACTTGTGGTGCACTTGTATGCGGCGTGTGCGGCGTGTGCGGCGTGTGCGGCGTGTGCGGCGTGTGCGGCGTGTGCGGCGTGTGCGGCGTGTGCGGCGTGTGCGGCGTGTGCGGCGTGTGCGGCGTGTGCGGCGTGAGCGGCGTGTACGGCGTGTCCGGCGTGTGCGGCGTGAGCGGCGTGTGCGGCGAGAGCGGCGTTTGCGGCGAGAGCGGCGTGTGCGGCGTGTGGGGTGTGATGCGTATTGTGCGTGTGGTGCGTGTGGTGTGTGCGTTGCGTGCGTTGCGTGCGTTGCGTGCGTTGCGTGCGTTGCGTGCGGTGCGTGCGGTGCGTGCGGTGCGTGCGGTGCGTGCGTTGCGTGCGTTGCGTGCGTTGCGTGCGTTGCGTGCGTTGCGTGCGGTGCGTGCGGTGCGTGCGGTGCGTGCGGTGCGTGCGGTGCGTGCGGTGCGTGCGGTGCGTGCGGTGCGTGCGGTGCGTGCGATGCGTGCGGTGCGTGCGGTGCGTGCGGTGTGTGTGTGGTGTGTGTGTGTTTGTTTGTGTGTGTGTGTGTGTTTGCCTTTGTGTGTGTGTGTGTGTGTGTGTGTGTGTGTGTGTGTGTGTGTGTGTGTGTGTGTGTGTGTGTGTGTGTGTGTGTGTGTGTGTGTGTGTGTGTGTGTGTGTGTGTGTGGCTGCTGAACGACGGGGTTCGTATAGCCAGAGACTGGTTGATTAAACGGATTTTTACCACCCTCCGGAGTGGAGTGGCTAGTGTTGTGTTGCGGTTCTCTGTAAATAGCGAACCTGTGATAAAACCGCACTGGTATGTTAGCCAGGGCAACGCTATTGAGTGGCTATGATTTCCCAAATTATGTGATGATACAAGTAATGTTGAACGAGTGGGGTACCGCGTCCCGCGTCCGGGGCAACTGACGCTCCGTCTACAATGACAGCGGCGAAAAGACAAGGAAGTCCAAAGGGATCGTCCGGCCGGCAGCGTTCCGAATGTGAAGTCCGGCTAGGCAGTTTGAATCTCGGCTGAATGATCGGTAAAGCTGTAGAGGTGGTAAAGATGATGGAGAGAAGGCAATTGACGGTGTTGTGCATACAGGGAACGAAATGGAAGGGGACTAGAGCGAGAATGCTGATGGATGGTTTCAAGTTACTGCGCGCAGGAGGAGATGACAGAAGTAATGGAGTTGGCGTAGTTGTATCAGAAGAGATCAGTAAGATGGGGGTTCGAGTAGAAAGATGGAAGGGACGCATAGTATTAAGTATTAAGAAACAGCTGGTCTATGTTATGTTTGTATACGGGCCACATACGGGAAGGATTGAGGCAGAGAAAGAGGAGTTCAGGGATACGTTGGAGAGGATGATAGGATTGGTAGAGCTGGAGGTGATGTTGAGTATTGTTGGAGACTTAAATGCACAAGTTGGAGTAGCGGAACCAGGCGAAAAGGAGAGTGTTGGCAGACACTGGTGGAAGCGGACAGCACAAGACGGAACTGGATCTGCTGATAGTCCGGAGGCAGCAGCTACGGAAGATTAAGGACTACAAAGCTGTAGCTGGAGAGCATGTCACGACAAACCACAAGCCAGTCGTGTTCGCTGTGCGTATGCAGAACAAGAAACAAACTAAGACCGTGGCCCGCAGGACTATTAAGTGGTGGAGGTGCAAAGACGATGTCGCTGTTGAATACAAGGCGCGGGCTACAGCTAAATAAGAAGAGCTCAGTGAAGAAGTTGGCAGTCTGGAGGAAGAATGGAAAAAGTACAAAGAAGCATTTGTGGGAACTGCATAGGAGCTATGTGGAAGAACATCGGGAATGGGCGGAGTGTCTAGAAGTAGTAACCAAGGATGGTGGACAAACGAAGTTGCAGAAGCAGTGCGCGAAAAGAAGGAAGCATGGAAAGAAACAGAGAAAACCAAGGAGAGGGGAAATCGACCGGGTGCAAGGCTGATCCATATATACGGACAGATAAAGAAAGCGGCAAAGAGAGCTGTTGATAAGGCGAGGAGTGATATGGAAGCAGATGTATACAGTACGCTAGATGAGGATGGTGGAAAGAAGATGACATACAGACTGGCCCGAGACAGGGATGAGAAGAGTAAAGATGTGAAAGGTGGGACGGTGATTAAAGATAGAAATGGGAAGTTAGTGACAGAACAAGAAGCAGTGTTGAAAGTCTGGGAAAACTACT
>OZ023208.1:21426010-21428510 GCA_963995525.1 Escarpia spicata
ACGCCAAGGCTCAAGCCTGAAGTTGGGCTAAGCCTAAGCCAAGCCAAGCCAAGCCAAGCCAAGCCAAGCCAAGCCAAGCCAGTCAATGTTTACATTACAGAATTAGGAATTTGACGCTTCGTCGACGTATCCTGACTACACTGTTATATAGTACAGTTAGAAAACACCACCTGCGTATGTGTGTTGTGTGTGGTGTCGATTATTATTCGGACGACGCGCCGAAGGTGAGACTTAGTTTGATCACTCGGTGTTTCTATCGCTCGGCTAGCGCACATTCCATGACCGTCCATGGCATGACGCTAGTCTGTCACTAACTTGACTAAGTCAGTCAAACTCAAACGTCAAAGTTGTAACTTCGTAAAGCGTAACCGGAAACAAGGGGCATGACCAAGGAGGCATATGTCTTACAGTTCCAGATCTGGATTTGTGGTTTGTTGTAACTTGTAATGTAGTGAGTAGATGGTTTAACACAGTAGTGACTTGTGGCAGTGCAGTTGCGTTAAATATTCATTTAGCAGGCCCCTAGTACTTGACCTATGCCGTGTATTTGTTAACTAATTACGTGCTACATTGGCATATTAAGCCTACATACTATTGAAATTAAAATGGAGATGTTTCGGAAATGTATAAGATTTTTGTGGATTTATTATTTTTTGCCAATGCGTATTTATGCACAAAGCATCGTAGGTTAAAACTTGTTGACATTTATACATGCTCTCCCTGTACAATTGTTCAAATTTATGCCTCCATAGACTACCCACTCTGGATCCGCCCCCGAATATGGACTATGTTAGATGATGTGTCTATGTATAGGGCTAAGGTAGTGAGGAATAAAGATTATCAAAGAACAGTATTTCATGTACCCAGGGCACCAATGACATAAAAATAAATGCAATACACACTATTTGGTACAGAACAACTACAATGGCATTTTCTGCACACATTCAACATAATCTACCAAATAACCTTAATACAACACCCAAAGACTAAAAACCAGTGGGAATGAAAAGTAAGTTACAATATGTGGTCATGGTATGATGAAATATACACAATATACACGATAGTGTACTCTGTCAGTGGTGTTGCCTGTCTGGTACAGCCTAGTTTTTTTTTATGTTTTATAAATACTGGGTAATATCTACTACAACTATGTATAATATGTCTACATTTATTATATATGTTTTAGGTATCACCAGTAGCACAGTAAAATATGATTCGCAGATTGTTTAGCCACTTTAGGTTTTTCTGCAGATACATTGTCTTCTTGGTGCTGCATCATGTCCAGTTGTATCTGTTTGCATCTTTTAATTTCAAGATGCAGCACTCGTTCCAGTCCATCAATTTTCTTTCTGAAAACACATATGTAGCACATCATAAATATGTTTTTTTTAAATAAATACAACCGTATTAGACACACCATATTTTACTGTGCTACTGGTGATACCTAAAACATATATAATAAATGTAGACATATTATACATAGTTGTAGTAGATATTACCCAGTATTTATAAAACATAAAAAAAAAACTAGGCTGTACCAGACAACAACACCACTGACAGAGTACACTATCGTGTATATTGTGTATATTTCATCATACCATGACCATATATTGTAACTTACTTTTCATTCCCACTGGTTTTTAGTCTTTGGGTGTTGTATTAAGGTTATTTGGTAGATTATGTTGAATGTGTGCAGAAAATGCCATTGTAGTTGTTCTGTACCAAATAGTGTGTATTGCATTTATTTTTATGTCATTGTGCCCTGGGTACATGAAATACTGTTCTTTGATAATCTTTATTCCTCACTACCTTAGCCCTATACATAGACACATCATCTAACATAGTCCATATTCGGGGGCGGATCCAGAGTGGGTAGTCTATGGAGGCATAAATTTGAACAATTGTACAGGGAGAGCATGTATAAATGTCAACAAGTTTTAACCTACGATGCTTTGTGCATAAATACGCATTGGCAAAAAATAATAAATCCAAAAAAATCTTATACATTTCCGAAACATCTCCATTTTAATTTCAATAGTATTTAGGCTTAATATGCCAATGTAGCACGTAATTAGTTAACAAATACACGGCATAGGTCAAGTACTAGGGGCCTGCTAAATGAATATTTAACGCAACTGCACTGCCACAAGTCACTACTGTGTTAAACCATCTACTCACTACATTACAAGTTACAACAAACCACAAATCCAGATCTGGAACTGTAAGACATATGCCTCCTTGGTCATGCCCCTTGTTTCCGGTTACGCTTTACGAAGTTACAACTTTGACGTTTGAGTTTGACTGACTTAGTCAAGTTAGTGACAGACTAGCGTCATGCCATGGACGGTCATGGAATGTGCGCTAGCCGAGCGATAGAAACAACGAGTGATCAAACTAAGTCTCACCTTCGGCGCGTCGTCCGAATAATAATCGACACCACACACAACACACATACGCAGGTGGTGTCTTCTAACTGTACTATATAACAGTGTAGTCAGGA
>OZ023208.1:21433510-21443510 GCA_963995525.1 Escarpia spicata
CACTCCCATCCATGTCACTGTTGCCAACACCAACATCTCTCTTGGGCCTGTGTCATAGGCCTTCTCCAGGTCCACAAATCCTTCTGCCATTCTCCCTTGCACCCCCAACCTCTTCTCCAACAGCTGTCTTAATTCAAACATTGCTTGCATCCGTCGTTCTACTGACCTTTCTGAATCCTTGTTGATCTTCCCCTACTCCCTTCCTCTTCCATATTGGGACAATTAACCCTGTCAACCACTCTTCTAGTACTTTTCCTTGCTCATTCGTGTATTCAGCAGCTTCTTTGTCCAGCTGATTCCACTCTCCCCTGCTACCATTATCATCTGAACACGCATCTCATCGATACCAGGTGCTCTCCCCTTCATCCCTTTTAACCCATTTTGCATCTCTGTATCAGTAATATTAACTCCACTTTCCCTTCTACATATGATGGTAATTCCAAGTTATTGTTGTTTCCTTCCTGGTTGAGAAGCTCCTTGAAGTAGTTTTCCCAGACTTTCAACACTGCTTCTTGTTCTGTCACCAACTTCCCAATTCTATCTTTGATCACCGTCCCACCTTTCACATCCTTACTCTTCTCATCCCTGTCTCGGGCCAGTCTGTATATCATCTTCTTTCCACCATCCTCATCTAGCTTGCTGTACACATCTGCTTCCATGTCACTCCTCGCCTTATCGACAGCTCTCTTTGCCGCTTTCTTTTTCTGTCCGTATATATGGATCAGCCTTGCACCCGGTCGATTGCCCCTCTCCTTGGTTTTCTCTGTTTCTTTCCATGCTTCCTTCTTTTCGCGCACTGCTTCTGCAACTTCGTTTGTCCACCATCCTTGGTTACTACTTCTAGACACTCCGCCCATTCCCGATGTTCTTCCACATAGCTCCTATGCAGTTCCCACAAATGCTTCTTTGTACTTTTTCCATTCTTCCTCCAGACTGCCAACTTCTTCACTGAGCTCTTCTTATTTAGCTGTAGCCCGCGCCTTGTATTCAACAGCGACATCGTCTTTGCACCTCCACCACTTAATAGTCCTGCGGGCCACGGTCTTAGTTTGTTTCTTGTTCTGCATACGCACAGCGAACACGACTGGCTTGTGGTTTGTCGTGACATGCTCTCCAGCTACAGCTTTGTAGTCCTTAATCTTCCGTAGCTGCTGCCTCCGGACTATCAGCAGATCCAGTTCCGTCTTGTGCTGTCCGCTTCCACCAGTGTCTGCCAACACTCTCCTTTTCGCCTGGTTCCGCTACTCCAACTTGTGCATTTAAGTCTCCAACAATACTCAACATCACCTCCAGCTCTACCAATCCTATCATCCTCTCCAACGTATCCCTGAACTCCTCTTTCTCTGCCTCAATCCTTCCCGTATGTGGCCCGTATACAAACATAGCATAGACCAGCTGTTTCTTAATACTTAATACTATGCGTCCCTTCCATCTTTCTACTCGAACCCCCATCTTACTGATCTCTTCTGATACAACTACGCCAACTCCATTACTTCTGTCATCTCCTCCTGCGCGCAGTAACTTGAAACCATCCATCAGCATTCTCGCTCTAGTCCCCTTCCATTTCGTTCCCTGTATGCACAACACCGTCAATTGCCTTCTCTCCATCATCTTTACCACCTCTACAGCTTTACCGATCATTCAGCCGAGATTCAAACTGCCTAGCCGGACTTCACATTCGGAACGCTGCCGGCCGGACGATCCCTTTGGACTTCCTTGTCTTTTCGCCGCTGTCATTGTAGACGGAGCGTCAGTTGCCCCGGACGCGGGACGCGGTACCCCACTCGTTCAACATTACTTGTACCATCACATAATTTGGGAAATCATAGCCACTCAATAGCGCTGCCCTGGCTAACATACCAGTGCGGTTTTATCACAGGTTCGCTATTTACAGAGAACCGCAACACAACACTAGCCACTCCACTCCGGAGGGTGGTAAAAATCCGTTTAATCAACCAGTCTCTGGCTATACGAACCCCGTCGTTCAGCAGCCACACACACACACACACACACACACACACACACACACACACACACACACACACACACACACACACACACACACACACACACACACACACACACACACACACACACACACACACACTCACACCCACACACACACACACACAAAGGCAAACACACACACACACACACACACACACACACACACACACACACACACACACACACACACACACACACACACACACACACACACACACACACACACACACACACACACACACACAAACAAACACACACACACCACACACACACCGCA
This sequence comes from Escarpia spicata, assembly GCA_963995525.1. Lineage (NCBI taxonomy): Eukaryota > Metazoa > Annelida > Polychaeta > Sabellida > Siboglinidae > Escarpia > Escarpia spicata. Next base: position 21,435,795 of record OZ023208.1, read on the forward strand.
CGCACCGCATGCACCGCACGCACCGCACGCACCGCACGCACCGCACGCACCGCACCGCACGCACCGCACGCACCGCACCGCACGCACCGCACGCACCGCACGCACCGCACGCACCGCACGCACCGCACGCACCGCACGCACCGCACGCACCGCACGCACCGCACGCACCGCACCGCACGCACCGCACGCACCGCACTCACCGCACGCACCGCACGCACCGCACGCACCGCACGCACCGCACGCACCGCACGCACCGCACGCACCGCACGCAACGCACGCACCACACGCACAACACGCATCACACCTCACACGCCGCAAACGCCGCTCTCGCCGCACACGCCGCTCACGCCGCTCACGCCGCTCACGCCGCTCACGCCGCTCACGCCGCACACGCCGGACACGCCGCACACGCCGCTCACGCCGCACACGCCGCAAACCCCGCACACGCCGCACACGCCGCACACGCCGCACACGCCGCACACGCCGCACACGCCGCACACGCCGCACACGCCGCACACGCCGCATACAAGTGCACCACGCGCACCACGCGCACCACGCGCACCACGCGCACCACGCGCACCACGCGCACCACGCGCACCACGCACACCACGCACCACACGCACCACTCACCACACACAACACACAACACACAACACACAACACACAACACACCACACACCAGACACACCACACACACACACACACCACACACACCACCCACACCACGCACACCACACGCACCACACACGCACCACACACGCACCACACACGCAACCGCACACTACACACCACACACCACACAACAGACACACCACACACACACCACGCACACCACGCACACCACGCACACCACGCACACCACGCACACCACGCACACCACGCACACCACGCACACCACGCACACCACGCACGCACCACGCACGCACCACGCACGCACCACGCACGCACCACGCACGCACCACGCACGCACCACGCACGCACCACGCACGCACCACGCACGCACCACGCACGCACCACGCACGCACCACGCACGCACCACGCACGCACCACGCACGCACCACGCACGCACCACGCACGCACCACACCCGCACCACACGCACCCACACGCACCCACACGCACCCACACGCACCCACACGCACCCATACGCACCCACACGCACCCACACGCACCACGCAAGCACCACACACGCGCCACACACGCACCAACTCTCCCCGCCGGCGCCGAATTCCACACTGTATCTACCCCTATCCTGGCCGCGTCCGGTCTATTCTTGCCGCCTCATCTGGCATGTTGCACAACCCGTCATGTAAGGTGCAATAGGCTTACCATATGCAGTCCGGCCGTTGCAGCCACCGCAACACTAATTAAACCTAACCAAACCACCGTGTTTCGTAATTTAGATATAGCAATTTTAGAAATCATTCTGCAACGTATCGATATTATTAATCAGAACCATTTGTTTCATGAGTGGCATGCAAAGAAAGCATCAAATAAATTGTTTTTAGTGAAATATTTACAATATTCATAACACAATATCATTTCGGGGTAACAAGGAGTACTATCTACTAAACGTATATTTACCTTATGAATGCGAGAAAAACAGGGACAAGTTCAATGATTATATGTCCAAAATTGCTGTATATGTTAATAATATTAATAGGTCGTGCATCACTATTGTTGGTGATTTTAACGCGGATATTTCCAAGAAATCAGTTTTTGGGAATATCTTACTTGATTTCTGCAAAGAATGTACTCTGGCTATATGTGATCAAGATACTCTCCCGATAGACACATATACATACGTTAGTTCTGCCTGGGGAACTACATCATGGCTAGACCATATCATATGTACCGCTGATGCGAAGGATTGCCTATCTAACATGTCCATTCTTTATGACGTTATTTATTCTGATCACCACCCGATATCGTTCAGCATAGACAGTGATATTGTACCAGAATGCGTTAGTGGTAGTGGCAATACTAATGAGATTAAGCAAGGCATACAGTGGGACAGATTAAACCCACAAGACATTGACGCATACAGAGAATGCACGAACGTTGAATTGAGCAAACTGAATGTTCCACCGGGTGTTAGATGCAATGATCCCAATTGTCATAACTGTAATCATCATGATGATCTCGATGACTTTTACAATTCTATCATGATTACATTGAAGAGGTGTGGTCACACACTCCGGTCAAATCGCAAAGGTGCTTATAAGTATAATGTGGTACCAGGTTGGAACGAGCGAGTGAAAGAGCTTCATTGTGCAGCCCGTGATGCTTACTGTATATGGAAAGAGACTGGCAAACCTAGACAAGGTGACATTTTTAATGTTATGAAATTATCCAGAATGAAATTCAAGCAGGCGATCAGAAAATGTAAAAGGGAGAAAGAAACTATCATTGCTGATAACATTGCAGAACAGTTGTGTCAGAAAGACCACCGCAAATTCTGGAAAGAAATTAAGCACTGTACGAACAGTAAAATAAAACTTCCGACAAACATTGATAATATACATGGTGACGTAAACATCGGGTCAATGTGGAAGCATCATTATGAACATTTATTTAATGATGTGGAGGATAGCCGATGTGATAAAGTTTGTTATGATTGTTCCACTGGCAACATGGGAATGACTGTTGGTGCAGTTGAACTGATGGATATTATTAATGGACTCTCAACAAATAAGTCACCAGGTCTGGACGGTATCAATGCAGAACATATTAAGTTCGCTGATTATCAACTCGCTGTGCTTTTGTCTATCCTTGTGTCTTCGATTCTGGTGCATGGTTATTTACCAACAGAAATTTCACAGTCTGTTATTGTACCAATTATTAAAGACAAGAATAGACGAGTAAACGACAAAGGGAATTATAGGCCAATATGTCTATCGAACATATTTTCGAAGATAATAGACACTGTTCTTTTTAACAGAATGGAAATGTACTTGGAAACCACTCCTAATCAATTTGGCTTTAAGCCTAAACATGGAACAGAGTTATGCGTGTTTGCATTTAAGGAATTATTAAGGTTCTACACTGAACATGGTTCAGCTATGCACGTCGCGTTTTTAGATGCATCAAAGGCGTTTGATCGTGTCAACCGATATAAACTTTTAACGAAACTAGAACAACGAAATGTACCGAACTATATCTTAAGAGTACTCAGCAATGAATTCAATAACCAGTATGTATGCATACGATGGGGAAATACCTACTCGGACTTCTTCTCGGTAGGCAATGGTGTTAAGCAAGGTGGGAAGTTATCCCCTTTGCTTTTTAACATTTATATGGATAATCTGAGTATACAACTGCACAAAAAACAAATCGGTTGTAGTCTTGGTAACATGGTTGTTAATCACCTTATATATGCCGATGATCTACTCCTGTTTGCACCTTCTGCTAAAGGACTACAAACACTACTTGACATGTGTTACTCATATGGATGTGAGCACGACGTGCAATACAATGCGGGTAAATCCCTGGTCATGTACTTTGAATCTAGAATGTCAAATCTGTCTAAAGAAATGACATTAGGAGGAAAGAAGCTAAACTTTGCCACCTCTTGTAAATATCTTGGACATGTCATTTCTAATAACTTGTCTGATGAGTCTGACATGCAAGCCAAAGTGAGACTTTTGTATGCCAAGAGTAACATGTTACGTCAAAAGTTCCACTTTTGTTCAACTGCTGTAAAAAATAAGCTATTTACAGCGTATTTTGGTAATATCTATATGTGTGCGTTATGGGTGAACTTTAGAAAAGTTAATTTTCAGCAATTCGTTGTTGCATATAATAACTCTTTCAGAATATTGAACAATTTGCCCATGAGATGTAGCGCTAGCCACATGTTTGCTACAGCTAATGTCAGCTCGGGTAAATGTGTAATCAGAAAGGCTATTTTTAGCTTAATGAATAGGATTGACATGTCTTTGAATCCCATTATTTATAGCATTAAAACTAGCGACGTGTATTGTACTTCGAAACTGCGGCACCAGTGGGTCCGGGATTTATATAATTTTTAAACATATTGTTCTTATCGATGTATTTTTATATTTATTTACATACTTTTATTGATGTACTTGTATATGTGGACATGATGATTGTCTGAAATAAATACATTATTATTATTATTATTATTTCACTGCCCAAACGATAGCACACGGTTTCTGTTGCATCGTATTCAAAACCATCAATGTATGACTTTCCTGTGGTGATTAGTGTGAATGGTTGCTTACAATGTCGTTCGGTAAGGTGCGCCATTGTGGATGTTTATATCATTGTCACTGTGTAGTCACGTGATCTGCGTTCACTATTCAAATGTTCCTCAAAGATATGTTTCCCTCGTTTTAATTTGAGAAAAATAACTTTGTTGCAAATTTGTTAACGTCCTTTGCTCCCAGTGACCGATACACCTAAGGGCTTTGTAAATATAAAACAATTCCAATAATCCAAAAGAAATTTGGATGTGGGTGTATGGGTAAAGGGTCCATTTGGAATTTTTTTTTTAAATTGAAAGATGCTTCCACTGCTGGCAAAGACCGGCACATGTGACTTGTGCACACAGTAGAAAAGAAACGTACACACGACAGCAACAACGACACCCCGTCAACTGCAAAGGTGTGAAAGCTGTATACAGCATGCAAAGTGTGTTTGAAAAATGTCCATAGCCGTCACTACTTGCTCAAACACAAGAAGGACACAGGCCACACGCAGAAGAAAAAATGAGTTACTCCACAGAACACGAAATGTGGACAAATGCTGCTCTTTATATACATTTTCAGTTGTGCCTGAAAACGTGTAGTTAGTTGTTGATATAATAAACCAGTTGCAATTCACTGATGTGTAATATGTTCCAACCTTTCTTTTCAATAGAAAGAATTGGGAACCTGTCTGTATATACCCCCGGTATTAATTTTTAGCAACTCCATCACTTGAAGACGTAGATACATGTTAATGTATCACGGCAATTTGTAGGCCTTTCTAATTCATCCGCGTATATAAACGCATCCGCCGATACACATTATTTGCTTGTAAATAAATTTATATCAATTTATAACAGTAATGAATAAAAGTTATAAAAATTGTATTTACAAATTGTGATCCATTAAAATTTGTCTGGTCAATATGTTACTGCCGACATGTTATAGCACAGCTGTATGTGATTTTACGATAAAAACGATAGAAAATAGTACTTTACGATTAGTCATTTTACCTTTAGTCATTTATGGATTATTGGTCCACACAGTGTTGTGCACCATGATAACTATTTATTTTCAACATTGATGCAGTGCAACTTGTTTTTATAAGCAATTTATTGGGTTAAAACATAGATACAAAATATGTCAAGGGATCATATATAAACGCAACCCCGTCGACGCGAACCTCGTCAAGCGAGAACATAATTAATGTTATTGAACTATTTGCTCGTTCCTTTCATCGTAAAACGTTTGGCGACGGTACATGTAAATATGACTTCCAAATACAAGTCGCGAGCCGGACGTGCGTCACTTGTACAAAGGTAATAACCTCGAAGTCAGTACTTTCAGCGAGGCGGAAGGAAATTGGAATGAGTTCAGAATTCACGACTAGTTTCCAATTGTGTTGGCAAATCAGCCGATTTGCCACCCACGTATTTCTTTTACCGATGTTTGTGCTTAATGAAAATTACATATTTTCGGGAAATGACCCTTGTGTTGTATATAATGTGACATTCATATTTAGCACTACTAACACACGGGCACGATTGCACACGCACGCACGTACGCACGTGCGCGCGCACTCACATGCACACGCTGGCTAAACGTAGATACATACATTATTATTGGATTCCTATTAACTTGTAAAACATACATACACTCAACATTAGGTGCAATAATAGGTGCAATATTACGTGGTAAATATAAATGCAGCATCGAGTCCTATAATGTGGACTGGTTCATTACCTCACTGTTTGCCATTAAACTATTCTTGCCCAAAAACAAAATGCAAGGTTATAAATTATGCAGTAAAGACTGATGACGCAAATGTATTCTGCTTTAATAGTGTAAATGTACATCATTTTTATCAATACTATCAAGAAATAACCACGGCCGAATAGTGCTACATGTGTACTCACAGTCGCACGGACGGTTTTGAGAAGTATTCTTATTAACGATTATTACGTAATTTGGATCCGCTGTTGTGCATTTTTTCTACGATTTATCTAAGTTATGTAAACCGTCCACTAGTCTGCTCCGGACGATCTACGTAACTTCGAACAATCGCAGAACCCTCGCATAACGTTGTACACAATCGTCTAATGTCGGGCAAGAACCCTTATAACCAGAAAAATCCCTACACCCAATGTGATTTTCAAAATAAAATAAAGATGGAGTCTTAATGATTTGGTGCAAAGCGTCTAGGAGGCGTGTGTTTACATACTATATGCACAATATTAAGAGGAAAACTTGTCATTTGCCAATACAGTTCTCACTTAAACAATTATGTGTCATTTTTTTCTGTTGAAAAAGAAAACATACTTTGAACCAGAATTTCAACAATATATACGACGGAATATCCGACAGTTGCACAAGTGCGGCATCCAGTTTGAAAGCTTGACGGACCTTGTTGCGAGGTAATAGGTCAAACAATGGATACATAAATTGTAAACATATAAAGTATGGTGGAAATAGGTGATAATAGACGGATTAAACATAAATCGTCTAGTATAGATTGTAATATCTAATTTTTTTTAATCTAACTTAATCCGAACTGAATCTAGAAATATACTCAATTTGATCTGCTAAGTATGTTACCAATTGCCAAACTTGCATGCAAAGTGAATCTACAAACACGGTCAAATATGGCTGCTAATGATACGATTGACAATATGTACATATAGTGAATATCCGGTATAACTAAATGTCTAACTGCTAAATATTGTGGCGACGGCCAGTGTTAAGCCATGCATCGTTCAGTGTGTGTGTTCGAGATATAGTAAACAAAAGTGTACGTCTTCATCCCAACCTAAACGCTACAGTACAATGAGAGCTGCCAAGTGTGTTAATAGCAAAAAATTCCTTTGCATATTTAGTCGGAGACACTTACTAATACTAGTACTACGTGCGTATGACATCATACGTATTCGCATATTCGGGCTGATCAACTCTACGCGCAGTATCGACGTAACCTCGTTCGTCTTCAAGGACATCTGCAAAAGAAAATTAACATAATAATGCATATGGATTTGTTCGCAAACGTGTCGTTTTTCTATTGTTATTATTAACGATATATCTGTCTAGTTGAAAACGCAACGTGTTTGAATTGCACTTATTTTGTCGGATCGGACCCCTCGTCACGTGTCATATCTTGCTTGGATCCCTATGTTCATACATCTACTGCAAAACGAAAAGGTTTCCATGAATATATAATAATATATAATAATAATAATAACACAAGTTTATTAGCAACTCAACTTAGTTGGATTCACAGTATACAATAAAATACAACTATACATTGGAACGTCATACAGTATTAATACACTGAAATGTCATACAGTATAAATACCATCCTTTTGCCCTTCATTCGTTATTGGCAGTTGTGTAATCCCCATGGTATAAAGGAGTTACGGTATCTGTTTGTTCGGGTTATTGGCAAAGGGTACACATTACTCTGTCTGATGTCATATTTGGTATGCCTTTTGTCAGGCAGCAGATAGTTTAATCTGTGTG
>OZ023208.1:21448510-21473510 GCA_963995525.1 Escarpia spicata
CTCTGCCTAAGCAAGACCTAAACAGTTATAGACCTATTTCTAATCTCAGCTTCATTTCCAAAATACTAGAAAAGGTTGTAGTAAGTCGTCTAAGGTCACACATTAGCACAAATATCTTAACTAATGTGTCACTATCGGCATATAGGCAGTTTCATTCAACAGAGACTGCCCTCTTAAAGGTTCATAATGACATTAAATTGAACATTAATAATGGTAAAGTGACTGCACTTACCTTACTAGATCTCTCTGCCTCGTTTAACACGATTGATCACAGCATTCTCATTGAACGCTTATTAAAGTGGTACGGCATATCTGGCACAGCTCTAAGCTGGTTTTCTTCATATCTAACTGATAGATATCAAACTATAAAGATTGGGAACTGCTTTTCAGCTGCACTGCCGGCTTTATTTGGTGTTCCCCAGGGTTCTGTTCTTGGGCCTTTGCTTTTTACTATTTACACCACGCCACTAAGCTCTGTTATATAAAAACATAACTTAGATCATCATCTTTATGCTGATGATACTCAGATCTACATTTCGTTGGCTACCCCGGATACAAATCGCTCCCTTAACCAACTTAGTGATTGCCTTCAAGATATCTTCCACTGGATGACTGTTGTTAGTTAAATGCAAATAAAACTGAATTGATCGTTATTGGTACTCCAATGCAGCGTAGTAAACTGGATGGATTTTTCACTACGCGTATTTTGAATCAGTATATCACGCCAGCAACCTGGGTGCGGAATCTAGGAGTGATCTTTGATAGTAGCTTCAATTTCCGACAACACATATCTCAAACATGTCGCTGCTGTTGTTATTATATTCGTGATCTTCGCCGTATTCACCGGTATATGTCATTTTCTGTTGTTAAGACTATTGCAACAGCGCTTGTTAGCAGCAGATTTGACTATTGCAATTCCCTCCTTTGTAATATCGCTAGCAAGGATATCACAAAACTTCAGCGTGTCCAAAATTGTCTAGCAAGAGTAGTTACAAGATCTCCTCGTTTTTCTCACTCTGTACCACTTTGCATTGGCACTGTCCAATAAGCAACCATCTTATTTGCATTCATTGCTTACTCCTGTAAGAAAACCTATCCAGCTTCGATCATCTATGTAGTTCTGACCTACTTTTTGTTCCTAGAGTCAACACTAACATTGGAACTAGGGCTTTTTCTGTTGCTGCACCAACTCTTTGGAATATGCTTCCTCTTAATGTTAGATCAGTTGAAAATACTACAAAATTGCGTCGTCATTTAAAACGTATCTTTACAACCTTGCTTATCCACCGTAGCTCCCTAGCGCCTTGACCCATCTGTTGACAACTGGAAAACTACTTATGGACTTTGAGATTGACCAACCCTTTTGTTTTGATGCGCCTCTGAGCTTGGTTTCCAAGGATTTAGGTGCAATAGAAGTTATCTTATTATTATTATTATTATTGGGAGCTGTTTATTGATACGCTCAGGACACCAAAAGATAGATTCTTCTGATTGCAACTGACATATCAATTATTGCTATCTGTGATATTGACAGCTACACGAGCTAACACGTTTTATGTGTTTTACTCGTTACGTAACGCTTGCTCCGAGAACCCCCGATGTACTTTATGGATGACCCCCTAAAATTGTTTGTCTCCGTAATCCGATTTACAATCCGCATTATTTTGGCGATGGTTACCATAAAAGTCGATTGTCTAATAAGCTAACTTCGATCGAAGATTTAACATCAATCGTGCAGTTGATGAACTAACGTCATTATCATTAAAGAAATTCAACGCCTGGAAACAACCAAAAGAAAACATAATAATGATATGACTATACTATATTATAACGTACATTTTTGAAAGTCGGCAATGACGACCTTGCTGTCAGATACGAAGTCCTTGTTGTTAGTTACGCCCAATTTCACCTCGTACTGTTCGATCGTGAGATAGTCGATGGTCAGTGATGTGTCATTCACTGACTCCGCCTCTTTGTATGACCATTCTTCGGTGTTTGATGACTGACGTCTGTACCGCACCATCACCGCCACAACGTCGTCACATCCGCTCTCACCAAGAGGCTGTGGACACGTGACATGTTTTTTTTTTAACAATACTTGACCCAATTGCTGAAAAAGCGATACGCTCCAAATAGTGGAAAATAAACAAGGAAGCTGTTGGTTTATCAATAACGTTGTGGGTAGCTCTCTCTTTTCATGCATGTGCCAGTTTGTTTTGTTTCTTTATTTGTTCACACTGTTAGCATTTTCACAATCAGTAACTACTAAGTAATGTTTTCGGATTCCATTGTTATAATTATCGTCCTTTGGGAGAACTAATACTTGCCAATTGCCAATCTACTGTCACACTGCATTATTCCAGTTAGCTCAAATGTTTTAGAAATAGAGGCTAAATAAAAATACGTTTTAACCGAGAATTAATTTTTAATCCACATATGGATTTAGATTTATCTACCAGAGGCGCCACTGGACCTTTCGGCCGCCATTATTTTATTGGTTACGTTTGCTTGATGTAAATACACTTGACTACCACCGACCTTCCATTTCACGACAATGCTGCCGCACGCGGACGTCTGTACGTTCTCTACGACAGGAATACTTGGATCTGGAAGTGAATGTTCACATTTTTATACAAAGAGCAAACGCGCCACTGGTGATTCCAGAGTACACAGATTTGTGGGGAATATAATTAAACCGACTCATCCCGGTTCACGGACTTACTTCAAATGTAAAATCGTGATGATTGATATATTTTCTTGTAAATTCGTCACGCAAACATAAAGTCGAACAACACATCTATAACTGTCGAAGAACAAATCGTTTTCTTGCGTGGTAATGTTTTGACAGAACGCCGCGGATTGTGTTTGATGTACGGAATAGTTAATAACTTAAGCTGACGCCCCTCGAAAGGAATAGGATTTATGTACGCCAGTTAACCAACAAAAAATAATACCTGTTTGTACGGATTTAAACAAAATATCAACTCAAAACTGTACACATTTCATCCACGACAATGTAATATATCTAACGTATCTCTGATTAAAGAAATTGTCGCGTCATTGTCTTATTTACCCATGCATTTCAGATTACGATTTCACGTATAACGGTGGTTCAAAATAACATAGGGAGGCTATGAATTATTTGATTAACGCGGTCCTTATCAAGAATTGAGGCCACTTTGACGTGAAATGTTGATGTATTCAGTTGCACTGTAAGCATCACGCTTTCATGACCGCCAATGACAATTTAAAAACACAAAGTTCATATACCTTGAGGTTTGAATATTTTATACGTGTTGCTTACGAACCTGCATCAACTATGATATAAAGTTTCACGTCCAACGGGCATAACATATTGGCATACGTACAACAGCAGTCACACTTAAAACGTTGTTGGGTTATAGAAACAATACCTGTGCAACTTGTTTTGAAACCAGCGATTCCCGTCGACGTTCCACCCTGGTGGTCATCGTTGTGTCGGCGATAAGGTTTAACTCTGACTGAATACTGCGTGTTGAACTTAAGCCCGGTAATGTGTGACTGAAATCGGCCACCGGCAGCCTTGTGTGATAGTCGTGCTGCGTTCTTCTCCGTCTTGCCATCGGCTTCAAGCAGGACTATGTAGTAATACTGAGACTCCAGGCTCGGCGGAATGTGTCGTCCCGTTGGCCAACTCACCACGGCGGAGGAGCTGGTGATATCTTTGACCTTCAGCTTGTCTGATGCCTCGAAGTGGGAGATCGCTAATGGAACAATGGACCCAGTTTAGTTCTCAGAACGATGTTGAAAAGGCAACTCACGGTTATTTTATTTGAACAGATATTAGTAACAAATTCGCGCTAATAATATTTAACTTATGTCGTACTTATCTTACTTTGACAACACTTAATATATGTGTAAAAATTATATACCTGGAACGTGAAAATGGTGGTATTTTCAATAAAAATTGGGTTATTATTTAAAATAAAACTACAGATGATTGCACGGTAAAACAAGTCCGGTATATCTGATGTATAATTATTGTTATATTCTGCCGCGATGTGTGCGTGTGCGTGTGCTTGTGCATGTGCGTGTGTGTATGTATGTGAGATAGAGAGAGAGAGGGGGAGAGAGCGCGCCCGCGCATGTGTGTGTGTGTGTGTGTGTGTGTGTGTGTGTGTGTGTGTGTGTGTGTGTGTGTGTGTGTGTGTGTGTGTGTGTGTGTGTGTGTGTGTGTGTGTGTGTGTGTGTGTGTGTGTGTGTGTGTGTGTGTGTGTGTGTGTGTGTGTGTACATGTGTGCTTACGTTCGAGCGTGTGTGTGTGTGTGTGTGCGTGCGTGCGTGCGTGCGTGCGTGCGTGCGCGCGCATATTATGTCTATGCTAAAGGGTAAGCGGATGTGTTGGTGTATGCGTGCATGTGTTCGTGTGCGCATTTGGACTAGCTATGCACCAAGACTGGAAGACACAAACCGTCATCACGTACGTATGTATGTGTTGCAGGTGTCAGAGAGGTACCACGTCTCGCAGCCTCCGGTACATCGACCTTCTGTTACTTCGCACGGTGCTTTGTCCCTGCAATGGCCGCAATCTTCCGCGCAGTTGACCCCAAACGTACCTTTTGCACAATCTACCGAAATAAGAACTAGTTAGAAAGTATAAAGTGGAAGCTTAATTCAATGACTGCTTATGTAACCTCGAAATATGATTGAAACAACTAACTGCGATACTAGCTATTTATGATAAAATTTTATTTTGTATTTAATTACACGGCTCGCTTATATTTCGACACATATTTCTCTGACTTTCTTATTGTGTATCACGGTGCACTGGTATATATCCATCTATGGAGCAATAAAGGGCAAGTACTATTTCTATTACAATATGTTGACGTAAAACGTTTACCCGTTGACCATATAATTTAAGATTTCGCCAATATGAAACCACTATTTTACCGCAACAGTGGCACCGTCTCGGTAATATATCATCATTCATTTCGTCCAATAAAAAGTGAATAACTCTGAATAATAATCACTGTGTTTTTTTAATAAGTCGCCAATTCATAGATCAGAGGCCAGTGGTCCAATTACACGAATGACCATAGAAAAAGGCGAATCGACGTTGACGTTTTTTTGGGGGGAGATGCACTTACTTACATTCCCCCAAGGTAGCGTATTAATATATAATCGTGTGCAGCTCAACAAAGAGGACATTTATGGAGTATATTTATCCGCTGTGTTTCCATGAGAGTAATGCTATTTTCATCCATGTTTCGCCGTCAACTTTGTACACCGCACCTTTCGCACAGTCCGGCTGTTGTTTCCCAGGAAGGCATTCGCCACAGCCAATGACGTCATTGCAAGTAGACGTAGGTGGACATCGATCGCATTCTGCATGTGAAAGGTCATTGAGCAATCAACAGGGATTTATATTGTTGCCTTTTGTACGTCAAATAATTACACAAAATATTCAACAACCAGTAAAGTTCAATACTTGTCCGGGTCGTAGTATGTCATTTGGGGGTGGTCTCATACATCCGCAAAATACAAATCGTTATGCGTTTAGCATTGGTTTAACTCCTCTCTCCGCCTCCAATACGGTTTGCGTTACACTAATTAACATTCTAATGCACACTTTATTTGTGGTGTTCCATTCGCTAGGTGGCGCTACTGTACCCATTCATGTTTCCCGCGATACGTGGTTGCGACCAATCCACATACATACACACATACATAACGTAATGTTTAATGCATTTTTGTGACTCTGCGAACTGACGCGACTACCCCTTAGTGTTTGCGAAATATTTCAGTATTTTTCATTTTATTATTTATCGTATAACATATACTGGTAATGAAGCATATTATAAGATAATCTAGAGAGTATTGATTAGTGAATTTCCGTTTGACAGGCCGACATTTTAATAGATAGAGAAGGTATAATTAATGTGCAAGCAACAAGATTAAAACTGAAGAATACACGTCTTTGAGAAACATTAATATATTTCAGATTAACTTAGTCATACGTACATAAAAAAGAAATACGTTGCGGTGCACTGTATGTGCTATTTTACTTACTGATATATTGATAGCCGATAACAACCAATTCACATAGTTCGAGTATGTTGTATCTGCCATGTGTATAGATGCTCAGGTACCGAGTTCTCTTTTCACAGGCAATTTCAGTTTGCTCTCCGATTTCTGAGTGGCCATACAATCTACCGCCGCAACGTTCGTGAGTTGCTCTGTGTGGGCTGTTTCCGACACCAAATGTTAATGTCGTCGGCCTTCTGCGGTCTGCAATTTCACAAATAGTAATTATAGCAAGAGGAACGGCAAGAAGACTTTTAGATATGGGTGAATGATAAAACATTGGAACCATAACATTAGTAGTAAGGTATCGGGAACATACCTGTTATATTGAAAATATGTACAAGTCACAAGGGTGTGTTATGTCTGACCGACGCGCGATTACATCCCGCGTAGTTGAAAAGTGTTAAAGCTTATACTCAATGAGATATAGCAACAGAACCAAACAATGTTTTTTACGTACCAGAAACGGTTAATTGTTACACAATAGCGTGAGCCATCAAATCACTGTTAAGCGATGTTGATCTTCCTCGTGGTCTCTCATCAGAGACGGGAGGTCCCATTATTTGAGGGGAGACTACACCAAAAAGTGCTTTATAATAATTACCAGCAAGCGCCTCAAACACGCCCTCATCTACATCACGCCATCCTCGCGCGCCAGGGGTCGCTGCTGCTGATCAGTCAGCAGTACTGTAGCGCAGCGCAATGAACCATGGCTTGCAAGGATGCATTACGTACGGAAACATGAATATACTTACGCGATAAGGACCAGTAGATCCTAATGCGGAAGATGCTATACTCCATCCCGAGATCAATCCTTAGCCAGACGATCCTTTGATGACCATTTGACTGCAGACTTGCACAACGACCAGTAGACCCATCAACTGCCATATCCAGTCCAGTGAAGTTATTTCCTTGCACGGTTGCTTTTTTATATGCAATATTCCCTGGATCAAATACATACATATATCCATCCATCCATCCATCCATCCATCCATCCATCCATCCATCCATCCATCCATCCATCCATCCATCCATCCATCCATCCATCCATCCATCCATCCATCCATCCATCCATCCATACATACATACATACATACATACATACATACATATATACATGCATAAATACATACATGCATACACAAATATACAGTGCGTACACACGGACGCACACACACACACACACACACACACACACACACACACACACACACACACACACACACACACACACACACACACACACACACACACACACACACACACACACACACACACACACACACACACACACACACACACACACACACACACACACACACACACACACACACACACACACACTCATTCACACACACACACACACACACACACACACACACACACACACACACACACACACACACACACACACACACACACACACACACACACACACACACACACACACACACACACACACACACACACACACACACACACACACACACACACACACACACACACAATTGTAATATATAAACCGCTACGTTTAAATACGAAATGTTCGAAGGAAATACAAGTTGTAATGCAATGAGTATTGACACAATTGATGAATAACATGATAGAACTTACAAAATCCGTTTTACTCATATTTGATGAGTACACTTCGTGATTATATCATGAAACATACTATTTGCGGAATAAAAACCCACCTATCTGACAGGCCGTCCCGTTCCAGGTTTGACCACTCGGAAGTCCGACTTTGCACTGTCCATCGTTGATGCATTCACCAGTGACTGGGTTGCAGCCTTTAGTACATCTGCACGGAAACACACACGACCCTTGTCTGGCTGACGTGCGAGCAAATCGGCACCCCGCGCCTGCAACAATGCAATTAGTGAGATTGCTTCAAGTCAATACCATATGTGTTGCTCGGAACAAGTAAATTATGCAGTGAAATGTGTAGGGGAAGGTTCGGTAATATAAGCCATCAGAAAATATGGGCCGCTTCCATAACTCAGAAATGGTACGTCAAATGTTGCCATCTAGTGATTACTTACTGAGTTAAGGAAGGTTGCGGAGAATGCGAGCAAAATTTACAGTGGTAAGACAACACAATTTAGAAATAACAGTTAACAACATTTCTTACGATTTCCACATGTTGACTGTATGCATATAGATCATACATGTATAATCTACATCAACATGAATAACGATTTTTGATGAGTTTATTATCGTGTCTGTTTGTGTCATGGGCGATAATGTAAGCATACACAATACATTTCCCGGCTGTAAAAAAAGGAACTGGATTACCTTCTGGACAATATGAGCCACATTAAGTTAATTTAATATGAGCCTGTGCTCATATTACCATTGGTGGTTCACATTACAAAATAATATTGGTATACTTTATTACGAGTTTTTGTAACACGACATGTTATCTTTTAATGTAATGGAGATTTATCTCATTCTAATAATATTTGGCGGTGACAGTCGATGTGTATGCAATGAATGTGAGTGAGACGGTGGCATAGATTGCATAGTTGGGTCATTCCATGTTGATTCATGATATGCAAGTAACCAAAATGTGAGTGTCCTAGCCTAGCTCCGGTAGTTTTCAATATATGACAGTTTAAGTTGTAGGACTTTGCCGTTTTGTGATGACATTATAAAATAAACATAATTATCCACTTTGTACAAATTAATATATCTTAAATTAATCAAAGTATATAAATAATTGCTTTGAGGAATTATTCTGTGCAGTGTGTAGATTGCATAACCATAGTTAGAACATACATGCAGTTGATGGTTATTTACATTAAGCTAATAAATTATCATGATTTGTTCAATAAATCATTTGCGAGAGGGTTTTCATACATTGATTGTGAGCTAAATACACATATCTTAGTTAAATGTTGTATACGTTTTGCATTTATGTATCGCATTGTTCATATTAGAGCAACATGACATGTCTAGTTGTCGTAATGACTATTCTATTCAGATGCAAAGATACTACGTTGTTACATTTCCTAAGCAAATTTCAATTTCTGATCCACAAAAATTAATGTGGTGTAGAAAATATTGTTATGTAGCTTTACTACGCATAACATATTCATATGGCACAACTAAAATGCTCAACATCCGTCCGTGTTTCCTTCACACACAAAAAAGTGGCTGTTAATATGGCACGATTGGGTACCTCAAATTTAAAAGATGAAATAATATTTCATATTTTTAATTTGAGGTATCCAATATCATGTGAATTATATTATATAAAGTAATTCTGTATATATTATTAATTAAGACCTGCAGTCAAGTTATGGTTCACTTGATATGCACATTGTGATGCAAATATACAATTAAAATATGTTATTTTATTAAGTAATATATATATTTAGCTCACCATTTATGCCTCTCGCTGGTGATTTATTGAATAAAGCTTGATTTGTATCACTTAAGTGCACATTAAACCAACTGCATGCATATGTATACTAATTAAGGTTGTGTGATCTATTAATTGCAGAGAATAATTCCTCAAAATGTTATTGGTGTAGATTGAATAGTTCTTGAGCTAGTAACTAGTGAAACCATGCATTATTGTATTTATGTTAAAGTTATTAATATTTCACAAGTCAATATCACAGCAGTTTGCTCCATATGTATGTGTCTGTTGCTATATATTGGGGTTATATGAATACAACACAATATCCAAACAATTATTGTATAAATTATCCCATCAATTAGCAAATGCTAATAGTAATCTTTTATGTTTGAAAAGATGCCGAAGTTTGAAAAGAAGAACACCAGAGGCTCATGGACACATGGACACATGGACACATGGACACATGGACACATGGACACATGGAAAATTTACCGCAGCTGTCAGAAATGTTGAGATGTATTATAAATCGGAGAGAGCAGAAATCGCCACAACCAATTGTCTCGCCAAACACTCAGGCGTTACCATGTCAGGGTGCACAGTGGTGCAGGTGTTGTAAGGTCTTCCCTGCGGCGATCACACGTACTGATCACAGATCAAGAGGAACAGCTGGGAGTACTCGTTATGGACATGGAGTCGATGATGTATAAAAATATGCGTAACCTATTCAACAAGCATACGAAGATGGCGGGGCAGATTGGATGATGTTGTTTTTGAATAGAAACACTGGTTGTTTTTGAATAGAAACACTGGCATCACTTTACGCACCCCAGAGGCAACATCGATACAGACAGCTACTGGATTCAACCGTGTGAAAGTAGCTAGGTTTTATGACTGCCTTTCTGGCATACTGTTCACAGAGAACAACACACGTCGCATCGCTACATCGCACATATACAACGTCGATGAATCCGGTTACACAACATGTCGCCAGCCATCGAAGAAGATCTCTTCAATGAGCGGTTTGGTGCCTTCCTAAAGAAAACTTAGCCAAAACATCGTGATGAGCCTGTCCTGTTAATCCTTTAGTTTATGTATGACACACCTATCATTATTCTTTATGTTTGTATGAGGTAACTGAAGTTTTAAATAAATATGTGAAGGTTGTTCGGTTGGGTAGTGTGCGTGCGTGTGTGTGTGTGTGTGTGTGCGTGCGTGCGTGCGTGCGTGCGTGCGTGCGTACGTGCATGACTCTTGCATTTGTTGAGGCTACGACCCTGGTGTATCTGGATCCATATTGGGTAATATGATCACATATCCCATATTATCCATGGGTCATGGGCATTTCCAACGCTTGATTTAATATGAGCCATTTGGGGAAAATATTCTCCTCGCCCTCATTAAAAAGCAAACAACCTACGCGTGCAATAATGCACACAACAATAGTCTACAACGATAACTGTTACGTCAAATTTAAACACAGTAAATATCTAGTCATACGGCTCCAGAATATCAGTGTGAAAAAAGTGGCTCATATCCCCGAACCTATTTATACGTGTCACGGACGAATGCCAATAAGTACTATAATCCTTTGTCATTCTTTAGTGTTGCATTTGTTCATTAAAATTTTAGATCAGGAAGTATGTTGCTACAAAAGTATAGTGGTATATAGGACCTAATGATATATTACGTGTGTTTTATGTATTTATCACGTCCATACACTGTATTCCATTGTTTATATTCTGTCGGTTTACTCATTGAAAGAATATACCAGGAAGTATGTTGCAACAAATACGTTTTACTGTAGTTTATGGTCTAATAATGCAATACATCAGCATAACATCACATTCCAAAGAAGCGCACCAAGCAGCAACAGGAACAATCTCATACACGTCAACTGCACCACAGATTCTCTGACATATACAGGTAAATCCGTGAACACTAAATTTACCTTGGTGAACACCCGATCGGTCAGAAGTAAGGCAGATTTTATCAACGATTACATTGTTGAGCACCATCTAGAAATCATCGCACTGACAGAAACCTGGCTCTCATACGACGACAATGCTGAAATCAACGGCGGGTGTCATCTGCCACGCAAGAACCGTCGAGGTGGTGGGGTCGAGACCTCTACAAATCAACCTTTAACATGATTTCCGAAACTGCATTAACGACCGATACTTTTGAAGTCTGAGTGTTACACTACTATGTCCGGAAACACGCAGCAACGTCCGCTTATACGTCATATACCGTCCACCGTCGTCATCTCTGTCTCATGATTTTATGGACGATCTAGGCAATATGCTTAGCTGAGCTGCAACCCACCCACATGAATCGATTATATGTAGCAATTTTAATGTTCACTAGGGTAACACCCATTCAACCAGTGTGGTGAAGCTTGCGACTCTTATAGACAACGCCGGTTTTGTACAGCATGTGATAAGTGCGACGCACGTGAATGGAAACATGCTTGATCTGTTGAATACTCCCCGAGCATCTACCCTACTCTCGACACCTGTAAGACCGACTACTCTGCTTACAGATCACCACGTACGTGGGTGTAACATGCACGTCCGAACGTCGCGCGTGTTATCGAAAGTTCGCGTCGATCGACAAGCGGGCTTTCGCTACCGATATCTATAACGCATTCGCTGTGAGTTCCGGAACCACCGTTGAGCTCATTGACAACTACAACACCGCTATCGCGACCATCGCCAACAAACACGCGCCGATCGTTACGCGTGTCATCAACGTTCGTTCGAATACACTGTGGCACACGGAAGAGTTATCCAGTGCGAAGCGTGACCTCCGCCGCGCCGAGCGCCGATGGCGAAAGACGCAACTCGCTGTCCACAGACTGATTTATACGACGCTTCGAGACGAGTACCGCCGACAACTCGCCGCTACGAAGGTCAGTCATTTCTGCACGGTGATACGAGAAGCTGGACACAACATGAAGACAATGTTCGGCGTCACCAACGCACTGCTGGGCAGATCTGCACCCGCTCAGTTGCCTAAGTCATGCAATGACGTGGCCCTCGCTGAAACATTTCAACAGTTTTTCGTCGAGTCAAATATACGTCGTGCAGTGGATTCGCGCGCTGAGACGAACATTTTCGATCGACAGCCGTCTGATGATTGAACTTAAGTTTTTTGTCGAAGACGCTAGAACGGAATGTTGCAAACGAATTACGCCGCTATATTGACACCAACTGCTTTAACGTCCCGTCTCAGAGCGCGTACCGGCCCAGACACAGCACGGAGACCGCTTTAGTCCGAATACACGAAGACATAACGCAGGCAATTGACTCACGGCGTGGCGCACTGCTTGTACTGTTAGATCTTAGTGCAGCATTCGACACGCTAGACCACAGCATTCTCATGCGTCGTCTTCGTGATATCGGACTAAGCCAGACTATTCACTTGTTTCGCATCGTATCTCGCAGGTCGCACTAACGCAATTAAGATACTCGAAGCTACTTCAACTCCGAGACTAACTCATCACGGTATTCCGTAGGGCTCGGTCCTAGGTCCACTACTATTCAACACGTACATTTTACCTATCGCGGACATCTTCAAACGCCGTCAGATCCGCTACCATATATACGCGGACGACACTCAACTGTAAGCTGAGTGTCCGCCCTCGAATCATGCCGATGCACTACGAAAAATGTGTACGTGACATAAGACGCTGGCTGAATTGCAACCATCTCCTACTAAACGCGACGAAAACAGAAACCATCGTTTTCCGTACTAGCACCGTCCACTCGCCTTCTGTAGTGTCCACCATCGATGTGTGTGGGTCCACCATATCACTGACGCCGACTGTTCGTAATATCGGCGTTATACTCGACAGCAGACTTGACATGACGGCTCAAGTGTCGAAGGCCTGTCTAATCTATTTCGCATTGTCAAGATACGAACAAGCCTGACTATTACAGCATGTAAGAGTCTTGTTACATCACGGCTCGACTACGGGAACGCTGTCCTGTATGGCATCTCAGACCGCCTCTTGCACTTGCACATGATTTTATAAACAGTTACAACCAGCACTGCACACCTGCACACCTGCACACCTGGCGCACGCAACTAACACCACACCATCCACGAAGTCGTCAGTAAGGACGGTAGTGGATTACTGGAAGAAGAAGAAGAAATGGACTAGCTAGAATGGAAAATTATTATATATAATATTATGTACAAATTGTAGTACATAGCAAATGCGGTACATAGATCAGTAATCTTTATGTACCTGTCTGTGCACAGGATGCGAAATACACTGTATAGATTGTCTGTGCACAGTGGCAATCCCTGTGAATTAATAAATTTGGATTGCCCATTACCAACCTACGCAATAGTTGGTGTAACTTTATACAAACAGAGAAAGGGCTGCATGAACAATTCTGTAACACATGTCATCATATACACTGGGTGTGAGGGGGTACCGAGCGGAACTAGCACACGAAATGGTGCAGCGCTCGGTGGCCAGGCAGAGTCATGCTGCGAATCAGGCGGGGCGACCGGCGAAGCATGACGACCACATTGCAACAGCGCCACTGGTTGCCCGTGAAGTATCGCATTGAGTACACGTTGCCGAGTGCATGAACATATTTAAAGCGCGTCTTAATACTCATTATTTCAAGCTTGCTTTTAAAGTCTAGTTCTCTGTACCAGTCGCTCTCTACATCCTAGTATTTATTATTGCTATTATTTTGTACTATTATACTAGCTTATTATTTTAATTATTTACTAATCAATATTTGTTTGTCTACTTATTTATTTATTTTTATTATATGTTATGTACGTCTTGATATTTTTAGCTTAGGTTTGGTTAGTACATTTTATATTCTAATGCAGTTGTAGCCTTTTTATACGTTGAATCCTATTATGTACACTTTAGAAGCTATTAGTTGTCAACACACTTGAACAGTCCTAGTCTCGATATGAGTGTATGAATAAAGTATATTATCATTATTATTATTACAGGTGTTTTATTTATTTGCATATTTATTATTCATACACTGCATTCCATTGCATATATACTCTAGTGAGACATACATTTCTTTTCATTCTGCGTTTGCCTCTGAATGCATTCCTGCCGAAAAGGGTTCAGTCACCTCACACCCGCGCCGGTAGTCATCAATGCCGCCCGCTACCGGCAAGATGGCAATCATTACTACCTCTACCGACTGGCGTTTACACAAAAAGTCTTCGCCACGGTGTTGTACTTTGCGTATAAAGGCACAATCACACCACAGTCGCTGTGACCGACCTCAATGGTAGCGTTATTATCTAAACCAGGCCCGTAGCCAGCTTTTCACAGTTTACCTATTCACACTCCAGGGGCGCCACAAGTTTACGTGGGGTTATATTTTTCACAATGCAGAGGGCCCGCATGTTCACGTGGGGGCTCATAATGCAGAAGGTTTCATTTCTAACTGGAAGAACAATGAAGTGGGTGTGAGATTGGTGGACCATGTGGTTTCGTCTTGTATTCTTTCATCTTATATACAAACACCACATTAGCATCCCCAGCAGGCCCATAACGAGGTCGTTTTGAGGGTGCGTTTTCAAACAAAGTGGGACTCATATGTAGTCTGTGGAGATTGGTCCCATTTTGTTGCCTGATTAAGTCTAATTTACACCCAATTGTATTCATAAAAGCCAACACGCAGTGATAGTATGTTGTTAATATAACTGAATTATTTACTCGAAACCCTTCTCCGTGTGTGCAATTGTTTTTAATATGTTCATATTAATATAATAAACGAGGCACTGAGGAGTGTGTGTATCCAAGTTATTTTTCAGAATAAACAGTTAACGTGTGACATTTACAATATTGTTTTAACTCAATTAATACTTTATATTTATGTGATCTGATGTGCAAAAGTTCCATAATTTATCATAAATATAATTAAGTTAGTAAATTAGCAAACCTTTATAAAACGCGCCCTGTAAATAGAAGATTTGAAAAAATTATTATCATCTTGTGGAATTTTAATTAAATTCTAGGTGTCAAGCAGTCAAGTACCATATCCTGTACACCACACTAACTCCAGGAAACACAGTCTGTATTTTACAACTATACGGAACACAAAATGGATATAATAATACATAACAAAAGCCCTTCACACATTATTGCCTCCTCATAAGCGATAAGGCTCCCCCTTCTGAGATCTACAAACATGCAACTAGCAACGACAATATTTCGGCAACCATACAGCCACACAATTACACGATTTCTCATCAGCACGCGCATTTTAAAATAGGTGAAGCTAATTTTTTTGTATTGGTTAAATACAATTATTAATAGAAATTCGCATTCCAGCTCAATAGTTTGACAATTATGATTTGTGTTAAGCCAGAATAGTTTGTCTACCTGGTTTGCAGCTTGTAAGAAATACACTCGCAACACATCTTAAGTTATTGATTGTTGAGAATAGCCTCTTTGACAGTCGGTAGTTACCTTAATCAGCATACCAAAATTAAAAAGCTGCACCTTTCGTTCACTTTTTAACAGAGTTCTGATCAAAAATAATGAATTATTTTATATGGCTTAATTAATGTGCTCATAATTGTTAAATCATCGTCACCCCTTTCATTCACCAGTATTTTGTTTGCATCTATAACCTCTTAGTGACTACAGTTAGGACTCATAATTTTATGTTTGGTGTAAAACTGGCTTCTTGTGTATTTGATACCCCAAGCGGTTTCATAAGAGGAGACCCTGGGTTAGTGGGAAGTCAAGACTAACTCATCACGGTGTTCCACAGGGCTCGGTCCTAGGTCCACTACTATTCAACACGTACATTTTACATATTGCGGACATCTTCGAACGCCATCAGATCCGCTATCATATATACGCGGACGACACCCAACTGTATGCTGCGTGTTCGCCCTCGGATCATGCCGATGCACAACGAAAAATCGACGAATGTATACGTGACATAAAATGATGGCTGAATTGCAACCATCTCCTACTAAACGCGACGAAAACAGAAGCCATCGTTTTTCGTTCTAGCACCGCCCGCTCGCCTTCTGTAGTGTCCACCATCGATGTATGTATGTGGGTCCACCATATCACTGACGCCGACTGTTCGTGATATCGGTGTTATACTTGACAGCAGACTTGACATGTCGGCTCAAGTGTTGAAGGCCTGTCGTTCTGCTTACTCCAATCTATTTCGCATTGCCAAGATACGAACAAGCCTGACTATTACAGCATGTAAGAGTCTCGTTCACTCCCTTGTTACATCACGGCTCGACTACGGGAACGTTGCCCTGTATGGCATCTCCGACCGCCTCTTGCACCGTCTTGAGATGGTGCAGCGCTCGGCGGCCAGAGTCTATCTGCGAATCAGGCGGGGCGATCGGCGAAGCATGACGGCCTCATTGCAACAGCTCCACTGGTTGCCCGTGAAGTATAAATATAATAGATATGCATACATAATAATGTGTGTATGTACCATTTCGGAAACCAGTAAAGTAATTAATTAACAGAAAAACACCTTTTAATTGTATGATAAATAGGGGGTCAGTGGCTCCGAATAAGACATATTGTCGCTATTATAGGAGCCACCGCAGTTATGACAAATATTTTTTAAATATATGATGGCCTTTCAAGTTATGTGTCTATCTAATTTATACAATCGTGTGAATTATACGTGACAGTAAATGTTCTTTATAGCGATTGATATAATCAAAACTGTGTATGTACATGATTACTAAAATGTTCGTCCATTTATTAACAATTAACATTACTGATTTTGGTTACATGAAAACAAATTTTCAGGAGAAGGTTTTTAGTGTAAATTGCAAAGCCTCGCAGGCTATGAGTATATATATTTTCTTTCACTATTTCAGGAGTGTCATTTATAATGTATGGGAAGTTATATTTAAGACATTGTATTGCAAATTCATGTTTAGTTCTGGCAGTATGTACAGCCTGTATATATTTTTAGATTTCTGTGTGTCACGGTGGTGTATATTAACATTTAATGTAAACTGCCAGTTTAATAAGTAAAGGCTCTGTGTGAAAATTGTATCCACTTGACGTTATTGTACGAACAGCTTTGTTTCTGAATTTTCATCAATCTGTTTCCTTTGTATCTCCATGCCATAACACAATCGTTTATATGTGATAATATTAACTATTCATATAACAATTTTTTATTTCTAAAGGTAATATATGTTTTAGCCTATTTAATATGCCAATCATTTTTGCAAATTTTTAAAAACAAAATTCTGTATGTCTTTTCCAATTTAAATTTTAATCCAGGGTTAACCCTAGGAAATTAAATTCATCCACTTTTTCAATATATGTATTATCTATTTTAACTGTAAAGGGTTGTGTATCTTTATTGGGGACATACAAAATCATATACTTAGATTTAGTGATAATTTATTTATACTTAGCCACTCAACAACTTTGGAGAGTTCACTGTTTATTAAAGATTCAATTGTGTTATATTGTACACTATTACTTAAATATTTTATAGTAGTAAATAACGTGGTGTCATCTCCATACATTATAAACTGATATATGCTACTAGCTTGTGAGAAGTCATTTATATATATAATAAATAACAATGGCCCAAGGATTCAACCTTATGGGACACCAACTGCTATTGGAAGAATTTCAGATTCTATTTCTTCAATTTCAACATACTGTTTCCGATTGTTTAAATAATTTTTGTACAAAAGTAGAGCTGCATCGTCAATGCCATAATATTGTAATTTATTTAATAAAATGGTGTGGTCAATAATGTCAAAAGCTTTAGAAAAATCGAGAAATATGTTAATCGGAACGTCATTGTTATCCATTTGCGTTATAATTCTAATGCAGCACATTCAGTTGAATGTTTAGATCTAAAACCGTACTTACTGATTGTCAAAAAGCAGATTTATATCATTAAAATATGCTGATAATTGAGTAAAAATAATTTTCTATATTATTTTAGCAATCGTTGAAAGTAGAGAAATGGGCCTGTAATTTTTTGGATAATGTTGGATCATCTTTCTTATATGTAGGAATTACTTTTGCAATTTTGAGTTTATCAGGAAACATTCCTGTGTTTAACACTTGATTTATTAATATAGTTTATTATTTCATTATTGCAGGATCAATTATTTTTTATTAATTTTGAAGAAATACCATCAAATCCACAACTATTTTTAAACACTATCCAGCAGCTTTTAGGAGGGGGGGTTAAAGCTTTTGAGAAACATGGAATACGTACAATTGGTGGCTCACATTTTAAAGATGCAATGTTGTGGGGGGTTCACATTTTGGAGAAAGGGGGTTCACAAAAAGGGCCCCGTGAAGCCCCGGCTACGGGCCTGTAAACTGCTAAACACGAGACCCTTTTCTATTCAATCACTCAACCGAATCCTCTCGCAGCGGCACAGTTATTAGTATCGGCTCCGTGTCCTACATGTTAAGGCATCCGAAACATGCACCATACTGTACATACTGATACGTTCTTATTTGCTTTGTGTTTTCTCACGCAGTGTTTCTGAGTTCAAGAATCTCAGTGATTGCTGGACCGAGTATGGCAATATGTTTGACATAATTTATAAAGCCAACAAATCATAATGTACGGTTGTTGTTTAAGCCGTCTAGAACAATAATTGGTCTTCGATGCTGGAGACCAGAACGGAAATAATTAACATTATATGTTAAGAAGAACCCGTGTGTGTGTGTTTGTGTGTGTGTGTGTGCGTGTGCGTGTGCGTGTGCGTGTGCGTGTGCGTGTGCGTGTGCGTGTGCGTGTGCGTGTGTGTGTGTTTGTGTGTGTGTTTGTGTGTGTGTCTGTGAATTAGTGTGTGAGTGTGTTTGTATGTATGTGTGTGTGTGTGTGTGTGTGTGTGTGTGTGTGTGAGTGTGTGTGTGTGAGTGTGTGTGTGTGTGTGTGTGTGTGTGTGTGTGTGTGTGTGTGTGTGTGTGTGTGTGTGTGTGTGTGTGTGTGTGTGTGTGTGTGTGTGTGTGTGTGTGTGTGTGTGTGTTGTCAGTTCGACAATTCACTGACACCGTGTTATCTCTGCATTGAACTAAAAAATAATGGTACAACGTGCCAGCCTTGGGCCCTCGACGATCAAAACAAGTGTTGCAGTTTACATTCAAAACACTAGCGTGTATTCAGCTCATGTTCAAACTTCTTTTCTCATAATGTTGAAAATATCTTGACATTCTAGTTTTTGAACGAGGTGTTCGAAAGCCAGCCTGATTAAAAACGTTGGACGGTGAAGACGTTAGAAGAAACATGTGCTATAAAAACAATCTAGATTTTATGATAATATCGATCCGATTTTAATTTCAACCCTCAGTGTTCTGTATTTAAATTGAGAACAGCCTAGAGTGTTTTATTCTACATTGCAGAACACTACCGTAGTGTTTTCGATGGTGTTTTCAACTTATTCCACCGGTCAGGAAGTATCGACAGTGAATTCACAACTTCGACAAACATGCATAGTCAAAAGCTTTAGAAAGATCGAGAAATATGTTAATCGGAACGTCATTGTTATCCATTTGCGTTATAATTCTATCTACTAATTCTAATGCAGCACATTCAGTTGAATGTTTAGATCTAAAACCGTACTTACTGATTGTCAAAAAGCAGATTGATATCATTAAAATATGCTGATAATTGAGTAAAAATAATTTTCTATATTACTTTAGCAATCGTTGGAAGTAGAGAAATGGGCCTGTAATTGTTGGATATTGTTGGATCATCTTTCTTATATGTAGGAATTACTTTTGCAATTTTGAGTTTATCAGGAAACATTCCTGTGTTTAACACTTGATTTATTAATATAGTTTATTAGTTCATTATTGCGGGATCAATAATTTTTTATTAATTTTGAAGAAATACCATCAAATCCACAACTATTTTTGAACACTATCCAGCAGCTTTTAGGGGGGGGGGGGTTAAAGCTTTTGAGAAACATGGAATACGTACAATTGGTGGCTCACATTTTAAAGTTGCAATGTTGAGGGGGTTCACATTTTGGAGAAAGGGGGTTCACAAAAAGGGCCCCGTGAAGCCCCGGCTACGGGCCTGTAAACTGCTAAACACGAGACCCTT
Source organism: Escarpia spicata (assembly GCA_963995525.1). NCBI lineage: Eukaryota > Metazoa > Annelida > Polychaeta > Sabellida > Siboglinidae > Escarpia > Escarpia spicata. Next base: position 21,469,022 of record OZ023208.1, read on the forward strand.
TTCTATTGAATCACTCAACCGAACCCTCTCGCAGCGGCACAGTTATTAGTATCGGCTCCGTGTCCTACATGTTAAGGCATCCGAAACAGGCACCATATTGTACATACTGATACGATCTTATTTGCTTTGTGTTTTCTCACGCAGTGTTTCTGAGTTCAAGAATCTCAGTGATTGCTGGACCGAGTATGGCAATATGTTTGACATAATTTATAAAGCCAACAAATCATACTGTACGGTTGTTGTTTAAGCCGTCTAGAACAATAATTGGTCTTCGATGCTGGAGACCAGTACGGAAATAATTAATATTATATGTTAAGAAGAACCCGTGTGTGTGTGTGTGTGTGTGTGTGTGTGTGTGTGTGTGTGTGTGTGTGTGTGTGTGTGTGTGTGTGTGTGTGTGTGTGTGTGTGTGTGTGTGTGTGTGTGTGTGTGTGTGTGTGTGTGTTTGTGTGTGTGTGTGTCTGTGAATTAGTGTGTGAGTGTGTTTGTATGTATGTATGTGTGTGTGTGTGTGTGTGTGTGTGTGTGTGTGTGTGTGTGTGTGTGTGTGTGTGTGTGTGTGTGTGTGTGTGTGTGTGTGTGTGTGTGTGTGTGTGTGTGTGTGTGTGTGTGTGTGTGTGTGTGTGTGTTGTCAGTTCGACAATTCACTGACACCGTGTTATCTCTGCGTTGAACTAAAAAATAATGGTACAACGTGCCAGCCTTGGGCCCTCGACGATCAAAACAAGTGTTGCAGTTTACATTCAAAACACTAGCGTGTATTCAGCTCATGTTCAAACTTCTTTTCTCATAATGTTGAAAATATCTTGACATTCTAGTTTTTGAACGAGGTGTTCGAAAGCCAGCCTGATTAAAAACGTTGGACGGTGAAGACGTTAGAAGAAACATGTGCTATAAAAACAATCTAGATTTTATGATAATATCGATCCGATTTTAATTTCAACCCTCAGTGTTCTGTATTTAAATTGAGAACAGCCTAGAGTGTTTTATTCTACATTGCAGAACACTACCGTAGTGTTTTCGATGGTGTTTTCAACTTATTCCACCGGTCAGGAAGTATCGACAGTGAATTCACAACTTCGACAAACATGCATAGTATAGGTCTATATGCCCAACGGACCAGGAAGTAAAATACGATTACACTACCTGACAAGTGCATCCGTTATTTCACCGGTATATATCTCACCTGCAATGCCTTGAACTGTCAATACTATTATCAGCAACTTCGTCAGCGTCACTGTCGCCATGGCTCTCGGTTATGTCACGGGGACGATCTACTTCGGGGTTTGTAACATAGCGTGAAAAGGGTTCACGCGTCGTCACAGAAGCTGCATTCAGGAAGGTGCACAACAGTCGACTGGGGTAATCATTTAGCCGGCCCCACTGGCTGACTCATAGCATTTTCGTCGCTCAGTGTTATAAGTCGCTGCTTACAATACCTTAACCCATGTTTACATAGCGAACCAAAAAGAAATACACGGTTAATTCATAAGCATACTAACATAGATATATTGAACACGACAGTGTTAACAACTACTTTATTTACCACGCAGTGAACTCGTCATACTAACATTGCGTAATTTATAGAGTTAGTATTTACTGCTGTATAGGCACACGTGGAAAAACGCTTCGGGCCATACAGAACGGTGGACTTCTCTTATCAAGAGAATTCCAGAGTTTAACACCTTTAACTGTAGACACATATTTTTCCAATTAGTACGAGCGTAATAGTGTGTCAACTTGTGTACTTTTCTGGTCGCATGGACAGATTAATACATACTGAAAAGCTGGTGTACATTCTTTTGCAACTGATTATTACATGCCTTAAACATAATCATAGCAGTTCGTAACTCCACTATATCAGGTACGTAAGAACGTGTAGATTATATAATAACCTTGACGTACGTATGGTCCAATCTTTTAGCACCATAGAGTAACCTTATTTCTTTTTTCTGTAGCAAGTCTGGGCATTTAACAATGCTCCACATTTCAGTATATTCCATTACATGAGGCAAAAACCGTGAGTGGTATAATGTACACATGCCACTTCTGTTAATTAAGAAACTAGCTATGTATATAATTGCACTTTGACAGTTTTGATTATATTAAGCAAATGTGATTTTTTCATATTAACTTGTCAACAATCAGAACACCTGAAATGTAACGTGACACATCACAATTATAGAAGATATACGCAGAACATTGCGAACTAACGTCACAGTGCTAATTTGTCCAATTAGCGTGTTAGTCCAGGAGTCAGCTGTATTAAACTGGTCCGGCAGGGGTGGATCCAGAAACCGAGTGTGGGGAGGGGCATTAAAACATCCACTGGCGGCCGAACCAAATGGTGTAGTAGAAATGTTAACATGTAACATGAGCCGCTATCTCTGGTGACATCGGAAGACGGCGGGGGGGGGGGGGGGGGGGTGCTGTTGAAAATATGTCGCCGCCGCGTCGGCGTAACTTCAGCTTATTGTAAACTGAACGGGTGCACATTTCCAAGTAGTTTTCTTACTGCATTGTAATAGTATTTTAACTGCTTATTCAAATATGTTTGAATCAATGCTCGAAAACGTGAGCATTTTGTAAAATTTGCATTTTAAATATGCTGAGTACATGTATAAGTAAAGTTGCCCAGCAGGAGGTCATCGGCACAGTCGAGAGTACGAAGTGAAAATAGCTTAAATTTGGAAACACATTTGTTTTACCTATGTTGCACACAGCTACGAGCGACAAAATACACTCCAACGTAGACATATCCGTGTGAGAACACAGCAGATATATCACGTATTAGAACACAGAACAAAATAAATATAAGTCAAAATAATGCATTGCAAACGTTTACATAAAACTGACATCCCTTTAAAAAAATGCAAAAAAAGCACGTGACGCAGAAGACAGGGAGCAGTCATTGGCATACGAGTCCGGAGGCGTCTTTGCGATTCGCGTATGAAAAGCTAACAGGCGCTTTTAAGCCACGCCCAGCGCGCTTGTGATTTGTCGCTATAGAGCAAGGAGCGTTTGACACTTGTGTCACGCGCGTTTCATTTTGTTTTTCGCGGGGAGATTGTTATATGTTAGCAACTGTTGTCATACTATTATCTTAACACATTATAAACACGAAGCAAATAGGTGCAGTGTGGAACAACAATAATTTATTACCTTTGCATTTATATATATAATAAAATTCTAGAACATGCACAAAACTAATAAATAATTAATTTGACTTTAATAGAGCTAGCATATTAGGGAAGACTATTCTCAATATATAGTAATGTAATCAGTCTTCAAGCTTCATTATGAATATTTGCCATGGCATTGGTGTAAAATTATTAGAATGTTGTTCATTTGGAAGAAGGATCTATGTGGAAATGTTTATACATGCTAGCCAACTAATGTGTTGAAATTTTTATTCAGCATAAATAAACTACAAACTGCCAAAACACATATTTGGTGCTAAAATAATTGAGATTTATTTAAAGTTAGTTTTAAATATTTTAGCAAAAAATAAAATAAACGTGTTCTTATAGATGTATAACATAATGTATACTGAATATAATAGTACAATAATTATGATATATTCGTTCACTCACATACCCATTTGGCATGTTTACTGCAGATCTCGACTCCACTGGGCTTTTACTTACATTCAGAAATTCCACTTATCAGTATTGTCATGGGTCCCTGGCAGTTCGACCTTATCCTGAGTGCACTGTAAATTTTCCTTTATTCTTGCTCTAATAATTAATGTTGTATATAATTATATATATATATGTGCCATTCTCGTGAAAAGTATACAATAACGGTAAAGTAACATGTCAAAAACAAATGTTTAATTATTTGTTTTTAGCGAGTACTATTATTATCAAATGTGCTATTCACATAAAGCAGTGCAACTTGATCTGATCTATTATTACACCTCGAATGTATATTAGCTTACAAAGAATCCCTTTACGTGTGCCACTTCTAGATTCTAGCTATTGGCATTGTTTACCGCAAAGATTGGTTCAGTCCAAAATACGTAGTGAATATAGCTTTGAGGGCAATACAATTGTTTTGCCCTAGTTGCACACTACTGCAAGTGACAACATTTATTCAAACAAAAATATATCACTTTGTACTTTTGAGAAAACAAAACTAAATTAATATTATTCAAAATAACAAAACAACTAAAATCAACTGAAAGCCGACACTCTTCTGAAAAATGACATAAGGGAACGATGCGGGAATATCGAATAATTTTATTTAATTATCGACCTTAAGATAGCTTGAATTAATCACGTAAACCTGTTTGGAACTCATAAAAGTCCACAAATTATCTTATTAAAAGTTTAGCAAAATATATCAAACGGAAAAGGATGAAATTAAAGACAAACTGATAAACTGTTGCAGAACGCTAGACTCAATACAAATGACTGCTCCCAGTCTAAATTTGTTGCATTTAAGGGGGACTACCTGCGGAATAGGTCTTTTCACAATTTATTTACCA
>OZ023208.1:21478510-21505149 GCA_963995525.1 Escarpia spicata
TATACGTTTGATACATACGTTAAAACACCATGATCCGTACACGTACATATGTGAGCATCCAAACACGCGTGCACGCATGCCTTACACGGTTGGATGCGTGCACGCATGCATTACACGGTTGGATGCGTGCACGCATGCATTACACGGTTGGATGCGTGCACGCATGCATTACACGGTTGGATGCGTGCGCATACAAGCACACCACACACGCACACACACACCTATATACATGCACACACGCGCGCACGTATACACACGCACGTGACGACGGGGCGAAGTCCATCGTCGTGATGGCGTGCAGCAACGTAGCTGCGACGACCGAGGTACGTCGACCGGCGTGAAAGGTTCTGTCGGCCGGCGAACGTAGGGATCGGTTCAAATTTTATCTCGGGGTTGTACGTCGTGTCGCGCAGGCCTGTGTAGTCGTAACGGATTAGCTGTGATTTGGGTTGAAGGTGAGGGCGTGGGTAAAAGACGAGGACACGATATATTTAGCCCTCTTCACAACCACACGGTCACATTCATTTATGTCTTGATTGAGTATTGTGGAGCGCAGTAGCGCAGTAGTAAGAACTTCGGACTCTCGACTGAGAGAACCCGGGTTCGAATCCACTGCGGCGGTATCGAACCTTGAGAAAATTCGTTTTCTCTACATTGCTTCAGTTCAGTCGGCTCTATGAATGAGTACCTGGCTATAGACAGTTGATGAATTAATTGCTTCCTAGAGAAGTCGAGATGTTGTTCGATTGAACAGGTCTGTCAGGGAGTAAAGTGTAAAGCGCTATTAGAATTTACCTTTTACCTTTTTTGAGTAGAAGCAAGAGGACTTCTTTTTGAATTGATCAGATATGTCCCAAACTGTGCTCAATCGGAAGCAAAATAAAGGCGCTTTTTCCAAACGTCATTGAATCCTAATGTGCGTGTGCGTGTGCGTGTGTGCGTGTGTGTGTCTGTGCGATTGTGAGTGTGTGTATACGTGTGTGTGTGTGTGTGTGTGTGTATGTGCGTGCATGTTTGCGTGCATGCATGCGTGTTTGTATATTTGTCTATGTGTGTGATCCGATGCGTGTGCGTGCGTGTACGTTTGTCTGTGCGTTTTTATACGTGTGTGTGTGTGTGTGTGGGTGTGTGTCTGTATGTGTGTGTGTGTGTGTGTGTGCGTGCGTGCGTGCGTGCGTGCGTGCGTGCGTACTTGTGCATTTTCTGTGTGTGTGGTCGGGCGCGCGTGCATGCGTGTGTGTAAGTGTTTGTATGCGTAAAAGTAAAACTAGTAGAGGTAAATTCGTATATAGCGCAGTATCCAGTCCACAGGACTGCTCAAAACGCGTTACACTTTACTCCCTGGTAGACCATCTTGACTTCTCTGGGAAGCATTGTGTGTGTGTGTGTGTGTGTGTGTGTGTGTGTGTGTGTGTGTGTGTGTGTGTGTGTGTGTGTGTGTGTGTGTGTGTGTGTGTGTGCATGCATGTGCGTTTGTCTGTGTAAGTGTGCGTGCGTGCTTATGTGTGTGTTTGTGTGTGTGTGTCTGGTTTGTGTGTATGTTTGTGTGTGTGCGTGCGTGCGCGCGCGTGTGCTTGTGCATTTGTGTGTGTGCGATCGGGCGCGCGTTCGTGCTTGTGCATGCGTGTGTGTACGTTTGTCTGTGTAATGTTTGTGTACGTATGTGTGCGTGGGTGCGTGCGTGCGTGCGTGCGTGCGTGCGTGCGTGCGTGCCTGCGTGTGTGTGTGCGTTCGTCTGTGTGAGTGTCTTTGTATGCGTGTGTGTCTATGTGTGCGTGTGTTAGTGTGTGAACGAACGTGTGTGCGCGTGTACGTGCGTGCGTATGGTTGTATGTGCTGGTTTGGTGCGCAAGTATCTATATAATATGTGAATATAAATACCACCTACGAACAGAGAATTCTGGGCTTGTATATTTGCTACACATTATAGGGCCTACTATCCCCGGCGCCGGAGCATAACACAATGTCATTGCTAAACATACAAAACCGACTTAACACCCTTGTTTGTCTACATATTTTAGGGAGCTTTGCTTCTAAGCAAGGGTCAAGGGTCGCTAGCTGTCAGAACAAACCCACAAGCCTTGACCTGCCGACTGTGACAGTAATCGATCGTAGACAGGAAGGTTACCGAGTTTCGACCGTCAAGAGTACGTGCCTCAATGTGTGTTAGAGTACTAATAAGTCAACGTTTTGTTAACTAATCCCGGCTAGACCAGAGAGGGGAGGCATCTACATAACCAGTGTTTAACATATTATTCGACTTATGAAGAATATCGTTACATTTTCTGTTAATTATAAAATGGTTGTTTACAGTGTATAATGTGTATGCATTGTATTTTTTGATTATGCATTCCAGTACTATATATTACGGGGGATTGATCGCTTAGTCATCGAGCTAAATCGTTTCTAGAAATAATATTGGTGTATGTGATGCCCGTCTTCATCTTAATCATAATAATCATCATTATCATCATCGTCGTCATTGACGTCGTCGTCGTTGTAGTCGTCATCATCGTCATCATCGTCATTATCGTCATCAGCAACGTTGTCGTCACCATAATCGTCATCATTATCACCCTCATAATCATTACCATCACTGTATGTCGTAATGGAAGCAGTAGAAACGTATCCCCTCGACACTTGTTCTACGTCAGTGATAATACCCCAGCTGGCTGAAGTGCTGTGTCCCAATTTTTTGCAGTTTATGTTCTCGTTGCTTTCCTTATAATGCAAACTAAGTGTAATGTGTGTCTTTCCTCCAATTAATTAATACTTACTTCCACAAATGTATTGAATAATGCAATTTGCCTCTCCGTATGACATGAATTATGCATAATTATTTACATACTTTGTATCCGTATGCTACTGGTTTCCACGCATTGTTTACTTTTCACACTTATCCGCGTGTTAACATAATTTATAATACGATATAATTACTTGCAGTGGATTCCATTTAAATTCAGTTAATTAGTTATCGCACACATAATGCAAATTCCAATTAGCTGGTCGCATTGTTTTTTTTTTTTTGTCTTGCTAATTGTATTCCGATTACTATTGTCATTAAGTCATACCAGTGGGAAGACCGGTCCGGATACGTCCGGTCACGACACGTATCGTTCATAATGTTTTTTCTATACATTCCTTTTTTGTTTATTATTATTGTTGCACAGACATATATTTCTTGTATGGTGACAGATATGGTGACATGTACTTCTTGCATGATGACAGATATGGTGACATGTATTTCGTGCATGATGACAGATATGGTGACATGTACTTCTTGCATGATGACAGATATGGTGACATGCTACACTTCGTATGACTATAGTAAAACAAGGCTTTTGGTTTACAGTGGACAGTCGGTTGCTACGCTACATGTTTTCAAACATAATTACTCATTTAAAGAATGCTAGCTAACGAATCATTCCCCTGGTGTCAAGGTACTAATGTGAATTCTTTATTTAATGTACTACAGCTAAATGAGGTTGCTGATGAAAATATTCAACCAATACGTCATTCGACATATTATGATCTTGACAATTTTAAACTACTAGCAGAAACAAATAACGAACGATTTAGTATACTTAGCTCAAACATAGAATCTGTTAATGCAAAATTCAGCGAAATTGAAGCCTTCTTAGAGGAACTTAACCAGATGAAATTTAAATTTAGTGTAATATGTTTTCAGGAATGCTGGCTCTCAGATAATGATGATCTATCACACCTACAAATCGATGGATATCATTGCATTACACAAGGCAAAACATGTAGCACTAAAGGTGGGCTACTCATTTACTAAAGCAACAAATATAATTTCAAAGTTGTTTTGTCCTTAAATCAGTTTCAACATTGGGAAGGACAATTTATCAACATAAGTGGAGGTGGGCTCTTAAAAGATATTATCATTGGAAATATTTACCGACCTCCAAGAGACCTCAGTGAAAATTATAAACAGTTTTTTAGCGAATTCACACCAATTATCTCATCCTTTGACAAATCAAAATCCGACATCATTATTGCCGGTGATTTCAATATGAACCTTCTTAAAATTAACGAAAGAGAGGTTTTTGGTGATTTTTTTGATTTATTAATATCTTATAGCTTTTACCCACATATTACACTCCCTACAAGATTTTCAAATAATAATGGAACACTAATAGATAACTTGTTTTGTAAATTAACCGATCCTGCAATAACACCAAAATCAGGTATTTTAACGAAACAATTATCGGACCATCAACCATATTTTACCTTTCTAAACAAAGTTCCCCACAAAGAACCACCACCTAAATATATTAAAATTAACATGCAAAATCAAGAAGCAATTTTCAAATTCATAAATGAAATCACCTCATCAGATGTTTATAATAAACTTGATCAGTCACCTTTTGCTAATCCAAACATAAACTATAACATTTTACATGAATTAATAAAATGCGCAAAAAACAAGCATATGCCATATAAAACAGTTAAGTTCAAAAAATACAAGCACAAAAAATCAACATGGATCACATTCGGCCTGCTCAAATCAATACGATACAGAGACAAATTATATAAGAAACTCAAAATGACTGTGCCTGATTCACCCGAAAATTTAGCAATTCGGACTAACCTGATAACGTATAATAGCATACTTAAAAAAAAGTATACGAACAGCCAAACAAATGCATTATGAATCTTCTTTTAATAAATACAAAAATAATATTAAAAAAACTTGGGAAACTATAAGCGATATTCTGTCCAGAACACGAGAAAAGAAAACTTTCCCTAAATCGTTTATATATAGTGACGAAATTATAACAAACAAAACGATAATTGCAAACACATTTAATACATTCTTTACCACTATTGGCTCAAATTTGACCAAACAAATCAACAATCCTACTAATAGAAACTACAGATATTATCTGAATGAGAAGTACAGTAATTCATTTAATTTTGAAAGTGTTGACGAAGAAACTATATCTAAAACAATAGCTAATATGCAACCAAAAACAAGTTGTGGGAATGACGGTATTTCATCACGACTACTAAAATTAGCTAAGCCAGCGGTGATAAAATCATTAACATTAATTACAAATCAAATATTAGCTACAGGTATCTTCCCTGATAAACTTAAAATCGCTAAAGTAATACCAATCTTTAATAAAGGTGACAATACCCAATTCAGCAATTATAGACCAATATCACTATTACCAGCTATATCAAAAGTAGTTGAAAAGATAATTTACAACCAATTAGATTCCTTTTTCAAAAGGCAAAATCTCTTGTTCGAAAACCAATATGGATTTAGAACGGAACATAGCACTGAATTTGCTGTTCTTGAATTAACTGACAGGATAATAACACACATGGATAGAAATGAAATTCCTATAAATATTTACCTAGACCTTTCAAAAGCTTTCGATACTCTCGATCATAAGATATTACTAAACAAATTAGAATATTATGACGTAAAAGGTGTAGCATTAAGTTTAATTAGAAACTACTTAACAGATAGAAAACAGTATGTTGAAATAGAGGATGTAAAATCAGAAATGCATAATATTTCAACTGGCGTACCTCAAGGCTCAATTTTAGGCCCTCTGTTGTTTATTGTATACATTAATGATTTTGCCAAGGCCAGCCAAAAGTTTAACTTTATAATGTACGCTGATGATACCACCCTGTCAGGTACTCTTGACTCATTTTCAACATATGAACAAAATGGAAACGTAGACGTTGCTATAAATAGAGAACTGGGAAAAATTAGTGATTGGCTAAAACTTAACAAATTATCTCTAAACTTAAGCAAAACTAAGTACATGCTTTTCACAACAGGCAGAAGAAAAAATGTGACTTCCCCATTATTAATCATAGATAACACTACTATTAATAGAGTGGCAGAATTTAATTTTCTTGGAATAACTTTTAATGAACAATTTAACTGGAAAAATCACATTGACAAAATTTCAAATAGGGTTTCAAGGACGTTAGGTGTATTGAATAGACTAAAGTGACAATACAATCTGGCGGTGTCATTGCACCGTCGCTGTATTTTTAACATATAAAAAGTCGTGGACTACATTTAAGTAGTTAGTGAATCGTACTGAATAGCATACACGCAAACAGCACCCAGCTCTACGGGGGCGTCCCCCAAGTTTGGAACTGAAAGTCGAAAGATCTACGTGGACGCATATTTGTTGTTACTAATTATTTTGTTTTTGTGTGTACCGCTTTAAATTGAATAGAATCAATATAATATCAAAGGTATTTGTGAAATAAATTAGGTGTAATAAAATAATAATAATAATAGTAAGCATTTACAGAGCGCCGAGTATCCAGAAAGAAACCTGCTCAAAGGTTCTGACAATAGTAAAATATCAGTAAAATACATTAAATGAGCTAAACATATTCTATGACAACATAAAAGATTATATTATTTAAGAGTAACACTTAAAGTTATATAAAATGTAAGTTAGATAATCCCGAGTAAATATTAGCATAGTATATGAAAAATATTTAAAAAAAACATTATTTAAATGAATTAACCGATTAATACGTAAAATGAATAATATACTTAAATTAATTATACATAGATATATTTATGAATTAATAAAATATAAAATGTAACTGTAGCTGCGGAGTGCTATCGAAGTGAATGAACTTTTGTTGCACCTCTCTGAGAGTGATAACCTTGTTTACTTCAATCGGTACACACAGACACCAAGGAGTACATTTTCCTATACCAAACACTGATTACATATATTCTTAGTGTACGATATACGCATACATTTAATAGTAACGAATGTGTATACCACAATATACACCAACATGTAATGCATCGACGTACAAAGTTGAAATTATAAGATATAATAGCGAATGTGTGTGTACGCGATTTACTGAAAATGTGGACATCGGCTTCGGATGAATTGCTACTAGAGAACACCGTTATGGACAAGAGCCAGGCCGAGAGTCAGCAGTGCAGTTGAGTGCTTTGAATTCCGTCGGCAATCGGGCCAGTGCGGTGGTAGGGGTAGTGGCTGGTTTGATATTTTGTGTAACTTCTTGGGGCGATGCTGTAACATCACTTACGGGCATAATTATTATTTTAATTAATTATTTTGACGTCATACAGACAATTTTATATAGTAGATTTTTTAAAAGAACGATACTGATGCATTGACGTGACGAATTCAGCCGGCAGTTTTAATTTTAAGTCATGCATATTGTGTTTAATAATGATTATTTAATATCTTTTATAATTATTATAGCATATGTACTTGCACATTAGTGTGAGGGGTTATTTACATTAATCTTTGGATGGTTTCAGCTCGATCAAGGTTGAAAACATCTATGTTTTTATCTTTATTGTGTAGTGCATGCTTACAAAAATAATATAATTCAACTGTAATATATTCAACTGATATAACACTAAGAGGGAGCATATTTATATATTTACATATGGTCTCAAAAATCTATGTTGTCGCATATGCAGTACTATGTTCAGCAAACTTGCAAACAAACAAGACTGTCAAATATAAAATAAATGATTGGACCCTGGAACGTATACAATGCAAAATATGTGCATTCGTATGGTTATTTTGGAATTATTACTTCCAATTTGGACCCACTAATATTACCACAGAAGTAGGATTTAAGGTGGCCAATTTGTTGGTAGGGTTCCCCAACATGTCTGTTTATGGTAGCAAAAGCTGGGAACAATGCAAGCGAGTAAGTGATTTTATAAAGTGCTGCACTTATGTGAGAATCGACCATATATATATATCATATAATATGTATGTATAATGATTATATTTGGCTAGACAAGTCAGCGTTGACGCTGTCACTGATGTTACACGTTCCGTTCTTTGTCATCTGCAGCGGGCGGGCGGGCGGGCGGGCGGGCGGGCGGGCGGGCGGGCGGGCGGGCGGGCGGGCGGGCGGGCGGGCGGGCGGGCGGGCGGGCGGGCGGGCGGGCGGGCGGGCGGGCGGGCGGGCGGGCGGGCGGGCGGGCGGGCGGGCGGGCGGGCGGGCGGGCGGGCGGGCGGGCGGGCGGGCGGGCGGGCGGGCGGGCGGGCGGGCGGGCGGGCGGGCGGGCGCACATATAGAAACCTCTTGGTATATGTCTTGTCGGTTGATGTTGACGTGGGATGTGTGCGTGCGTGCGTGCGTGCGTGCGTGCGTGCGTGCGTGCGTGCGTGCGTGCGTGCGTGCGTGCGTGTGAGGTAGGGGGCGTGCGTGTGCATCTCCGAATGCGTTTGTGAAATTGACAGATTGTGTGCCGGACGTACGGGCATCTTCACTTCGTCTACAGAATCGGAATCGACATCGGCGCCTTCAATCAGATTATTAATTCGTAAGTCAGGCCGCGTTTCATTTCTTGTTACTAGTGATAGTTTTATAGGTGTTCTATCACGTAAGACGATTGCACGTGTACGAGCGGCTGGTGTGTAAACAATCGTGGAAGTTATATTCTGAAATTAGTATACTCCATATGTTGATGTTTCTATGTCAACCATTTCATACTCGCTAATCTTAAAAATAATTATAATAATGTTGCTTATTATATTAGTTTTAAAACATCAATAGGTCTCACTTTATGTCAATAATATGCAATCACTAGTTTCAACGTCGTTTATTGCATTTGGTGACCGTCGGCCTTTTTATTACATTTTATGTATTTATTATTACAAGTCAACATCCGGTCGATATCAATCCTTAATTGTTCTTTCGCGCACTTTCCTATGTTGATATTGTCATGATGAACGAGGTCATACATTGTTCAATTTGTTACAATTATATCGACAAATATTCATGTGCTATAATTATACACAACAATGACCAACATCAGTTACATTTATATTTATTACGTATACGCTGTTGTCGAAACATCGTCTCCACCATTTTAAAATATTATGTTTAACAGGTAGACAACAGCAAGTGCTTTTCAAGACATCATGCTAAGTATAAGGAGATTCTGACTAAACGTTTATTCTGATAATAATCACCGTGTTTTCTCGTAAACACACGCTCCTCAGAGACCACGCACACTATTGCTGCTGGGAGAATTTACACTTTCCGTGGTAGAGTTTGTTCATCATAGGACTGGGGTCGTAGTAGATATCGAAGGAGCAGATCTTCATGTCGTCATCGAGGGTGGCGACGGCCGAGCCGACGAGCTCGATGCGTTCGTTGGTAGGCGCGTTGCCGTAGAACTCGCCTTCATAGTCGGCCCAGTGACGCCACGTGAACGACACCGTCGGCGGACCTACAACGAACGCAGGATTATTATGTTACAGGAGAAATGTCACAGGAAATAATGTCACAGGAAAACAGATAAACATTTAAAATATACATATAATTGTTAAAATTGTATAGATGTGTGTGTGTCTGTGTGTGTGTGTGTGTGTGTGTGTGTGTGTGTGTGTGTGTGTGTGTGTGTGTGTGTGTGTGTGTGTGTGTGTGTGTGTGTGTGTGTGTGTGTGTGTGTGTGTGTGTGTGTGTGTGTGTGTGTGTGTGTGTGTGTGTGTGTGTGTGTGTGTGTGTGTGTGTGTGTGTGTGTGTGTGTGTGTGTGTGTGTGTGTGTGTGTGTGTGTGTGTGTGTGTGTGTGTGTGTGTGTGTGTGTGTGTGTGTAATTAATGGTTACAATGTTATACATACAATCTGATAAGCGTCACATATATCATAAAACTTTCTTGTCCTCAATTATTAAAGGATTTGCAAGATTTTAAATTTAATATATATAATTATTGTTAAGCAGAGTATGGGTCTATCTTGGTTTGTTTGTTTGTTTGTTTGTTTGTATGTCCGTCCGTCCGTATAAAGCTGACATTTAGGAGTACTAGCTGACACATTACGGGGTTTATTTAAAGCGGGTGGCCCCTGTGGAATGTCGACCTTGAGGGCAACTTTTCTAAAGGCTATACAGATAAAAACGCCAGCTACAAATATGCCATTGCGTGCAGAAATGTTGAAAAGTGTTCACGTTACTACATTTTGTATTTGAATGCAATAAGCTGAAGAACCGAATTACTGTTATGAATTAGGAAAAGACGGCATAGTAAAGCTTGGCACAATTTGATAAAATAGTATCATGTGTTGGGTTAAATATTGATCAAGCATTTTACTTTTAGAAGGAGAGGACCGGACTTACGTGTAAATGCACTGAACTTTGGTGGTAGGCCGGATTTAAATTGGCCACCCCAACCTTCCTCAATACCGCCATCAGACTGGTGACAGACCCACCATCGTTACTGCTGCCGTCAGATAAGTGCAGGGCGTTTTTTACCATAAAATGTGGGGGATGTGGGAAAGACTGATAACCATCTCAGGCAGGAAAAAGGCCTGCTAGAGAAGGATAGCATAGCAAAAACACTAACTAAATAACGTTAAATAACTATCGTTTTGTGTTATTAAATATATCGTCATCGTATATATAAGAGGTCCGGTGATCCAAGGAAGCGAATGAACGTAGAACGAAGCGAGTGAACATCGATGCTTCGGAGGAGATGCGCTTACAATGATCCATAGTTAGCGTATTAATACTATATTTCCCTTACCCGAGAATACTTCGAGCACTTCCCACGCGAACCCAGCGGGGAAGCATTTCTTGAAGGCTTTCTGCGACTCCTCATTGGAGAGATTGGCCGTGTCGTACAGCGGACTGTCCTCCAGGAACATCAGGTAGTTGCCCATGGCGATATTGTCCTTCAGATTTAACTTCCGGCCGCCATTGACGGTGATGACGAACTTCTCGCGGTTCACCGTTCCCCAATCCTGCGATGTGGAGTTTTGTGTGGTTTTGTATAATTAGAATAACACTTGTTGCACGACAAATTGATTGATGCGGCGACATCAGAAATACATAATCATCGCTGACGTAATAGTTGAAATAAAGAGATTCGCAACGTTGGCAGTTAGTCCAGTAGAAATCAGCACATTTTTAACCAAACCCGGACATTTTGGTTAAAAAGCCAAATTTAGTTTTAAGATGACCAGTAGTATGTCCTGAACTTCCAGTAGAAAAAAAACCAAAATCAACCCTGGGGAACCTCGATTTGTTTCATGAACAATATACGTACCCTATCAGTCGCTTTTTGTAACATTTTCTTTTTATCGGCTGTCCATACATAGATGCAAATGAGTTTTTTGCAGCGCACTGACTTCCACTGGCCAGCAAGTTAACGGTTAGGATATTGGAGTTGATTTGTATTTTATGTAACCGTTAACTCGCTAATATAAGAAATCAAGTGTTTGCCACAAAATTAGATCTTACCATTGTGTATCGAAAGCCAATGTTTTAAAATCCAAACACGAGCGATAATATCACATATATATTAATTGGACCAAAATTCGTAGTACCTAATAGAACAAACCGTTTTCGAAAACCCCCTCAAGACACTTTATGCAATGGGTGTATATTCTAAATAAATAACAACTATTGTATTAATTACTTGCTTACAGATTGTTAGAAAAGTTATAATAAATTTATGTAATGATTGTTACGGATTCTTATACATTTATGCTTGAGCAATTTGAAAATGTGTAGTATGGAAAGCCAAACATGACATTGTTCATAATTTTGTAGCCAAGGCGTAACGGTAGATCTTCGTTGATATTTTGGTGAAGAATTCATAGTTAGTAAGATAGCATTCTAAATCCGAAATCTCTGTTTGAGTAATTGTATAAAGTAAAGTTAGCAACTGTTGTTGAACATATTACCCATAATTATAGTACACATAGTCATATTATGAAGATTGTGTAGAAAATAGTCATACATCTTTTTCAGGAACGGGTCGCTGATATGGAGCAATGTGTCATTTGTCAAGAAGGTGGTGGTGGCCTGATGGCTAAACTTAGAAAGAAAGGATAGATTCTTTGGTGGCGGTGTCAAAACAACGAGGTGATGGGTTTGGCTGAACAATAAAATAATGTAGGTGATCATTATGTCCATGAAAAATGTAGAAAGACTTACACTGCCTCAAAAATGTGACTAAATCATCTCAGGCAACAAACCAAGGAACCCGAACAGAAGCGACGTAAATTGGGCAAGATCCTTTTCGCTGATGTGTTGGTTGGACGTAACACTTCAGTGCCTTCAGACAAAAGTAGTTTTCTTTCAAACAAGCACACACACACAATAAATAGCAACTCATTAATCTCCTCTCTACTTACCTGCTGAAAGAAGGTGTCGAGGTGCGTCACGCTGACGAGGAAGGAGATGCGGATACTACAATTGCGAAATGTACCTAGAAGTTGCATAATCCCACGAGAACGTGTGTATCCGTTGTGATGATGCAGATCTGCTTGTAATCCTGCTTTACCATGCGCCTGAGAAGTCCACCATTTACATGCAAACCAAGCAAACACTGATAAGTATCAGCGCTGGTCAACATGCTCTCGGAAAGGAAATGTGTAAGTGCTTGCCATTTGCACACGCTATGTCTGGCTGTGACACCACGTCAGCTATCTACGGTATTGGCAAAGTCAAACACATGAAAGTTCTAGGATCTTCAACAGAACTGAGAACATCCTTTGCCATATTCGGGAGTAACACCGCACCGAGTGCCGACATTGCAAAAGCTGGGGAGCAGTATATGGTTTCGCTTTACACCAAAAGCAACTGAAATGTAAGTCTCTACGATCTACGATACGTGCACATAATTTCATCAAAGTATGTCGCCATTGAAAGAATGCCACCGACAAGTCAAGCGTGCTACTTCCATTCACTCAGAGTGCACCTACAGGTTTCTACTTGGGTTAATCTGAAGACGGTATTGCACAGAAAGAAGTATGGCTTCCACTGTGACGCACACTCAGTAGTGCCCGTCATCACAAACAAAGAATGAGCACCCGAAAATCTTCTACAAGAGATCCGTTGCTCTTGCAAGCGCCAAGATAATTTGTGTGTGTCTTGCAACTGCTCAAAGAAGCGTCTTGCCTGTAATGTCCACTGCAAATGTCAAGGACAGTGCGCAAACAGCCCTACTCTTGTGCAGCTACACGACAGTGACGACGATGACAATGCTGATGATGATGTTTAACAAATGATGTATTATATTAGTTAGGACATTTATGATCTCTCCAAATTATATTCAAGTTTGAATGCTATACCATTCACTGTTTGGGATATAAGTGACATTCATGTGATCTTAGTTAAGATATTATTTAAATCCCAGAATAACGTTCGGACGGAGTGCTATATAAGAAATATATTACTAATTATTAAATAATTGGTTAATTACTTAATTTAATTTGGTAACATTTCTTGTGAGTATACTAATTAAATATATGGTGTCATCGTGTTTTGCTTTGTCCTGGGAAAATATATTCTAAAAAGTGTGAAAACATTTGGTAAACTTGAAATTAAAATGTAATGAAATAACTCCAACAGTCATGACAAATACCCTACTGATATTCAGGCAGTCAGTTACGTTGATGAAGCTGTAATTAACCAACGCATTTTTTTCCGAAACGAAATAGTTATTTGCAATTCGCATGTGGCGTCATTTCAGAAAAATCCATGTACAACAAGAAATGTTTAATAAGACAGTACAGTTACCTCTCAGAATGTAGGATTATTGGTCTGCGGAGCTAAAGGGACCTTTATGGTCCATTCATCATTGTTATTGTGGTCCGTAGACATAACTAAGGATTCGGGTAGGTAACGTGTTTGTCTCCTTCTGAATGTGAATGTAACATAATCGGTATTCAACTTACACGTTGAAAAAATGTCGTGCACTTTTCAAAATCGTCGTCATTTTATTATTGGAAATTACTAGGTTTTTTTAATAAAATAGAAAAACTGTCGAAATGAAAACTGTAAGCCTACCTTGACGTCGACTTTGTGCGAACTCTCGCATTCCCACGACTTGACGAGATTCTCGACGATCTTCGGGAGGGAGCCCTCCTTGTGTAACATAACCTTCTCCTTCAAATACTTCTGGTCAACGATCGTGAAATCCGGCTTCGTCGTTCTCCATTTGATGTTCGGGTCGTCCATGTAGGACCGGACTGGACACTCGGGGTGGTCAATCGTCTTGGACATGGCGCAATGATGACGCGGTGTGCGGATATACGAGAAGTGTCACAGATATCAACCGGGCGACTAAATGGTCGCGATCAGCTGCTGTATTTATAGTCTAGGCAGCCCCTGGCGATGCATTGGTATCGCTGGTGATGGAGATAAGGAGGCGGGGGAAGGTGACAACAACAACAACTATAAAATGCTGACGACATCGGCTATAGGTCGGTTATACGCCGGAGAACGTGATCAACGTGTCTTCCTGGAAACGAGGGGTGCCTGTGAACCCACATTCCAGTGCGACGTACTTGTGGGATATAGCCTTGAACTCACATTTCAGGGCTAGATCGCTGATCCCATATTGCTGGTATCAATCTATTCAGCAAAATTGAATTATACAATTCAGTGATAGGTGATTTTTTCAAGAGGCTGTTATGGTTGTTGGATATATTGTTTGCAGAATAGGTGATTAGTATACGTATTGAAGGGAACTGAATTACGAAGTTGAAAATCCTTGAACTTTGGTAAAACGATACCTCTTATGTCCTGAAATACGTCCGGTGGTCGCGACGTCGATGTTGCAACGTCGGCAGACGTCTACGTGCCGCGAGCATGTGCATGAATCGTCGCACTCTATGTTAGGTAACGTTCAAGTTAATAGTTTACAATGTGTACATGCATAGAGACAATTAAACCAATAATATTGTTTGGGTTAGTCAATAAACAAAAACGAAAAATATGTCTTACTGCAACATGTTTACATAATTTATTTACGTAACGTTATTTAGTTTATATAACATGTTTAATCAGTTACATACACATTGATTACACAATTAACTTGTCTTTTGTAAGCATACATATATATATACATATGTGTACGCATATCATTTCGCATGTACGTATGTGTGCGTGCGCTCGCACGCACACACACGCGCACACACGCGCACACACGCGCACACACGCGCACACACGCGCACACACGCGCACACACGCGCACACACGCGCACACACGCGCACACACGCGCACACACGCGCACACACGCGCACACACGCGCACACACGCGCACACACGCGCGCACACGCGCGCACACGCGCGCACACACGCGCACACACGCGCACACACGCGCACACACGCGCACACACGCGCACACACGCGCACACACACGCACACACACGCACACACACACGCACACACACACGCACACACACACGCACATACACACGCACACACACGCACAAATGCACACACAAATGCACGCATTCATAATAAATATATCGCTGTTAATAACAATATAACTATACATAGTATTATAATCGCGCTAACATGTTATTCTTATTGTATAACCATAAACAAGGATGTCCAACAACTTACAATTTGTTCAAATATAATTATATCCTCAAGAAATTGTATCCAAAACATTGCATGAATATACTCTGGCCTACAGCGAGTAAAACGAATAAAATTTAGGAGACATCCTACAAATGTCTTTCGTGAAAACATGCATTCTCCCAAATCAAATTATGAATTTTCTGTTTCTTTCCCCAGATGATGCAATTGATAAACTATCTAATGAAAGGAACATTTTTGTTAGCGACGCCTTATTTGAACCAGACGAAGAGACAGAAATTTCGCATGCTTGTGCCCGGATGGTCGCACTTTATCTTGGGTAACGTTCACATTAATCACTTACAACGTGTACATGCATAGCGACAATTAAACCTATATTAATATCGTTTGGGTTAGTCAATAAACGAAATGCACAAAATGTGTGCTTCTGCAAAATTTTTCACTGCATAACGTATTTACTATTTATACAATCATGTTTATGGTAACATATTTAATCAATTACATAGAGTGATTACCTGTTAACTTGTCTTGTGTAAGCATGCATGTATACACATAATGCATTTTTCATGTCCGCATGGATGCATGTATGCATATGTGTATGCACGCATTCATAAACGGTTGTATATGTATTTAGTATTGATGGCGTTTTGGTGTACAGAGAAAAATGGTTCGTAAACTGTTAGTAAACGCCAGTAAACTGTTACATAGCACACCTGGACACCGTTAAGAACCGCTGGTTTTTATTATATATGTGTTGACTCTGTTATATGCCGTCCCGACTCCAAGATTACATAAACGACTAAGTCATAGGGGTAAGAACAGTCCGGGGTCATGCGCAACATGACAACAAAATGTGTTAACCCATGGGTCGCGACCCAAAATTGGGTCGCCAAGCCATTATGAGCGGGTCGCCAAGAGCCTTCAGTCCTTCCGAATTATCTTTTATTGACCCGCTTCCTCATACCTTTTTCATGCGAGACGAATTGTTTATTCCAAATCTTATATAAATTTCAAGTTCAAAGACCATTTCAAATTCAGTCTCCCATAGAAGTGACCAATTGGCATTTCAAATTCCGGCGACATATTGTGTAGTCTGTTCGCATTGCTGACATTTCTCCTTCTGGTTACACTTTCCATCATCGGCCACGTTCAGATGGACGAGGTGGTGGTGTTGGCTTTCTGGTGTCGCAACAGTTCAATGTTAATGTACATCCTATCCCCGAATACTCTAGTTTTTAGTTCGTCTGTGAAATGTTTCATTCTTCTTTCTCAGCAAATTTCTTTGATGACTTTCAGGATCTGTTGGAAAATCGGGCAATCGTTCATTCAGAATGTTACATTCTTGGTGATTTTAATCTTCATTTAGATATACCTTCTGCAACAACAATTGCGTTTGATGATATGGTGGCGTCCTTTGATATGAAACAACATGTTACCTTTTCGATACATTTCATGGCCATTGGCTTGACCTCTTGACAACCCGTTCAACTTGTAGCAATATCCAGACGGGTTATCAGACCGCCACACTGTCATTATTAACGTTATTGTTTCTATAATTCCAATAGATTCGAAACAAAATGTGTCTTATAGAACCATTTACAGTATTGACATTACAGCATTAATAGCTGATATCCTTAATTCTGACCTTATCATACACCCAAAAGAGCACCAATCTGACTTATATGAACAGTACTGTCAAGTACTCGAGGCATTATTTGACAAACATGCACCTATGAAATCCAAATTTCAGGGCCGTTGCTACCCTAAAAATTGGAAGGCAGTAAGGGGTTCCCTCCCAGAAAATTTTGAAAATATACCCCCTCTTTATGCAATCTAGCTTATTTTCTTGAGAATTTCGCCCACGGCTCAAGTATTACGATTCCAATCGAGCCAACCGACCAACCGAGACAGTCACAAGATGAGGGGGAAGATGTGAAGATATGCGGCGGCGAAAATTTGTCAGTGGTGCTGAAGCTCCGTTAGACCCCCCAATATGAATTTCGTTCCCGCGTCACTGAGTGAGTCCATGGTGGTCACTCGAAAATCGTTCAGCAAACTCGTCAAGGACATGATCAATAAATGGGTAAAATATGTTGATGCGACAGTAGTCAGCTGCTGTTTGATCCGTGTCTCCAGCATTGACGCGATGGCGCTGAAGCTGTGCTGTTCTGGGTTTGCGAATCTCAATACCTGTAGAGTTGGCCACCAGTCCAACACGGCGCCATATTTTATTCCACCCTGATGGGATGGTCATGCAGTCCCGGATGCATTTACTCGCCAACGAAATGTCCTTGTATGCATCGCCCAGATTGCACTGTTTGGCTAGGAGGTTCTTGGAAACCTCAAAAAAATCCTGCGCCTCGATGCATCTACTGTTTTGAGCAAGGGCCGATCTAACCGGACGAAATTGCCCTTTTCATATCGGGAAAAGTGCACTTAACATACGGGGCGTCACACAATGACAGTATTGCTGTGCTTTAAAGGACTACCCGCACCCTTCACTCTGTCCCTTATCCACTCCTCAAGCCTGGAAACGATCGTTTTCAGGCACGGATCCAGTACTTCGGGAGATGTAGTGCGGGATAGCTTCTGAACATAAGGCACTTTGACTAATAAGTGGGCATGGTATCACAAAAACAGCAATGACATCAGTAATATAGGCTAGATCAAAAGTGCACTTTTAAAACTAAAACGTCACTATTTTGTATTTTTTATGTGGGGCCCCCTGTCCCCACACTTGCCACTGCCTTGAATTTGTGTCACAAAAGCCACTGCATGGCTTCATGGATGACTTCCGACATTTTGCTATCTAAAAGTATAGTATGGAATATTCTAAACAATGTCACCTATGTAACAGAGAGACGGCCAAAGCTAAGTCAAATTACTATACAAATAAGTCCAACAATCCACATCAGTTATGGAACTGCATCAATGACATTCTACACAGACGGCCTGCTTCATTGCTATTTAATCAAACATATAATTATATCCTCAACCAAAATATTGTACGAATAAACTCTCATCTACATTGGATACGACGAATAACGTTCAGGTGACACCATGCAAACGTCTTTCAACAGACGCCTGTGAGTACAATAATTTCCCAAAATCAAAATATAAATTCAGTGTTCGACGGTTATTAAAAAAAAGTTGTTTGGTTGTTTGGTGAAATGTATGCAATCGGTGCAGTTATTAATGAAATGTATGCAATCAGTGCAGTTGTTGGTGAAATGTATGCAATCGGTGCAGCTGTTGGTGAAATGTATGCAATCAGTGCAGATGTTGGTGAAATGTATGCAATCAATGCAGTTGTTGGTGAAATGTATGCATTATTGGGGAAATGTATGCAATCAGTGCAGTCGTTGGTGAAATGTATGCAATCATTACATTTGTTGATGAAATGTATGCAATCAGTGCAGTTGTTCGTGAACTGTATGCAATCAGTACTGTTGTTGATGAAATGTATGCAATCAGTGAAGTTGTTCGTGAAATGTTTGCAATCAGTGCAGTTGTTCGTGAAATGTATGCAATCAGTGCAGTTGTTGGTGAAATGTATGCAGTCAGTGCAGTTGTTGGTTAAATGTATGCAATCAGAGCAGTTGTTGATGAAATGTATGCAATCAGTGCAGTTGTTCGTGAAATGTATGCAATCAGTGCGGTTGTTCGTGAAATGCATGCAATCAGTGTACTTGTTGGTGAAATGTATGCTTTCTGTGCAGTTGTTGGTGAAATGGATGCTTTCGGTGCAATTGTTGGTGAAATGTATGCAATCAGTACAGTTGTTGGTAAAATGTATGCAATCGGTGCAGTTGTTAGTGAAATATATGCAATCAGTGCAGTTGTTGGTGAAATTTTCCCAATCGGGGTAATTATTAGTGAAATGTATGCAATCAGTGAGGTTGTTCGTGAAATGTATGCAATCAGTGTACTTGTTGGTGAAATGTATGCTTTCTGTGCAGTTGATGGTGAAATGGATGCTTTCGGTGCAATTGTTGGTGAAATGTATGCAATCAGTGCAGCTGTTGGTGAAATCTATGCAATCGGTGCAGTTGTTGGTGAAATGTACCCAATCGGGGTAATTATTGGTGAAATGTATGCTTTCGGTGCAATTGTTGATGAATTGTATGCAATCGGTGCAATTGTTTGTGAAATGTATGCAGTCAGTGTATCATAGAACATCATATGTATTCAATGGTAACATTGAAAGTTTATATTCCTTGGGCATTGCTAACATGACACCCGGATTACGCCAGGTGATCACGACGTTGATGCAACATCGGCAGACGTACTAAATAAAAGGTATTTTTTTACTTGCATAATACTTGCAACTGATTGATAAGTATTATTCTTGCCTTAATATCATTCATAAAGTTGCAATAAACATATATTGAGTAGCAGTTGTGCTTAAAGATAGTTAGTTAAAGTATTTTAGAACACCTTAGTATAGTGAGTGATAATAGGGTAACTCACTTAGCCTTCGATAAGTTGTAAACAAGATTTAACAAACCTGATTATGTGGTAGAATATATAGGAGATAAAGTAACAACCATCAAACTACTTACATAAGATAATATCTGTGTAAGCCAGTACTTGCTAGATATTTTGATTAGGTAGCATTCTTGTTAAAATTAAGCAAGGGCGATAGTCGGGCGGCGTAACCTAAATAAATAAAGCAGCCTAACGTAACATAATTGATTGTATTTAAATTAGGTCACTACCGGTAATGTTTGCGTTCGTGTCAGGATAAATAGTCGGCTGTGTAATTGAAATGTTTAACCTAAATTGTGCTGTAGTACACAGGAAACAGTCTTTATAAAGACTAAGTTAGTTAAGATATTAAATAAATTCTGATCGGGATATGGCGCCTTGCAAGCGGCAAGTCAAGGCAAAGCGACACTTGGTGTGCGATCACTGCCACAGCTGGGTAGATTTTGCATTGTCCGGCTGTGGGAAGTCATGGGCAGAAACCATGGAGGAAGGATTCACCTTTCAGTGCATTGGGTGTTGGAAGGTGGAGTGTCTGCAGAAGGAGATAGTTAGGTTGACAGATATTGTGAAGGGAATGGAGATGGGAATTAGCAAGGAGGCAGGTCGAATGGATAGAGATGACAGAGAGAGAGGTGTGAATACTGCAAGACTGAAGGAGAATAGCAGTGGCAAGAAAACTGAGGAAAGGAGATTGAGAGGAGGGAAGGTGATTGGAGGGGAAGAAATTGGAAAATCGACAACAGAAAACGTGACAAGCGTGAAGGTGACAGGGAAGAAAGTGACCGTAGAGAAGGAGGGAGGGAAGATGGGACGGGAGAGGAGAGAGGAAAATGATATGGGAAGAAAGAAGAAGGGACGAAAGGAAGTGAGAGCAAATGTGATAGAAGAGAAGTCGATAAAAGGGACGCTGACAGGAAGAAAGGTGACAAGAGAAAAAGCGACAGGAAAGAATGGATCGGAAGAGAATGTGACAGGAGAGAAGACGACAGGGGGGAAAGACAACAACCAGACAGATGCAAACCGAAGAAGGAGCTATTCTAAGGCAGTGATTGAGGGGGCAATGAGGAAAGAGAGGGTGTTTATGGGCGACTCCATTATGAGAAAGACGGACAAGACACTGAGCGAGGGGAAGGACGTCGTTGTTTGTTTACCGGGGGCTAGGATTGAACATGTAACTGACAAGGTAGAGAAGGTATTGGGACATGGCAAGGAGGGGTCTATACTGGTACATGTAGGAACAAATAATGCAGACAGGGAGGGAACAACTGCGATAGTACAGAAGTATCGACAGTTAGTGAGGAAGCTAAAGAAGACGAGAGTTGAACAGGTTATTCTGTCAGGAAGTTTGCCAGTAATTGGAGGAATGGGGGCAACGTATATAAATTGCAAGAGGATGGAGATCAACGCACTAGTTGAGCAGATGTGTGAAGAAGAGGGGGTGGGATTCACAGATTTATGGGGATACTTTGTTGGGAGGGAAGATATGTACATGAGAGATGGCCTCCATCTTAGTGGAAAGGGGGCAGCAGTTTTCTCAGAAAACCTGCTGCGATCTGTTGACAGTGGGACAGGTTGCATCTATTTAATCTAGATTCGCAGGGGGGACTCACAGAAAAGCCTGAAAATGGAGGCATAAATAAAGACAGCACAAATAAATCAGCAAATAACAGTCTGGAAAACTATTCTGAAGCTGGATATAAATGTGTTTGTTTAAATGCAAGGAGTATAGTAAACAAAAGAAATGAACTAAACATTATGGTAGAAGATATTGACCCTCATATAATAGGTATAACCGAATCCTGGACCACCACCGATATATCAGATGCTGAATTGGGACTGACAGGATATGTAATGTTTAGAAAAGATAGAATAGGAAGAAAGGGAGGTAGAGTTATTTTATATATTAAAGAATCTATTCAGGCTAATGAAATAAAATTAGAAAGAGAAGCAGATTGCGAAGAAGCTGTTTGGTGTAACATAGTTACAGGAAACTCAACGTTAACAGTTGGGTTAGTTTATTAAAGTCCAAACATAAGCATAGAAGAGAACGAAAAAATACAAAACGCTATAAGTGAAGTAAGCAAACGGGACTGTATTATTATGGGGGATTTTAACCACGGGAATATACAATGGAAATATCTACAGAGTATGGGGAGTGAGGACAACAAGTTTTTAGTTTTAGTTCAAGATACATTCCTTTCTCAACATGTGCTAGAACCAACCAGGGGTGAGAATGTGTTAGACATAGTTTTGTCCTCACAGAATGAATTAGTTGACAATGTCAAGATATGTGAGCCACTGGGGAGTAGCGATCACAACCAGATACATTTTACAATCAAAGTAAAATCAGAAAGGAATAGTAAAAAGCAGTATAGGAGAAATTTCCACAAAGGAAGGTATAAGGACATGAGGAAATATTTAGCAAAGATAGACTGGAATAACACACTGAAAAATAAGACGGCAACAGAATGCTGGAATATATTAAAGAGTGAAATTAAATGCATAGTCGATAAATTTGTACCCTTCAAAAAACAAGGAAAACGGTCCAAAAAGGAACACTTTTCGAAAGTAGCCATTATAAAAATTAAGTATAAACAAATGATGTGGAAGTCATATAGATGTACTGGAAATGATGAAGACTACAACAGTTATAAAGAAGCACTTAACCAAGCTACAGCTGAAATTAGAAATTCAAAGAGAAGCTATGAACAACAATTAGCAAGTAATATAAAACATGACAGCAAGAGTTTTTATGCGTATGTTCGAAGCAAACAGAAAGTTCAAGATCAGGTCGGTCCTCTAGAAGATAGTGCTGGAAATATAATATCAGAGGGATTCTTAATGGCAGAAGACCTGAATGAGTACTTTAGTTCAGTGTTTACCAGGGAAGATATTAGTTCACTGCCAGTAGCAGAGGCTAAGTTCAAGGGGGCAGATTCAGACTATTTAGGACAATTAATTGTAACCCCAGAAATGGTAGCTAAGAAAATAAGGGATATGAAGGATAATAAATCACCTGGAGTGGATGGTATTCCACTCAAACTACTATTCGAAATTGTAGAAAAAATTTGCATACCGCTTGCAACAGTTTTCAACTTGTCATTAGAAGAGGGAGTGGTTCCTTTAGAATAGAAAGAAGCAAACATTATACCGTTATTCAAAAAGGTTCGAGAAACAAGTCAGAGAACTACAGACCAGTGAGTTTAACATCAGTGATGTGTAAATTATTAGAAAGACTAATTAAAGATCACATGGTGGATTTTCTTGTTAAACAAAACTTGATAAACCCATCTCAACATGGTTTTTTTTAAAGCGAGGTCATGCTTAACAAATATGTTATGTTTTTTGGAAGATATCACTAAGTGGGTAAATGAGGGATCACCAGTAGATATCGTCTACTTAGATTTTCAAAAAGCTTTCGACAAAGTACCACATCAAAGATTACTGCTTAAACTAAAGGCCGATGGCATAGGAAATGGTATAATAAACTAGATAGAACAATAGCTGATTGACTGAAGACAACGTGTAGTAGTTGATGGGGAGGCTTCAAACTGGAAATCGGTATTGAGTGGGGTACCACAGGGATTAGTATTAGGACCTACATGTATATTATTCTTAATATATATCAACGATTTGGATGATGAAATAACAAGCAAGGTGTTGAAATTTGCGGATGATACAAAAGTGTTTAGAAGGATTAAAAGTGATGGAGATAGACAGCATTTACAAGATGATCTTGACAGGTTGATCAAATGGTCTGAAAAATGGCAAATGCTGTTCAATTTTGGGAAATGTAATTGCCTCCACACAGGACATGGGAACGAAGAGGTAGAATATACAATGGGGGGGGGGGGGGGGGGGTACTGTACTAAGTACTACTGTAAAAGAAAAGGACTTAGGGTTAACCATTAGTGCTGATATGAAGGTTTCAGAGCAGTGCGGAATTGCAGCTTCAAAGGGAAATCAAATCCTTGGATTAATTAGGCGAAACATAACGTATAAGGAAAAAGAGCTAATAATACCGCTGTACAAAACAATAGTTAGGCCTCATTTAGAATATTGTATTCAAGCTTGGAGGCCATATTGCAGGAAGGACATATATATGCTAGAAAGAGTGCAGAGGAGAGCAACTAAAATGATACCAAAACTGAGGGATCTTAGTTACGAAATACGCCTAAAAAATGCGGTTTAACAAGTGTTAGAAGTGTTTAAAATATTGAAGGGTTATGAAAATATTGATAGAAATATTTGTTTCTCAGTTAAGAAAGATAGAAGGACTAGAGGACATGAACTTACATTAGCAAAGGAGCAGAGTAGATTGGAAATAAGAAAGTTTTCATTTTCACAAAGGACTGTAAATGAATGGAACAGATTACCTGCTGATTGTGTGGGTGCTAGTAGCGTGAATATGTTAAAAAATAAAATCGACACATACCTCAGACGGGCGGGATACACATAGATAAAAGGGTCGGACTCTCGATAAGCCAAACGGCTTCCTTGTCCACCTGCCACCTAGAGTTAATTATCTGGGTGGCAATCTTGTTAAATCTACTTCAGACATATAGATACAATGCGATACAAATAATATAAGAAAGCTTAATGCAAGGTTTACGATTAATAATAATATAA
Organism: Escarpia spicata; assembly: GCA_963995525.1. Taxonomy (NCBI): domain Eukaryota; kingdom Metazoa; phylum Annelida; class Polychaeta; order Sabellida; family Siboglinidae; genus Escarpia; species Escarpia spicata. Next base: position 21,502,982 of record OZ023208.1, read on the forward strand.
AAAATTTGTTTACGGTAATGTATTGATACGAAATTAAATTATAATATGCACACACACACATATATATATATATATATATATATATATATATATATATATATATATATATATATATATATATATATGCAGTCTACGGTATATATATATATATATATATATATATATATATATATATATATATACCTGCATATATATATATACACATATATAATTACACACACATATATATATATATATATATAATTATATTTATACCCACACCAATACAGGTTAAACCCGTATCGAATCTGGCTGTGAAACTATGACTGACGTGGGTGGTTGGAGATGATTTCCTGAACCCGAAAAATACGTACACAAATTCTTCTGTGACCGTGTGAAGGGATGCATTTCCCAGTTACATCACGGGTCAAAGGTTACCGGAAGACTGTTTTTTGTTATCAGACATAGTCGACAATTAACTCGAATGGAAAATTAACCGGTGTTCTCTGCTAATTAATCGGGTTGAGCGGATAAGACTATTTGCGAGAGTTTGTACCGCTATTACTGTAAGAGTTGTGTTTTCTTTGTGGTTGGATATATAAAATGTCGCAAATAAATGATTGTGTTTGCCATGCCATGTAGTAAAATATCATATGGGTCGACTACATTTAACAGAGACAATCGGTTTACCAGAAACATAAGTCAAATACTATTCTAGTAGGCCTAATTTTAGCACTTTGGCATCTTTCTTTCTCAGCCCTTTGGCTTCTTTCTTCATTAATGGAAGTATATCTATTTTTCGGTTTGCGCCTCAAACATGTTGAGGTGCAGTGTCACGCTGACCTCATGAATTACCCTTTAAAGGCGGACCCTAAGTGAATGAAAGGGCTAGGTCGAAATTGGTGGCTGTCTTCGGAGTGTTTTTCAATAAAAAAAATCGACATCTGACATTCTGGTGAATTTTACACCGAATGGTAATTGACGTTTAATGTGTTGTGGGGGAAAATAAACCAAGTAGGGCCTCAGTGCAAAAGCAAAGTTCGGGGTGCGAAACTCCAAATCCAAACCAGAATTGTCAATTTAGCGCTTTGTTGTGTGAATTAGTATTAGTAACACTAACAAAATCCATCCTTTGTATTTTGTTATAATTTGTAAGAATCAATACACAGTGAACTGTTCATTAGATTACTACTTGCCGTGCTAGTTAAACAAAATTAAATGTTGCTCTTTATTTAATAGTTATTGATTTGTTATTTTAGGCGAAATAGTGTATGCCCGTTCCACGTGGTTGTAGATCATGGATTCGACCATATGGCTTCTTTTAACGTATCCGCACATATGTAGTAACTTATTTATTTAGCATAGTTTATACTTGTTTTATATTGTTAGCGCCTTCGAGCACGTTTTAACCCGGATACATGGCGCTTTACAAATTTATCCGAATAATTCATCCTCCCTCTCCCCCTACCAGGCCTGCACTACACGTAATTGCAATGAAGGAATTGTCTGGCTTGGCTAGGCAGCCCAAACACAATCGACATATTTTACAAGGCGTCTGGTTTCAAGTATGTGGTATTAGATAAGCGGTCCTCCTGTGACCTCAAGGTGAATGAACTCAGTGAGGCTATTCCAGGCCTGCGTTGTAACGGGCGTCTCTCGGAGGCGACAACCAGGGCATGTATATTGGGCTAATTTAGACCTTCAGTTTATGTTAAATAAAGGTTATTTGGCATGAGCTACGACCTCCTTTAAGTGATCTACAACGAGTCTTATTGGTTAAGTGAAATCTACAGGCATTACAACACAGAAATTATATATATATAATAATTATATATATATAATTTCCGTATATATAATTTCCGTATATATATGTATATATATATATATATAAAATGTGTGTGTAATAATATGTGTACATGTATAATATAATTTGTGTGTGTGTGTGTGTGTGCGTGTGCGTGTGCGTGTGCGTGTGCGTGCGTGCGTGCGTGCGTGCGTGCGTGCGTGCGTGCGTGCGTGCGTGCGTGCGTGTGTGTGTGTGTGTGTGTGTGTGTGTGTGTGTGTGTGTGTGTGTGTGTGTGTGTGTGTATTTGTAACTTAACCAAGGTCTGCCTTTAAAGGGTAATTCATGAGGTCAGCGTGACACTGCACCTAAACATGTTTGGGACGCAAACCGAAAAAAAATATCT
>OZ023208.1:21505349-21510349 GCA_963995525.1 Escarpia spicata
GACGACGACGACGACGACGACGACGACGACGACGACGACGACGACGACAAAGACGACGACGACAAAGACGACGACAAAGACGATGGTGATAATGATAATTATTATGATTAAGATGAAGACGGGCATCACATACATCAATAGTATTTCTAGAAACGATTTAGCTCGATGACTAAGCGATCAATCCCCCGTAACATATAGTACTGGAATGCATAATCAAAAAATACAATGCATACACATTATACACTGTAAACAACCATTTTATAATTAACAGAAAATTTAACGATATTCTTCATAAGTCGAATAATATGTTAAACAAAGGTTATGTAGATGCCTCCCCTCTCTGGTCTAGCCGGGATTAGTTAACAAAACGTTGACTTATTAGTACACTAACACACATTGAGGCACGTACTCTTGACGGTCGAGACTCGGTAAACTTCCTGTCTACGATCGATTACTGTCACAGTCGGCAGGTCAAGGCTTGTGGGTTTGTTCTGACAACATACACACATCAGACACACACACACACGCACGCACGCACACACGCACACACGCACACACACGCACATACACACGCGCACACACACGCACACGTACACGCACACTCACACACGCACACGCACACGCACACACACACGCACACACGTATACAAACTTACACAGACAAACGCACATGCACGCACACACATACACATACACACACACATACACTTCCCAGAGAAGTCGAGATGGTGTTCGTTTGAACAAGTCTAGTAAGGAGTAAAGTGTAAAGTGCTTTGAGCAGTCCTGTTGACTGGATACTGCGCAATATAAGAACTTACCTCTACTTGTTTTACTTTTACGTATACAAACACTTACGCAGACAAATGTACACACACGCATGAATGCGCGTCCGATCATACACACATAAAATGCACATGCACGCTCGAACGCACGCTCACACACGACTACACACCTACACACACTTACACACAACTACACACACCTACACACACACACACACACACACACACACGCGCGCGCGCACACATACACACACTCACAACAGACAAACGCATACACACACGCATGCACAAGCACGTTAGGATTCAATGACATTTGGAAAAAGCCCCTTTATTTTTGCTTCCGATAGAGCACAGTTTGGGACATCTTTGATCAATTCAAAAAGAAATCCTCCTGCTTTTAATCAAAAAAGGTAAAACGTAAATTCTTATAGCGCTTTACACTTTACTCCCTGACAGACCTGTACAATCGAACACCACCTCGACTTCTCTGGGAAGAATAGAGCCACAGACGGCGACATAAGAATGACACATTCAACACGTATTGTGACTCATCTGCGCAATTCACAACACAGTTCGGTTATTAAGAAATACAATGTGGCGTCATTGTCCAGGTGAACAATGAACGTTTTGGTGCATGGGATCAATGACTCAGGTGACTATATTTTCTTCCGGGTTGATGGTAGTCGAACAGCGTCCAGAAATTATGAAACTGTCCCATGACTCGGTGGAGCAATATTCGAACCTGAAGAAAAGTGTTCTGAATACGGAAACGAGGACATAATTATGTTGACTTGAACATTAGCGCTACGTAGAGCACACCGGGGTTGGTTGTCGCACGAATTGATTGTCACAGTGCCTCCATTTTTTCCTGTAGATAGTGGGAACTGCAGCATGCAGGGTTGTCATCGTGGTGAACGTCCAGTAGACACAAATCTGTAATGTTTAGTTTCGGTACTGCTACGCGTTGGAAATGTATTGTCGTTTGTTCGTGTCTTTAGTAAAATGCTGAGATGTTGCTATTTATGGTTTAGCTCCGAGTAGTGTATCATTGTGTTTGAAGACATTGTCATGTCGAATACGACCGAACTCCTAAATGCCTATCAGCAAACCCATCTGCACAACACGTGTCACTTTAAGAAATACATTTTATGAACATTTTATTGTTGAGTACGCAGCTTTTGTTTATAAGTTTTCTTGACGGAATCAGCAATGACCGGCAGAAACACGAGTAACTCCCGAGCAGGGAACTAACAATAACGTTTGTAAAAAATGAGCTACATTCAACAGCGAAACAGTGACGTTAATGGCGTCTGGACTCTTGTTTCGCGTTGTATAACGTGATGCGGCTTTGCTGTGTTACTGCGCAGTTGTCGCGCGTGAAGGTGTTATTCCTCTTCCGTAATACGATCACCTACGTTCCGCACACCCGCTCCTAGATGCGTTTTAAAAACATGTGTTGTCGCCGGTCGTTGGCAGCTGTACTGTTATTTACAGTGGGACTATTGTTCACGAATTGCGCGTTAACTGAACTGTATTGTGAATAATGCGTTGTGGTAAGGCGTTCTTTTTTCAGTTTACGTTCAGCTCCCACTTTAGACCAAAAATGAGCTCCGCATCCCACAGCGTTCGTGCACATTCAGCGAGATACGTTATCAAAAGTCGCCAACAAAAAGCAAATAGACGAAGCTAAATGATATGTTGCACGCAGTAGATGATACTACATGTATATGAATGATTCGTTAAAGCCCTGCGGACGGTTATAAAAGGTTGGGATCATGACAGATGGCAGATCGTCTGGTTACGGGCGATTTGAGATCATGACTAATCGGTCGGTTACGGGCAGAGGGTGATCATAACAGATCGGTCGTTTACGGGCTGTTGGGGATCATGACAGACCGGCCGGTTATGGGCAGTTGGGGATCATGACAGATCGACCGGTTATGGGCAGTTGAGGATCGTGACAGATCGGCCGGTTACGGGTAGTTGGGAACATGACAGATCTGCCGGTTAAGGGCAGTTGGGGATCATGACAGATCGGCCGGTTACGGGCGGTTGGGGATCATGACAGATATGCCGGTTATAGATGGTTGGGGATCATGAGAGATCATGCGGTTACGGGCAGTTGGGGATCATGACAGATCGGCCGTTTACAACTTATGTGCGGTTGGGGATTATGGCAGATGGCCCGGTTACGGACGGTTGGAGATCATAGAATATTGGCCGGTTACGGGCGGTTGAGGATCATGGCAGATGGTCCGGTTACGGTAGATTGGAGAACATAACAGATCGGTCGATTACGGGCGTTTGGAGATCATGACAGATCAGCCGGTCACGGGCGGATGGGGATCATGACAGATCGGTAGATTACGGGCTGTTGGGGATCATGACAGATCGGCCTGTTATGGGCAGTTGGGGATCATGACAGATCGGCTGGTTACAACTTACGTGCGGTTGGCTATCATGACAGATGACAGATCGGCCTATTACGGGCGTAGAGGGATCATGACAGATCGGCCGGTTAGGGGCGATTTGGGATCATGACAGATCAGCCGTTTACGGACGGATGGGGATCACAACATATCGGCCGGTTACGGGCGTTTTGGGATCATGGCAGATCGGCGGGTTACGGGCAGTATGTCTCGTTGTGTGCCTTCGCCACAACTGTGGCGCCACACTATGTGCACATCACGGTGGCATTTTGAATAGTTCCACACCTTCTTGTCTAGGAATAAGACACACAGAAGACGGTGGTTGTAAAATACTGATATGTGTCAATTTATGATAAACAATCGGTGAACTTTAGTTAGCCACATGCTTTTGCGCAATATTGATGTCATTGCGCAATCATTCTATATATAGGCAGTTTGCGTTCTCTCCTCGAAATAAAGTTGAATTGCGAGTTCTTCCATCTTTATAATACAAATTTCCAGCGAATCCTCACCCCCCATTCACGATATATCACTGTCCTCACCTCCATATTTTACTTTTGTTCACATACAAGCAATTTTCAGATAATAAGACACACAAAAATATGAATATTTCCGTGTGCATTACGATTTTCATTTCGCTAATTGGCTAGATCAAATCTACAAGGAAATCTTGCTGTCGCGTGGATGTCCTGGTTAAGGCAAATGTCAAGATTAATGCGGTAACGTGTTTGTAATGAATTAAGCAAGAAACGTAAAAATTAGCTGACACCGCGTCGTCTTGGAACGTCAACATGTACACGTGTCATGTTCTAGCTAAATCAAGACGTTATTCGTTGTATTAGTTTTATCAGTAATAATAATAATATATTTTATTTGGTATAGCGCCACATCCAGTATTGTTCGTGGCGCTTCACAACATATTAAAATACATAAAAATCGTAGAATTGCAATAAATATGTATATGTATATTAATTTAAAATAAATATTAGTGGTAAAGAATAAAATAAATAAATACATACATATTGAATAATGTAGAATTTCTAAATAAACAAGTAAATAAATATCAGTTATTCATCAAAATTAAATAATATTGATAATAATCAATCTAGCACAATAACTATATAAAATTAATAATAATAAATAATTTAGTAAAACATTTGATATAAAATAGTTTACGTGAGGAATAATGAATAATCATTATACGAATACGATAACTAATTAAAATTGGTTTTAGTAGAGGGCAGTGTTCATGTAGAGTGGCACTAATATGAAACACAAAAGAAATGTGTCTTCAGACGACATTTGAAGCTGGCGAGAGTGTCACAGGTTTTAACAGCACCCAGTATAGGGCCGTATCGAAAGACGCCGTCTCCATGTTCAACACCGAGTAATAATATATGAGCTTAATAATTACTACAGTCGGGCGTTTCAATGTAATAACCAAAAACATACCACTGAAGTGGAATTGGGAACATTGGGCCTTCGTTGATAGTACTGTGAATAGAACATTAGCGGAATGTTATTGAATGAAACACAGTGCAACACACTCGAACGTACCATTTGCAAAGATGCTTAACACGGAACAAAAATCACCTCTTTTAGATATGCATCTAAAAGAGTTAATAAAAACCAACCATTCGTAACTACAATAAAACATATTATGCCAGCAGTGTGCCATAATAGCGTTGTTGAAGATACATGATTTAAACTGCACGGACAGCCCCACTGTGATAGAAAACTTGACGTCACCAATGCCTACTCTCCCCACTCACCCCACCCTCCTCACTCT
>OZ023208.1:21515349-21537849 GCA_963995525.1 Escarpia spicata
CACATGTTTTTAAACCACATCTTTCTCAGCCTGTTCATCGCATCTTTTGACAGAAATAATTGTAAGAGCGGGTGTGCGGAACGTAGTTGATCGTATTACGGAAGAGGAATAACATCTTCACGCGCGACAACTGCGCAGTAACACAACAAAGCCGCATTATGTGATACGACGCGAGACAAGAGTCCGGACCCCATTAACGCCACCGTTTCGCTGTTGAATGTAGGTCAGTTTTTACAAATGTTAGTGTTAGTTCCCTGCTCGGGAGTTACTCGTGTTTCTGCCGGTCATTGCTGATTCCGTCAAGAACACTTATAAACAAATGCTGCGTCCTCAACAATAAAATGTTCATAAAATATATTTCTTAAAGTGACACGTGTTGTGCTGATTGGTTTGCTGATAGGCGTTTGAGAGCTCGTCGTATCCAGCATGACAATATCTTCAAACACAATGATACACTACTCGGTGCTAAACCATAAATAACAACATCTCAGCATTTTACTAACGACACGAACAAACGACAATACATTGCCAACACGTCAACACGAAGCTGCGAAACTAAACATTACAAATGAGGGATTTGTGTCTACTGAACGTTCACCGCAATGACAACCCTGCATGCTGCAGTTCCCACTATCTACAGGGAAAAAAATGAGGCACTGTGACAATCAATTCGTGCGACAACCAACCCCGGTGTGCTCTACGTAGCGCTAATGTTCAAGTCAACAGATATCCTCGTTTCCCTATTCAACAAACTTTTCTTCAGCTTCGAGTATTGCTTCACCGATTCATGGGACAGTTTTATAATTGCTGGACGCTGTTCGACTACCATCAACCCGGAAGAAAATATAGTCACCTGAGTCATTTATCCCATGCACCATAACGTTCATTGTTCACCTGGACAATGACGCCACATTGTATTTCTTAATAACCGAACATTGTTGTGGATTGCGCAGATGAGTCACAATACGTGTTGAATGTGTTATTCTTATGTCGCCGTCTGTGGCTCTATTCGTCCAAAATAAAGATTTCTTCCTGGTCGGGTAACAATACTGAACGCATACAATTCCACACCTGCGGTTAAAACTAACACAAACAGCTCAAGTTGCAAGACTGCGCCAATCAATCAACGTCATCACGCTGATTTTCGGGATTCATTGAATGATGTCATATGTCGTGCTCTCCGTTTAAGGCCCTGGGGCGTTTGAACATAGTGTTACCCGATACCATCGGTGCAAGTATCAACGATACGGATGTACCTGCATTTGGAAGAAACCGCAATCATTGATACCGATTAACCACATCAATCTACAGATGTAGAAGATTTATTGTGGTTTATCGAGCGACGTCACCTCGCCTACGAGTTCTATTTGTATGGCCCATAGCGCTAGCACTATGCACAACCCCCAAACAGCCAGTGCAGTTATACCCAGAATACGGGTGTAACTAGGCAAACAAAAGAATACCTTTTATCGTGTAATTATATCCGCTTAAATAATATAATATAAGTAATTCATTATGATGGAGATTATCAGACACTAACTGGTCTTTTTAAGAGAACGGATTCATTAAGCAAAGGACATATTTAATCTAAAGCAATCAGTATTGCGCAATTATAAAAAAAAGGTGGTACGTTGAGGTCAATGGGATTAAAGAGAATAATTTCTTCGATTTTTGATAATATAAATGATCGTGTGTGCGTGTGCGTGTGCGTGTGCGTGTGAGCTGTTGTTGTCTAGTGAAGATTCCAGACAGCAATCGAAACGTCACAGGAAAACACCTAAATTGACTCTAACATAAGTAACATGTATTACACATATAGCCACATGTTGACATGGCATTCCTCTTGTTGAGTATCTATGTTAGATTCCATATAGGCGTCAGCATAGTATTATGTCCGTGTAAAAACGGGACACGTCCTTGCGCAGGTTTGCTAGGAATAAAGTGTGAAGCACTTTGAGCAGTCCCAAGGACTGGATACTGCGCTCTGTAAGAACTGACCTGTACTTTACTTTTTATGCGCTCCTCGTTTCCCCTTCGGCGATGTTACCAAACTTGCTCAGCTCATAATAATTTCAACATGGGTGTGGTTTAGCCCCCTTACCCTTGCATTAGTTGTTGTTGCCCTCCACATCCATTGCTCTCTACCCTCCCCCCCCCTCTCCCCTCCCCCTCTCTCTCTCTCTTTCTCTCTTTCTCTCGCTCTCTCTCTCTCTCTCTCTCTCTCTCTCTCTCTCTCTCTCTCTCTCTCTCTCTCTCTCTCTCTCTCTCTCTCTCTCTCTCTCTCTCTCTCTCTCTCTCTCTCTCTCTCTCTCTCTCTCTCTCTCTCTCTCTCTCTCTCTCTCTCTCTCTCTCTCTCTCTCTCTCTCTCTCTCTCTCTCTCTCTCTCTCTCTCTCTCCCACCCTCTCTCTCCCTCTCTCCCCCCTCTCTCTCTATATTTCAAATCCTCTTCTAAAATGTCGCCCAATTTTTTTTTAAACTATTCACACATAATAAATTTGGACATCAAACAATCGGATTCACGAAGGGCTATAACACTGGAGAAGCAATGCCGCGCGATAACGAATCAATGTGAACGTACTTTTGCACGTATTCAATAACGTCCTTTTGATTCAAGGCTCATTTTACAGAAGATACTTGTCGTGCAGTCTGTCACACAGTGAAGCCCCGGCAACGCTCTTTGACACGCCATTGCCTGAACATTATTGAATATACGACGTGTTATTGAAATTTCTCATTAAAGGTGACTCAATTGCAACCCTTGCTTTCTAGACCTTAAACACTTCCCGAAAATTTTTCATGGATCCATGTGATTTGAATTCGTTATTATTTACTGTTCTGAAACTGATATTCCAATAATTCAATCGAGAGAAACATTATACTGTATCACCTAATTGCCCTACGTGACAAACTATCGCTATGTAAACACCACATGCCTCATTGAATTCTTGGTCGCCGACATAATATGCGAACACAAATTTGCGTTAGCATTAAACCAGCAGGACAACGGACGGCAAATAGGGTAACTAAGGTCGTGATTGTTGGAACGATTCTTATATTACCGAGGCATTGTATAAACCTCCTCTTCGACAGAAAACTGCGTAGTTCTGGGTTTTGCTTCGCCGGTGGAGGACGTAGCTACGAAGGTACTGTAACTATACAGTGTGAAAACCCTGCTGCTTAGTTATATAATTGGTTTTTCGTACTGTATTCCGCATCTGCTTGTTTACCAGCTGTAGTGCCAACGCTGGCGTAATTATAGTGTATTTCGAAAGGCCTGTCTCGAAATACCGCAGCCTTTATTAAAACTACTCGAGTATAGTGCGTGTCATAATGTCAGTCCAGCATACGTGCCTAGACAGGTGTTCGCCACAAATGGCACTTCACGGTTTGAAAGAAATTGCGATATAGTATTGCAAGATTAATTAACATGACATCGTTTTATTTGATCCATGTTGTAACTCGCTTGTATTTATGCTAAATGTCGCATAAAAAATCCCCGAAAACATCCAATAATTATACAACTTGTCAAAATTCGTTCCATGGAACTCAAACGAGTGAACACGATGTTAATTTACAAAGAATGCAGAAGAGTTGTGTTGATTATACAAAATATGTGGGTAACCATAACAATTTTGTAGACCGGAGGAGCGAGGGCCACGGAATTTATTTGGTGTTTTGTAATGTTAGCTGACGATAAGCCGGTGTTCTGGCGAGGTCTTTTCGTGCCTAGTAAACAAGTGTTATTCCACGTTGTTCTGTGCTATATGATTCTTGGTGAATTTTATTGTAAGTTACGTATTTTTGTATATTTATCTATTCTGTGATACACTGAAAACAACATTACCAATTATCAGTTGTGTGGCTGATAAAAGCACTTTTTTCCAGCTGATGGTGAATAAGTATATTCGCTGAAGATATCTACATTAAGCACATTGTCCATCAGTAATTACAAACTCTTTCAAAATCTGTAATTGTGTTTCTGATACCATCTCTTCATCTATATATCTATTTAGGTCTATGTTCGTACAATGGGACGGAAACACTTTATAATGAAGTTTTGCCGAGAACATTTTCGTATTCAAACTGAATACCCTATATATTAACACAATCCCATTATCTTCTAAGTTGCACATGTACTATACACAGGTATTGCAAACGAATTAGAACTATATTAAAGCTAGTAACCGTTCTTTTTGCGGACAGGAAACGCTGCGATGATGTCGTCCAATGTCTACGCGCCGTCGTCGGTTCGCCTGATGTCGAGTCGGGTTAGGGTCCTGCCGCGCCCCGACCAGCCGAAGCAAGCGTCGACGCTGCCGTACTCCTACGACAAGTACCCGCAGTTCGAGGGTGAGTACGGTCCGCCTGGACACACGAAAACCGACGCCCTCGTGGCCAGTTACTTGGCAGCGAGCGACTACGCATCAACAACCACGGACACCGCTCTCGTCTGTCCTTGCTGTTTCGCGTTGGATGATGAACAACAACAGCACGAACATCACGGACATCAAGAACAGGAAACGTACCCGCTTCAAGAGCAGACGCCGAGACAGCAGGAACAACAACTGCAGCAGTCACAACAACCGCTGCAACGGCCGAAACGACATCTGCGAAAGCGGCAACAGTTGCAGCAACAGCAACAGCTACAACAGTCACAAACACAGTTGCAACAACAACAATTTCAGCAACCACCACAACAGCTTCTACAGCCACAACCTCAACTGCAGCAGCCACAGCAACAACTACAGCAGCCACAGCAACAGGTGCAACATCCACAACGAAAGTTGCATCAGCGTCGAAGGCTTCAGCAATCACAACAACAACAACAACAACAACAACTGCAGCAGCAGCAGCAACAACAACAACGCCCAGATGAGACGTTTGTACTAGAACAACACGATGAAGATCATTTTGAATCAGAGAGCAGCACCGATACGGAAGATGTGGACGAGCTTAACTTTTATCGTTCCGATTCGTCTATCCTCGTACCAGAAATTGCGTCACGTAAATATCCGTCAGATCTGTGTATCAACCCGCTACCTGTGGTTGCTTTAGATGGTCTACGCACATATACCGAAAACGACGCGAATCAGGCGCATACGCTGTTAGCCACGTCCGTTCTTGTTGCATCGCAAGAATATAAGTAAAGCTGGATCACACAATCAACAATTTGAAATGAACGTCTCCTGTCTAGAAATATAGCGTTTACAATGCTACAGCCACTAAAATACTACATTTCAAAGACACGTTTATTAGATGGTGTCAATTACGTTGTCGTGATAACCCGAACTGTCAACTTGGAGTCATCCTGTCTCGAACACAGTAAACGCGTTGTCGGGTGTCCCAAAATGTAAACACGTTGTCGGGTATCACGAATTGCCAATACGCTGTCGGTATGACACGAACTGTCAACATGCCTGAATGTCTCAAACTCTCAACACCTTGATCGATACGCAAACGTAATGTGAGAAGATCAAACCTTTACTGTCGATGCATTGTTACTATACCCTTAGGGTGGAGCTACCAACCTCATTCATTGTCTTTTTGTCAATACCATTATTTGTTCCGGTCATTGTTCACTCGCATATTTGCCAATGGTATTGATAATAATCCTTCCCCAGGATTTTGGCTATGTTGAATGCGTAGTAAATTGGGATAACTGCGATGGTAACAGTTACAATTATCCCAATTTACCAATCACAGTTATCGCAACGTATTACGTATTCAACAGTGGTGTGATGGAACGATATGAAACAAGATGGTGTGAGAATACTTGTGAGAGCATTCAGCAACAGTGAAATCGATAGGCAAAATCCGGGGACGTAGTATTACTCTTAGCCAAAATGGAGAATCGTTCTCCAATATCATATGTTGATCCACAAACCGAGGCTGATATTATTCGGAATCAGTTGACGTATATATATAATTATAACGTCTTGGATACTTTAAAACACACACACACACGCGCGCATATTACAATATGTTTTAGTACCCTTTTTTGCTTACATCGTTGTAGCTAAAGCCATGTGATGCGTGTACCCCAAAACACAGTGTTATCTTTAATGGAGTATTAGAGTGATCCACAATCTGATTTCCGATATGTGTCATACACGAAACAGAAAGTGTGTAAAAAATGCAATGTGTTTTAATGTTCTACGTTTGGTTATTTGTTAGTTGGTACATCCTGTGTTATCGTGTGTGTGTGTTGCTCTTTTATAAGCTGGTGACGATACGAAATAATAAATCACACATTCATTGTCGCCAAGGCTGAAATACTTACACCTGCGCCGTAACTTGATCACGCAAGCTATAGTCACATCGCTCGCGAGTCCTTCAAACTATGACTAACTGCTTGTTCTCACAGTGAAGACTGAGAATAGCTCACCGACACACGTGCTTCTAGAATGCCACATACACCGCTTTTGTTCACGTAAAGTGAGATTGGAATTCGCCCCGTTTATTGTTGTTTCAAAGACGTCGGAATTTCAGCCGATAATTGTATATAACCGCAAGGGGCGGTCCGCAGCCGACCGAAACCATCTCACCTTCTATATATAGGATGTATGCTACACGATGGAACGACTATATTCGGATGTTGGTTTTGGAAAATAAAATGGTTAATCTGAGTAGAATATTTTCCATATGTGTTATGTTCCTTTTTTCGTAGCGCGGATCGAGTGGATCGAGGCTCGAGTCGACCTGCTACCGCTTCGTTTTGTTCGTTCACCCCGCTTAACAGTGTCTTCAAACGCCAGACAACAGTATGTGAAGTTTATTTCATGCGAAGTGAAGCTTCCCCGAAAGTGGGTAACTGTATAACCTGTCGTGGACTCACACAATAGTTGTCTCTATATTTTAGACTGTTTCGTACACCCTGTGGCGGTCAAACGCGTGAGAATCGCCAAGCAGACAATCAGTCGCTTACTCCTTACATGGGTGTATTGCCGTACAAAGGTGGTGGCATTTGTTTCAGTGCCATAATAGTTAGTATACGGTATATTAATGATACATGTGATGAAAAAACGTTCGTGATTATCCTGCATGAGGTTAACTATCAATAACAAATTTCCTAATTCCGATGATGTTCAATTTCGACCTCAAATGTTGATGTATTTCATCATCATTATCATCTATTTCAGTGACAGGCCACCACAACATACACTACTGGGATATACTCGCACTAGCATTGCGATAACTGTATGTTTTTAAGACATGAAATCAACAACGTGCATAACCCCGTATGATCATAACGCACTTTTATCTGACTCTATGTGCGTGTCAATCCGACGTAGCGCCACTGTCGCATGACACGCTTGACTCTCGGTCCATAATGGTATATATCTTTATGTTATATTCTTACATTGTTGAATACCGTCGATAACTACAATCGTGCGTGCACAGTGGTTGTATCTTCTTGCTGATATCAGGTTTCTTATCGCAACACCTGTACAGGGACTATTCGACTTGTCATCCGATATTCGCTGAACCGTGACGCCCGTCAGTCGTTGCGCGGTGGCAATCGGCGTACGTGAGTTCTACTTGACTCGTTTATCAGTACGAGCACACTGTCGTCTGTGTAACGTCGTCACAACACAGAGCGAAATTGTTTGTCCCGACTGAACCCTTTCTGGTGGGATTGTGAGCACAGGATGTCGTTATCAGCGTCCAGTTGATCAGCAGATGTCGGCGTAAGAGCTATACTTGGTCACGCGTGGCTGGAGACGCTGCGGCTCAGCCAGCAGTCGGCGTTTACGTTGTGGAACGCGTAGACCGAGTTATGACGAGCACTGCTCTGGGTATTAATACAGCCGACTGCGGCTCTGTGCTTCACAATCACACTGCGGCAAGTGCATAGCACACGTCAAGCGAGGGACGCCGGCTTTGGAAGCTAAGGACAGCTGGATTGTATTGGCCTAGAAGAACGACAGTCTGCGCTCGAAGTTGTATACAGTATGGCCGTGGTACATCAGTCGAACAACGACACACGTATTCCTATTATCTAGTCGACAACTCGACCAGACTATCATTATTGCTGTCGCATCACCATGTCTACGTCCGATACGATGTGGATAAGCTTGTGCTGTCTGTTTCCACTGTTGCTTTGCCCGTCGATGGTCGTTCAAGCCGTAGGTAAGTTCTGCAACCTTTCTACACTGTATTTCAACAACATCGTAATGTGAAGTTTATTATTAGCTTTAACAAAATATAGCTAGAGCCAGGCATGAAGCCCGCTGTGGTGATCAGACATGGATATAACAGCAGCATGTTAAGGGGGAAAGCCACACCCTCAGACATGTGTAACCCACAATTGTATATCTGACAATAGTATTATTATTTACATTTACACTGACGATATTTGTAAATATCGAGTTCAGTTGATATCAGTCATTTTTCATATGATGAGATAACAGTTAAGAACCAACAAGCTGGATGTGTAGGTCAAATAATGTTAAAGCAGAATACATAACACCATGTTGCGACGGGATAGATCGAGGGGAAAGGTGTAGACGGCTTTAGATAATATAAAATACTTCATTGACTCACACGCACGCACACGCACGCACACGCACGCACATGCACGCACACGCACGCACACGCACACACAATAAGAAGACGAAAGAGAAAAGAAGACGAAGAAGAAATTATAATGGGTATTCATTTAGACCTACTTGACAATACCTTTTAACGTTACATGCTACCCCTTTTTCGTCTCTATTACTATAACTCGAAGAAAATAGTTTTAGCAAGCAGTACTTTTTTTTCAGAACCACCACCAACGTTTTTAACAATCTTGTCGTTAAGATAAACAATTAATCAACACTCCCAGACGTTCTCAAAATATCCGTACAATTGTTCGTCCTTTCTTACATTGTCTATACACTTATTAGGATCACCACACTAATTGGTAATCGCAACCAATAGATGTTTTGATAATGATTCGTTATTAGTTAAACACAAACGGTTAGTTGTCATAGACGTTACCTAGCTATCACAACATCTAGATAGTATGTTGACAGCAAACATATTGTCTTATCAATCCAATAAATCTTTACTTAGATTTTGTTGACATCCTCCAATATACTGGCCGATGTCCAGTCAGTTGAAGTCCACGTTAACTATTGTTACTGGTCTTGCATTACTCGTTCTAATGTTTTTTCTTCCCTGAATAATACACTACAATCCATGTGTCTCAGGATTTCTATGTCTTAGCAACTAACGTGTCTATTTTACGATTCCAGCATAGCCAATTTACATATTTGATTGCATTCTTCATTATACGTACCTGTACTTCTTATTTGTGATTTCCTCGCATATCCGTGGACTTGCGGGTTATCGAATTTAACCAGGCAGGCAACTGTGCAGATACGCCTACACTATTGTAAAACGACTGACATAAATAGGGCCTACATTTCGTAGAAGACACGGTCACTTTCGGGCAAGTTATAAATAGGTTAATGTGCTATTACTACCACCAAAACAAGGTCTGAGTCACAGAATGCCACTTTATAAACAATTCTTTCCAACAGAGTTAATGCGTGGTTGCGGTGACATCCCATGTTCAAATAAATGAGGATAATGCACCAGTCTTGCATACACCAGGGATCCGTCTATACTAGTTCATACAGTAAGCTTCGCCAAGGCAGTTACAGCTGCAATATGAATAGTATGCATTATGTAATGCGAGTTGTAAAATCAAACCTGTCGTAACAGCAGTCCCACATTTGACATCACATAAGGTTATAAGCGCAATGGCTCAGCGGCCAGACAATTGCACTCTAAATCGGGTGAACCCGGGTTCGAACGCTGTGCTGCTGCGTTGAACCTTTTGTCTCGTTGCTTCACATAGAATATATAGAATAGTATCGACCCGGACTCGACATTGATACCGGGCGCCCCGGAGGGCATATTCGGCATCTACCCGGCATTTTACCCGGCATCCGCGGCGCGAAGAGCAGAGGCTCACGTACCATTAAGACTTGAGACCGTACAGTTGTCGAAAGCAACCCTCGTGTGGCTGTCTTCAGATGGACATTATTTAACCAGTGTGCAACTATAAATACCATTCCCATAACCTAGTTTGGTATTGATCGGTTTTAGACCCTATGGCTAATTCATTCCCATATTTGTTTTATTTCAGAAACGTTCCTTCGGGCAGAGCGCTTTATTTGAGATGCCCAGAGGATGTATGTTCGGGATAATAAATATTATGTAGGTCAGAGGCGTAACCAAATCTCGCAGTCTTGTATGATCCATCTGAAAATGCAAGCCCGTATGCTGGGGTACAACGGGCGGAACATCACCGTAAACAATTTCCAACAGCATCTCCCGCCGCCATCCGCTCTTCGGTGTCGGTCCGATAGACAGGAGCTGAGACTCCGGCTAAAACTTTTACGGCACTTGATACAAATTCACCAAACTGCTTACCCACAAAACGCACCCCCCAAAAAGCACCCAAGCTACGGGCCTGCAACATACAGGGTGACACCCGTTTGGAAAAAAAAGCATAGGTAAAGGTAAATTCTATATAGCGCAATATCCAGTCCTCAGGACTGCTCAAAGCGCTTTACACTTTACTCACTGGCAAACCTGTTCAATCCAATACCATCTCGACGTCTCTGTGAAGCATTCAGCCACGCTGCAATTAATGCGCGAAGACTAGTACACAAATATCCAACACTGTCTATAGCCAGGTACTCATTCATACAGCTGAGTGAACTGAAGCAATGTAGAGTAAACGAACTTGCTCAAGGTTCAACACCGCCGCCCATTCGAACCCACGTTCTCTCAGTCGAGAGTCCGGAGCTCTTACCGCTGCGCTCCACCAATATATAAATCCTGGGTAGACACTATATATTTGAATGTCGATATTACTGTGTTTGCATCCTCGTGGCGAGGGCTGCTGCGGACGCCATCCCAACTGTGAGTAAGAACATACTAATTATGTACGGGATAGGTAAAGAAGCTATATATATATATACCTTAAAACAGCGAACGGGATTTTAGGAGCCAGTTAAACACATATATACTGTAGTTAATTGTTTTGTTTATTTTGTTACGGTATTGGCCTGTAGTCATCCAAAGTTTGCTGTGAATGCCGCCTGCTGTGTTACGACGGCGCTAGTACTTAATATGTTTAAATGTCCACTGAACATACAACCGTAAATTTCACTCCTATCTTTCGGAAAAACAGCAACCCAGACAGGACTAGCGGCCCGACGCCTATGTTGCTCCAGTTCACTCAGCTTTATGAATGAGTACCCGGCTAAAGAAAGTGGTGGATATTTGTGTACGAATAGTCTTCGCGCATTAATTGCAGCGTGACTGAAATCTTGGCAGAAAAGTCCAGATGGTGTTCAATTGAACAGGTCTGCCAGGGAGTAAAGTGTAAAGCGCTTTGAGCAGTCCTAAAGACCGGATACTGCGCTATATAAGAACATACCTTTATTATATAAGGTTGACAGTTGCTGTTATAAAGGACTTTTCCAGTAGCGTGGAACACAAACAACAGATAACCACTCTAGTGTACCAAGACACTTTATCGATTCGCTCTCTGAAATTACCTAACAACGTGATACGTCATCACCGTATAATGTCACACACGGTGTAGCCATGAAGATTACAGCAGGCAATTTAGAAACTGGCTAAATATAAAACCAGGTTGGCCTGAAACTCACATCAGTAGTAAATATTACTCATAAATCATTTTCCATAATTGTCGTACCTCGCACGTATCCGCCAAAACCATGCATTAGTTTATGTCACTTTATTGTAAGTGTAAACATTTGTATTTTTATAAAAGGAATACGGTGAACCAATTCACACATTTATATATCGTTTGGTTAATTGTGCATAATTAAACTGTTTATGATCGTCCACCAATAATCAGTTTCCAATGCGACACTAGTTATCGTTATGTTTTCATATTAGATTCTGTCTGAAATTCTGAATAAAATATAATTTATGATCACGTTAGACCAGCATATCCTGCAGAATGAAGGTTTTATTCTGAAGTATGATTGCAGGATAACAAGAGAGTCATGCACTGTCAAACTGGCTTGAGGCATGCCCTTGTTCTATCTTTAAAATAATTTTGCAAAACCTTGAAATGTCACATCTTAGCCGGGTGCAATCATTGTTTTCTTCAAATGTCATGATGTCAATAAATTAAGTGCTTTTTAAACTTGAATGAATGACTCGGTATAGTGCATGTTTTTACATAACCCGCCAGTGATCGATTACAATTACAAAAACGCTTGGAATTTCTAATTTGGTTCTGGTCACGCGTGGCTGGTTTTGCAGCTGTAAACAAATTGTCATGTTTCTGTTAAGTGCCGCTCGCTGCTATACGCCATAAAACACGTCACCAGTTCTATCATGCAAATGAAAGACACGCATTTTAACGTTTCGTTTACAGTTATTGTGCAAATATATGCAGTCCTTCCATTCCGGTAGTTAGTTTGTGTACGTGTAGATCCGATCTTATTTGACAGCAACATTGGAAACCGGTGTTCGTTGTCGTTCGCACGTTATAAAGTTGATGAACGTGCGCGTGACTTGTAAATTCCTCTTCTTTTTACGACCATCAAACGTTTTGACTAAGAATAGCTAGCAGTTAACCTAATGTTTAGCATATTGTGATATCATTGGAAGACATTAAAGGAATCAAGAAAAATAAAAAATTAAACCTCAGAATCGGTTATACATATCAGATAACATTTTGTAGGCAACACTGTGAATTATATAGTGGAATGCAAAGGAGATACAAAAACAACGAACAGTCAATAGCAAACTTAAATTTTTGTTATGAAAACTACTTGAGTTGCCTCCATATGGAGCCAGGACGGTTGGTGCGTTCGCCTTTTGCAGGCAACACGGATATGAATCAGACCGTGCATATCTCGAGCTATTGATCTGACACACACCATAATTTAATACAACTGAACTCCCATAATCACCACATCCTGTATACCCTTTACTACACCGAGTCAGTGTAAAACATACACATATGGGTCAGTTGAAAATTTCAAACATGTAAACAAGTTTAATTTCGCTCACCGGCTTACATAAAGTGCACTCAAACACACTCCTCAAGATCTGTATCGTTTGCTCTGTCGCCGGCCTATAGAAAGGTTTAATTAAGTAGAACACAACTTTTCACCAAACAAGGCTACCAAACAAGGCTATAGACAGGCTTAGTTTGGATAGGAAGAAGCTTGCAGCTAGAAAACCATTGTAAACATGTCACTGACGACGGCATATGCTATATATATATAACGCCCTATCCTTTTGGCTTCCCCGCCGCCAAATGGGCGTCCTTCCGGCATTGACTCGATTTATGTGCGTAGCATTAATAAAATTACTGTACTAAAGCTAGTCACTTACGGTGTAAACACGTCGGTTACCAAGGTAGTCAGGCATTGAAACAACGTCAGTCTGAGGGTACGGAAACATCAGTAACCGGGCACTGAAACAGGCGGGTAGTCTCCCATCACCCACTTGTTTTGTGTGACAAACCTCTCAACTCCCACCTATTTTGGGGGCTAGATCAACTCGGTCCCTCTAATATTTCCCGTCCAATTCCACTGATGATGTGACGAAATGACAGATGAAATAAATTAGTACTAATGTTTCTTAGAAGCAAAATTACAGAACTTGACGAAAGGTTCAACATAACCAACACAGATCAGTTGAGGGAAACCGATTTGCAATTTCGTGAACTGCACTTGAAAATTATCGTGCTCGCCAAAAGAAAATAAACAGTGGTTGATTCAGAGTTCAGAATTACCACCGGCGTAGTTCATTGTGTTAGCGGTTTAGTGAGTGGCACAAACGAGTAATTGTTTATGGCATAAGTTTTTGACTAAATAACTATTTCCACCCATTCATATAAACAACTACTTCCGTCCATTTATTCAAGACTTCTCGGGTGACGGCATATTGTTCGAACGAATACGTCCCACCCTGTCTAAAAGACCGAAAACACAACTTTCAACTGAGTACTTGTATTGTCACATAACATTGCAAAGTCAAAAAAGTATAGCATTGTGTATTGGTGGGGCGGAGGGTGATTGGTCGCCACCGGTTTTCGCAAAATACAGATCGTTCCAATGGCGCCAACTAACGAGTGGAACTGGTATTGGTGCACAATGACACTATTGTCTTTATCAGAACAGGGCAGCGGGGTGGGTAGTATCTTGGTTGCTATGTCACCTCCGTTAAATCGTATTAAGTAGCTAATTTTGTAGTATTTGTATTGAAGTTTGACATCATATATTCGGAGGGCGGGTGGTGGCTTAAACAAATGCTAAACGCTATGTTGTGGAGCGCAGTGGCGCAGTGACTAGAGCATCACACTCTCATTCGAGACAACCTTGGTTCGATTCCAGTGCTGCTGTATCGAAAGGCAATTTCGTTCAATCTACGTTTCTCCAGTTTACTTAGCACGTATCTGGCTATAAACAGTGGTGGATATTTGTGTACGAATAGTTTTCGCGCAGTAATCACAGCGTGGCTGAATACTTTCCAGAGACGTAGATATGGTGTTCCATTAAACCGGTCTGTCAGTGAGCAAAGCGTAAAGCGCTTTGAGCAGTCGTAGGACTGGGTATTGCGCCATATAAGAACTAACTTTTGATATGTTATATTGATTTTGTGGACTTGCGATACCAACCCTAAATATCAGACATCGATATGTTAGCAACAGACGAACATGTTGACTGTCCGTGAGTAAGAATTATATTAATGGACTCTACATGTAATTGTAACTTGTGCCGTTACGATCGTAGCTATAGGTTTGTTATGATGTTATGTGGTCTGAGTTTGTTCGACATATATACTATGTCAAAAAGGGGATTATTTACAACTCTGAGAAAATGGATATATCTCATTAAGAATTACGCAGCGCTTATATTTAACATTAAATACATCATTGGGTGATTCCCTTCTCATAAAGTTGATATCTAATAACCTGTAACAGCGTATATTTGTTGTGCCTATTAACGGTTATATTGATAGGTTTTCAAGGTCTTATTTCATGTGGATAGCTACACTGAATTGTCGATGAAACTACACCGACTATCTGAGGCAACACATTATCCACACACAGAGGGCCATACAATATCGTGATTATACTTTTATGTTATAAAAAAGACGTTTGATTGGAAACTTGCGCATTGTCTGAAGCCGCGCACCATGTACAAGGAATGTACAAGGGATGGGGTGGTTTTTTAACCCATACTAAACACAGTACACTTTAATAACTTCTGAGACTACTCTTTAAAGAGGTAAGTTTTTTTAAATAAATACCCAATAGTCACGCATACCTCGAGTGATTGAAAGGCATTGTGCCGTAGAAATAGAAGCATCAAAGCAACCTTGTTCATGACCTTGCACCTTTTTCTCAGAGCTGCATTTAACCTATTCCAGAACGCCAACGTTTGTTGCACTATGCACGCCATGTGTACGTGCAATTATACACTAACAAAAACGTCATCCTCCTGATGGCGGCACAAAAATACATACTCAGTATTCGACGCAGTGTTCACAATTGACGCTTGCTATGACGTATATACGGCATGAACCCTAAAATCAACATGAACTCTTTGAACAAATTGGGAATTTACACAGTTTGTTTTCTTCCCAAGCGTAGTAGATTAATCACTGAAAGTTTCAGATGCAAACAGTCTACGTAGAAAACTTTGACATACCTTCCACAGGCTCACTCATCAACCCACACACCCACAGGCTCACTCATCAACCCACACACCCACAGGCTCACTCATCAACCCACACACCCACGCACACACACCCACGCACACACACCAACTCACACACACCCACGCACACACTACCCATACATGCTGGCACACACACCAACACACAATACCCACACACCCATGCACACACACCAACACACAATACCCACACACCCATGTACACACACCAAAAGACACTACCCACACACGCATGTACACACACCCACACACACTACCCACACACGCATATATACACACCAACACACACTACCCACACACACATGTATACACACCAACACACACTACCCACACACACATGTACACACACCAACACACACTACCCACACATCCATGCATATACACCAACACACACTACCCACACACCCATGTACACACACCAAAAGACACTACCCACACACGCATGTACACACACCAACACACACTACCCACACACGCATGTACACACACCAACACACACTACCCACACACGCATATACACACACCAACACACACTACCCACACACACATGTATACACACCAACACACACTACCCACACACACATGCATATACACCAACACACAAAACCCACACACCCATGTACACACACCAAAAGACACTACCCACACACCCATGCAAACACACCAACACAAAATACCCACACACCCATGTACACACACCAAAAGACACTACCCACACACGCATGTACACACACCAAAAGACACTACCCACACACCCATGCAAACACACCAACACAAAATACCCACACACCCATGTACACACACCAAAAGACACTACCCACACACGCATGTACACACACCAACACACACTACCCACACACACACTACCCACACACCCATGCACACCCACACCAACACACACTACCTACATACGCATATGCACACACCAACACACACTACCTACACACCCATGCACACACACCAACACACACTACCCACACACACTTGCACACACTACCCCCCCCCCACACACCAACACACACTACACACACACACACACACACACACACACACACACACACACACACACACACACACACACACACACACACACACACACACACACACACACACACACACACACACACACACACACACACACACACACACACACACACACACACACACACACACTAACAGACACTACCCACACATCCATGCACACACACCAACACACACTACCTACATACGCATGTGCACACACCAACACACACTATCCACACACCAATGCACACACACCAACACACACTATACACACACACAAGCACACACACCAACACACAATACCCACACACCCATGCACACACACTACCCACACACACAAGCACACACTACCCCCCCCCCACACACACACCAACACACACTATCCACGCAGGCATGTACACACACCAACACACACTACCCACACACACACCAACACACACTACCCATACACCCATGCACACCCACACCAACACACACTACCCACACACCCATGCACACCCACACCAACACACATTGCCCACACGCACACCAACACACACTACCCACACACCCTTGCACACACACCAACATACACTACCCACACACACACAAGTACACATTACCCCCCCCCCCCCCACACACACACACACACTACCCACGCAGGCATGTACACACACCAACACACACTACCCACACACACACACCAACACACACTACCCACACACCCATGCACACACACCAACACACACTACCCATACACACACCAACACACACTACCCACGTACGCATGTACACACACCAACACACACTACCCACACACACACATACACCCATCTGTCTTTCATAATATACATCATGTTTACGTACAATTAAACCATTGTCTATACACACACACACACACACACACACACACACACACACACACACACACACACACACACACACACACACACACACACACACACACACACACACACACACACACACACACACACACACACACACACACACACACACACACACACACACACACACACACACACACACACACACACACACACACACACACAGTGCGTATACGTGACTCGATGATTTACTTGTTCCATTGATGCAGTGACATCGCTAAAATAGAGTCGTGTGATATCTATATAAACACTGTCTTTGCCTACTGTGGATGGTCGGGATGACTTGCCATTATGATTATAATTTGGTCTGAATATCTCAAAGGAGACACCTGTATACGGAACGGCGCTAACGGGAACATATGTACAGAACAACGCTAAAGATAACACCAATATAAAATTATACACTACGGGGCTACCGGCTACACCGACATACGGAACGGCTTTAACATAGACATAAACTATTAGGTACAGACCGGAGCTAATGGAAACAAGGAAAATAATCTGATTAACGGTATTTAATAAGAGTTGTAAAACTTGGCTGTTTTAGTTTCATCTTCACATTTTGTATTTTCGAAATGTTATAAAATACTAATAAAAATGTGTCCCAATATTTGGCCAAAATAAACTTCCCCTACACTAAAAGTGATATAATTCGGCAAGCGCAGGCCAATTCGTTTTTTCCCAGCATTTTGTAAAGTATAAAGGACAGTTTAAAACAGGAAGTATACTTGTTTATCAAGATGTACAGTAATATGAGATTGACAGGACCAAACGGTAAACGTATTGTGGTATTTTGTTACACGAAACACCACTAACAGCCCGGAACTCGGAGATCTCGTTAAGCCACTCGGAGAGTCCCGCAATTTGAGACGTAAAACAGCCACTAAGGACGACAAGCACCCTGGCCGTGACTACCTTAAGTGCCAGCGTAGATAATGTTCCGACAAAGGCTGACTAGTTGAATGAGACCTCATAAGACCATAACATTGTAACCACAATATATACACTAGTCAGTTAATAGAACGCTACAGAGGGCTGAAAACAACTAGAACTAGAAAGAGTTAGCCAACAAAATGCTTATCAAGGGAGCCAGTTAGTTCCTCTATCCGGAATTGGCGGGCGTAATAATGTGTAACAAGTGGTTTTCTGTGTTGAACGTGGAAAAACGGGACATCGTTCAATACCAAACAGTATTGCAGTTAACACAGCCCGACTCGTCTGTTTTGAAACTGAATGTTTCGTTTTCTAATTAGACCTGCTCCAGGGTCGTACCTTCCAAATTGCGAACATTGTTACGGGCTTGCTAAATACAATTTGACGGAGAGTATACCTTCAACATGGTTAGTAAAGGCTTGAAAACATTATAATAATTTATAAATGAAAATCTAGGAACAGTCTGCCGCCTTTTAACATGCACTACAACATGTAGTTTTTTTTCCAGTTCAATGTGAGGAGAGGGCGGACATCGTGTTCCTCATCGATGGCTCGGGTAGTGTCCAAGATACCTCCTCCGATAACTGGAAACTTGTCCTGACCTTCATCGGCGGCATCGTGAATCGACTTCCGGTGAGCCGGGACGAAATACAAATCGGCGCTCTGGAGTTCTCGAGCGACGCCATCACGGAGTCTTTGTTGTACCTGAACAATGATCTCAACAAAACGGATCTTGAAAGAAAGATCGGATCGATGCACCACTACGGCGGAAACACGAATACCGCAGCCGCTCTGCGCATGTGCAGAGAGGTGATGTTCCACCAGAGCTACGGTCACCGCGCCGGCGTGCGCAGCATCGCGATACTTCTCACCGACGGGATTTCGAACGTGAACTCAAACGCAACGTCATCAGAGGCAAGAGCGCTGAAACAAGCCGGTGTGCAGGTATGTAAGGATGACCGTGATTGGCTCGTGAGATGCGTTTCTAGATTGTTTTTAAGTTATAATAATTAGAAGTCTTGACGTGTGGGTGTGATGTCCTTCCGAACACAGCGTGTCTTTAGGAACGCTTGAGAGAGGACATCGTTTCAATGACGCTAAAAAGCAGATATCTGAGATATTGATGAAACAGCGAACATGTATTAGGCGACCACCTCTCCTGAAAAAAAATGTACAAAATCAAAATGTTCTGTCAAGACGGTTGATCTGCCACAGCTGGTTGCAGGTAAATAATGTGTAACTTCAATCGAGCTAGAGCGCGCGCGTGCGATTGCGTGTGTGCGCGTGTGCGCGTGTGCGCGTGTGCGCGTGTGCGCGTGTGCGCGTGTGCGTATGTATGCACGTAAGTACATATGTACGTATGTTTGTATATATGTATGTACATGTATGTATGTATGTATATATATATATTTCCATTTTATGTATATATGCACGTACGTACGTATGTACGTTCGTACGTACGTATGCATAAATGTACATGCATACGTATGTGTGTGTGTGTGTGTGGGTGATGTACACTTACCCTAATATTGAGTTGTATAAGTGTGGGTGGTACGGGGGAGGTGTGTACATGGGTGGGTGCGAGGGACGTATGAGCTATTAATCTACGACGCTTCGGAAGACATTTAAATATTTTATTTTGTCTAAGTTTGGCTAAGAGTTCTTGCTGGTCTTAGGGTTCACGCCGTACGTCATAACAAATGTAATTTGCGAATACTTCGGGAAACCGTCTTATGCATCTATATTTACGTAACGCCGTAACTAATTTTGCTAGTATATAACTGCATGTACGCATGGCCTGCATAATGCGATAAACTGTACCTTTGAGAAGTGCGTTGATGCTTCCATTTCTATAACACAGTGTTGTTCAATCCCTCGAGGTATGCGTGACTAATGCGTATTTATGTATAAAAACGCACTCCTTTAAATTGTCAGGTAGCTTAGCAACTTGATGGGAATAGACCGGATAAAAGCACCAAATGTTTTGGTGCATCCTTGAACAATAAAATTTAACATTTTGATCGGAGTCAGCCATATATGTGGGTGGGTCCATACGTGTCATCATTTGCAGGGAGGGGGAAAAAGACTGCATTCGATATCTGGAAATCTTTCAATGAAGTCACCCCAGTATCCTCTACCTTGTCGACCCACCCACCGAGCTTCAGCAAAGACAGTAGCACAACGTAGGACTGTAAGTACATACGTGCAGTATGTACTTACAGTCCTACGTTGTGCTACTGTATGACCGAACCTGCACAGAAACGGATGTTGATTCTGCCAGAAAACATATCTTCAGTACTAAAGCCATGTCCATCGACGCCATACCACGCACAGAAGCAGCATTGTTGCAACACACAAAACGGGCTATATACCAAGGTGGACATGTGTGGGGACAGGCACATGTCCGTACTCCAGAACTTCCTTCTCCAGAGACCTACGGATGGCGTAAGAGTGCCACACAAGGATGGGAACCACTGTGGACATTACATGTACTCCCAGAAGCAGCGGCGTCATGTTCCGAGTTGCTACGCTGTGGATGCCAGAAATGGTGCACAGGGTGTTTTTTAGTGGGTGAATAATAATGAACCCAGCCAAAATAATTGCTGACTCCGGTCAGAAAGTTAAAGCTACCAACCTATTGAAGCTGTAGAAAAAGTGTGGTGCTTTTATCCGGTCTGTCCCCATACAGCAACAAATTGTCGCTAAGATACCTGACAAAAAGAGTGGTCTCAGAAGTAATCGACGTCCGCAAACCATATACTGTTTATTACCGGCTCAAAATCCACCACCACCCCATCACATAGTGCGTGAATTCAAACAAGTTGTCAATCAAACGATCATAAAGTTTGCTAACATAAAAGTATAATAACGATATTATGGCCCTCGACGTGTGGATAATGTGTTGCCTCATATAGTCAGTGTAGTTACATCGACAATTCAATGTATCCATATAAAAAAGACTTTATACCTATAAATATATCCGTCAATAGGTACAAAATATACACTGATATAAATTATCAGATACTAACGTTTTGAGAACGGAATGACTTAGAAATCTATGTATAAAATAGCAAGTACTGCGTAGTTATTAGACGGTTATGAGATAGCAGTTATCACATCCAGGGACGGGCATTTTTTCAGTAAGATAATAAGAGTAACTTCATCTGGCGAGTAACGGGGCACTTTTGATACATATCAATCTTCCATTTGTTCTGTGTTTGGAAGTTGTTGAACTATTTCATGACATTTTCCTGTATTATCGCTTCAATGTAATTTTAACTGATCGACCGGTTTATGTGGTAGTTGGTTGCATTATGCAGGTGGTCGCTCATTGTAAGAACATTTCATTATTGGTAGAAAAGCTCTAGACCTAGGACTATGGTCGACCAAAACGGGTGGTTGTCAGGGACGGATCCAGGGGGGGGGGTCAAAAACCTCTACTGGTGGCCGACGGAAATGAACATTCGGTGGTCTGAGCCAGACCTTCAGCATGACTCCGCAGTCGCGCTGTCGAATCATTCATGACGTCGGAAGATGGTAGGTGGGGGTGGGGGGGGGGGGTGCTGTTGAAAATTTTTGGCAGCCGCGTCGTTCAGCTTTTTGTAAACTGAACGTCATTCCAAAGGTCTAGGGGACACGGCAACGGTGACCCATTCAAAAAAGTCTACCGGCACGCCAAATTCCAAAGTTCTAGGGGGCACGTGTCCCAGCCCCCTCCCCTGGATCCACCTATGGTTGTCCATGAGACAGGTCGCTCAACGATCAAGATCTCTGTCCTTGCAGCTTTTGCTTAGCTTTAGATTTATGGTTTTACCAGCTCGTCTTCCTTAGAGACGACCACAGTAATATTATATATATCATGGTTTTACATATGTTACATCCTTAACTGTATAATTATAGGCCCTATGCCCTATGCCCCATTTCC
>OZ023208.1:21542849-21632849 GCA_963995525.1 Escarpia spicata
TAACGTCAGCCGACGAGTGCAAGCGGCTCTGCCTGCAAGACTCCAAGTGCAGATCCATAGAGTACGTGACGACGACGCGGGAGTGCGCTGTCTCGTACAGTGTACGGGGCTCTACCAAGGATAGCTTCGTGTCCGATCCGAATGTTGATTATTACGAGTGGCGGTGTACGGAAGGTGAGGAGGCTATTTGCGATACGCCACAGCGAACTGGATATTATGTCGCAAAGGCGTATTCTGCACACGAGCCAAAAATAACTGTCTAGTTCATATCCCACCAGTTTTGTGATTCTGGCAGAAATGCACACCTTGTAATCTCATCTTTCAGTGTTAAGTTCATTTTCTTCGATACTATATCCAAAATTAATAAAACACAAGCATTTACTTCTAAAAACAGTACATCATCATCATCATCATTGTGCAGCCGCAGTGTCCCGTGGTTGGGCGAAGGCTTCATCATGTCGTTTCCAAATCTGCCTGTCTTGCGCTATCCTCTGCCAGATGGTACCCTTCCAGTTCTCGTCTAGTTCGTCTCTCCACTGTCTCGTCGGTCTTCTTGTACTCTGCTGATGTGCCCTGCCCAGGTCCACTTCTGCCTTCTGGTGTGTTCTAGCACGTAACAGTAGATAATATCGGTCAAATTGACCTAGAACGTTCCATTTCACAATAATTTTGCAACGTAATCAATCAATATCAATCAATCAATCAATCTTTATTTCAGACAAAAAAGCATACATGTAATATGCACTATGTCCATAGTAAAAAAGTAAAAATAAAAGGTATATTATAGTGTATATATTGCTCTAATCCACTTCCTGCGCAATACAGAGGTCGTATAAACATCACTGTGTATAATACTCTCAACAATGTTGTTCGTCGATGCAGATATTCTGCTCATAAAACTGTACATGCATTTTCTAAATCTAGTATTGCAACAGTCCGTGTCAGAACTAACAAACATTAGGCTAGCACTACACCTCATAGATAGGCTGTGCATAATTCTAAATGCATTGTTATAGGAAACAATAAAGTGCTGCATAGCGGCTTTTCTATAATTAGCCCATAAGGAACATAAATACACATTACTACAATAGGATGTGAACAGTTTGTTCTTCACCTTCACTGAACAAAAGTGAAAATTCCTGAGTAGAATATTGCTTCTGCCGTACAAACTCCTTTCTTTGGATTTCATATCCGTTTCATCCGACAGATCATTACAGATTATATGGCCAAGATATTTGTATGCCTTCGTTGTATTCAGAACTGCATCACCAAGCTTAAGAGCTACTTCAAAACCGGTTTGTCTTGTGTCAAAAACATTATCTGCGACTTTACTCTGTTAAACAATATGTCGTTGTCACATCCATAATTGTATGATACATCTAGCAGTCTTTGCAACCCCTTAGCCGATGGAGCCAGTAGTACAATGTCACCAGCATACATCAGATGATTAACAGTTGTATCACAATAGCATCCGATGGGTAGTTTCAATAGTAGCAAACTTAAATCATTCATGTATAAATTAAATAAGAAAGGAGATAGCATACCCCCTTGTTTAACTCCATTAGTCACAGAGAAGAAGTTGGAAAATACCGAACCCCATTTAACACACATAGTCTGATTACAGTACCACTGACATATCACTTTAATTAAATATTTAGACACTCCAAGCTTAAGTAGCTTCGTAAATAATGTTGTGTGATTCACCCTGTCAAATGCCTTGGAGGCATCAAGGAAGGCAACATACATGCATGACCCATGATTAGTGTAATATCGAAGGAGCTCCTTCAACACAAATACACACATTTCTGTCCCATGTTTGGGTTTGAACCCAAATTGGTTACTTGTAGTTTGTAGATGACTTTGCATCCGATTATACAGTATTTTTTCCACTATTTTTGTGAATACATTAGACAGACATATCGGTCTATAGTTATCTTTGTCGCTGACACGTTTATTTTTATCCTTAATAATGGGAACAATGTCCGCCTTGCTGTGGCTGGTCACGTTTTGTTCGTCTTATGTTCTGTGTTTACAATTATCCACATGCTTTTGTGAGACATGTTCATTCACTAATTTACTGAACAAAATGTAATATTGCAAACCTAGCTGCTAGGATAGTAGGAGATTAAGAAGATATACAACAGAAGTGTTTAAAGTTATTGAATGGTTATGAAAATATTGACGTACATGTGTTTCTCACTAAAGAAAGACAAAGAACTAGAGGACCGGAAGTACATTTAGTGAAGGAACAATGTCGAAAACTCGTGAAACACGTGAAACGAACTTATATAAATACCGCAGTTATTAAGCATGGTCTTAAATAAACAGGGTGTACTTGGTCTTTTAGGTAAGTCCAGAAACCCTAAAACACTTACTGATGAGGAGCACAATGGAAAGACGAAATCCGACACAAAGAAGAAAGATCATTCTCTACCTACGAAATACGATACCAGTGAGTATAGAGCAGAGTAATTCAATGGGGGTGATAAAAACATGCCTTTCTACAACAGACATGAATTTTTACCATTTAGTAAAACATAAATAAATTGCACATATTTCGTAAATACAAGTTGCCTTGTGTTAAAAGTAGATAAATGAAAATACTTTAGTTTTGTTGCCTAAATTATACCTTGTCCTTGCAATGTTCAATAAAAGACTAGATGTTATATAAATGTACACAGATGTGTTAATGGGAAGACCAGTTACATTTACGACTAAAATCGGAATAATTGTATAAGTAACTAGCGATCAAGTACATTATTTTGTAATGTCTGCTCGATTGTGTGTATCATTACTCATATTACTTTACATTTTTCAATATTACGCGAATCATAATCAGTAGATGACGGACAATCATCGACCACGTAACCGGCCTCATAAACAAACTTGGTTGGCAGACACTAGAAAGGAGACGATTACAACACCAACTTACCTTCTTCTACAAAATACAACACAACCTCCTGAACATTACCCTACCACAGATTGTATAGTGCCATACTCCCGTACACGAAACAGCGATCCCAACAAATACATACATTTATATACACGCATAAATACATATGCATACTCATATCTATCCCAGAGTTATAAGAGCTTGGAATCTACTCCCTCGGAAATAATAACCCTACCTACATTACATCAGTTCCAACAAGCTGTGAGTACCATCCACCTTGTCGCTCCAGCCATCCTTACCAGACTATATATACAGAGACTGTGTTTTTAATCTGCACAAGTTATTAATTGCACTTGATTTACACAATTATTTATTTTACTCTTTTTAAAATTATTTTCCAAATTCAATTTCACGCTCCCTTCGCAATGCGCACAGCACAACTCCTAAGTTAGCCCCAGACGGGGCTATATGGAGAAACGACACTTAAGACTTAAGACGTACTCTCTGTGATATTAACGAAATATTTCAAATTAACCAACGAAATTACCGAATAATTAATGACGTCATTTCCGGTATGCATTCCTAACGCCATTTATGTCCGTCTACAGGACTGGAGCAACGGCCAGACAAAGAATTACCTTCAACAACAGGCACGGCGACATCGCTGTTGACGATGTCTGCATGGTGCTTGCTGACAGTAGCAACACTGTCGTTTACTCTACTGCACCACTGATGATACCCGCGTTGCATTGTGGGTTGTGTGTCTGTGAACATTGACCTCTTATCTGTCACATTCATATGTGGTTGAAGCGCGTGTGACGCGTTGAATTCTGGGATTAATGATGTTATGACGTATGTCGAAACAATGCTGGACTTTTGACATGGATTGTTCTTATTTCTTGTTACTTCTACGTGTTTTTGTTTTGTTCTGTTAATTACAATAATGTTCAACAAGTAGGGGCTAGTGGGTAGCAAGATATATCGCCACACTGACCCATCATGTCTTCAGAGGATACATATTCATCTGTCTGGAACGATGACAAAAAACAGTGAAATTGTGCACGTAACAAAGGCCGGAAACACCAGCACGTCGCACCGGATGCACGGACTATTCCAGACTATCCCAGCATGCAACATTTGTAACAATCGTAAAATGTATAGCTGGTTATTATTTAAAAGGTCATCGTCATCGACAAGGAAGATGCATTTCTTGGACGACCGCATCGATACACATACCGGCGAAGCACGACTGTAGACTTAGGACCATGGTTACTAATGATTGTGTACATATTTAACGTGTCGTTGCCTGTATACATTTATCACAACGCACAAGCAGCTGCCAACGTTTGCATTAGCGCAACCCAATACATTATGTGTTGCGTCTACTAAATTGAAGTAAAACCTGCCTTAACGGACACTGTCCATAACGGACACCTAAATATATAACGGTCACTTCTGACAATTCTTATTTATGGCCTATTAGTTTGCACAGTCCACTAACTCTTCAGCGGCCATCTGGTCAGTGCTGACGTGTACATTCAATTATCATTATTATAATAGATTACAAAACCACAAGTCTTTTCTAGGAACGAAACACATATTGTATACAGTCCCGATGAGAGGTGGACTTTTTGGGGGTGGGGTCCGTTTTCTGTGTGGGATTGCACATTTTAGGTGTGTGTGAATGTGTGTGACGGTAGAGATGCAGATTTTCGCTGTCGATGGAGGGGTAGTATTGGTGATTTTTGGTTTCGAGGGGGAGTAGTGTTGGCATTTTCGCTATGCCGTCTCAATACATTTTCTTATATACGTCATGATTTTAAATCAAGCGGAACTAGATCCCCACGCTGAACTCCTTTGCTTCAGCGGGGGTGCGATACGTACATATTCGTCGTCACCCTTCCCAAAGGCCTAATATATGAATAATGTTATTAACCGAATTTAGTATATGTCTAGTAAGATCTCAAAAGTGTATATTCAGAGTTCAAAATGGTTTAATGACCCAATAGTATATTGTATAAGGGTCATCAGTAGTAAACGAACTGTTGGTGGAATAACGTCGTGGAACAAACGGGCAAACTGAAGGGCTCTAGCAAAGCCCCTTGTTGTGTGTAATAAAATGCGCTGCCATCATGTTCAGATGTTTGGTAATAGCAGCATTTTTGCATTGTAATATTGCATTAGACTATTGTGGATACAATAGGGCCTATACTTATTATCGTCTCGGTATAGAGAACAATGCAAGATGTGAACCGGTAAACGGGCACGTGTACCCACAGTGAATACTATGTTTTATATACGGTGTATTACGTTTTTGCCAGATTACTTGAATAAAGTGTTTACGTTTTACAATAATTCAGAATTCCGTTGTTCTTAACTCTTCACTAGCATATGACTTCTGATCACATTTGGCAGCAGGCAGTGTGGTTCATTCGTGGCTCGTATGCGTAATTGAATAAATTAAAGGTGCGTAGTCTTGTATTTGTTCGTACATTTAATATCAACGTAAACATAACACGACACATTCCAACAGCGAGGGTCAAGTAATGCCTAATAGTAATTAATGTTTGTATTCTCGTAAATTTATTTTGCAAAACACATTTTATTTATAAATGCTATTAAAATCGTATTCAGCAAAACCTGCCTAGCGGACATCTGTCCATAACAAATACCTGTTTACAATGGACAATTCTGAAAGTCCTGATTGATTAGTTTGCATTGCCCATTACTTGACCACAGTGGTAATCTGGCCATATTGGACACATTGAGCAGTTCTAACGATGTTCAGTGGTAATCTGGCCATATTGAACACATTGAACAGTTCTAACGACGTTCAGTGGTAATCTGGCCATAGTGGACATATCGAACAGTTCTGACGATGTTCAGTGGTAATCTGACCATATCGGACACATTGAACAGTTCTGACGATGTTCAGTGGTAATCTGGCTATATCGGACACATTGAACAATTCTAACGATGTCCAGTGGTAATCTGGCCACATTGGACACATTGAATAGTTCTGACGATGTCCAGTGGTAATCTGACCATGTCGGATACATTGAACAGTTCTGACGATGTTCAGTGGTAATCTGACCATATCGGACACATTGAACAGTTCTGACGATGATCACTATGGCAGGTTTTACGTTAATTCTTTTCCATTCACCAACAACGAATCAATCAATTTACAGCATCAGTAAACAAGATAGGGACCGTTTGTGTGCCCTGTACCATCGTAAATGGTTCCTTTCTACCCTGTGTAATAAAGGAAAGAATGCGACTTCGTGATTTTCGTAAAGGGCATCCAACACCTCGAAATCTAGGTCAAGGACGGACTGTCCGTCACGAACGTGTCTGGAAATAGAATGTATTTGCAGGAAACATAAAAGAAACATACAGCTACCTAGAACACGCATTTAACACAGCACAAATAAAACTCAGTTGTATATTTAGCAAGTTGGGAAACTTGATATGCGTATTGTTCCACCGGAGTGGTGGGCTTGGAAATTGGACAGTGCACACGAACAAATGGAAATGACTTAGCATGTTTAAGTGGATACAAGCTAATGTTTCTTAGGTGGAAAATGGGCGTCCTGTTGAAGACCGTCACCTGTAGAAAATTCACACGTACACACTCACGCACAAACTCACTCGAATAGGCTACTATAAGACAAAAGGCAGTCTGAGGTTATACGGACTGCCTACAAAAATGGTGCGTTGTGCCTCTGTTTAACCAGGTCATGCATTATTAAATGTTGCTTCATTGAAACTGACTTGTGCTGGAAAAGATTGACTGATTCGTCATAATGCAAATTACAGTCCGCACTCCCAAAATCAACCATACTACGCGCCTGATAGGTATGGTATGTAATAGGTAGGCCTACTCGTGTAGTCAGTTGTTCCTGGCTCGCGAGGAGGATTAACTTCCGTCGTGAAGCAAACGTGCTTCAAATCTTCAAGAGATATCTCGGAAGAGTACCAGGGGCCGGCAACATTTTTGAATGGAGGGCCAAATAGGTGACTTGAGCTAGGTCACCGGGCCACACATTTATTTTTTAATATTGATTATCACTAGCCCAATCTTTGTGACATTCTCGCTCATATACGTGGAAGCTGAACTTACGTATTTTGGAGTTGTTATAATGATAAAATACTAATGACAACTTTTGAACAATTTTCTATTGAAAATACCCATTGTTCAACGTCCGCGTTATAATTATGCAAATGATATTTTGAGCAAGTGCTCCACGTCCAAGTGAGCTTGCTGTGTGATCAGATTAAGAAACTGTTCCGTCAGCATATGCGTTTGGTTGCAAGATACACCTCACTGAATGTCACTTTGAATGCCACAGAGACACATTACATTTTGGTAAATTTCATTTACACAGCTTCCGGCTCGTCGTTGACTATAATAGGCTGTAAAATAAGAGTAAATACGAGCTACGAAATCTGTAAGAACTTGAACTGTTGGAGGTTTAGGCCACGGGCGCGAATGTAGGTCACAGTCTTCACGATGGCGATCAGTATCTTTTGCATTTTCAATGATTTGCTACACCGGCTTCCTTGTGAGATAGATGATGCAGTGGGCCTGATGAGAAATCCTCAGTGGCACCTGCAACGTGTCAAACATTTCCAATCGGCGAAACAATATATTTTGTTCTTCCTCCCATGGAAGGTGCACCACGCAAATGTATATACTGTCATTCCGCGGGCAGCATTGTGTGCAATCTCGCGTTTAGTCAGCGGGCCGCGTGAAATAGCTTCGCGGGCCGCAGTAGAACCGCGGGCCGCAGGTTGCCGACCACTGGTCTAAACGATTATACAGTAATACTGACCAACGGTATCGCCATCTAGTGAACATCAACTAATATAATCCTTCCGTCGGCAATAAAGTCACATACATACTCATATGAAAGTACAAACGTCACGTGTCTGTGAACTATATATGCTTATTAAATCTTATTGGTGACATTGTATTGTTTAAAGTTTAAACAATAAATCTTATATATAACTTTCCTCAACTCCATATGCGTTTTGACATAATAGGCCCTATACAACGGCGCAAAAACGAAAAATTATAACCGTGTGCTATATATAATATGTATAGTATTCTGCTCGCCTGACCTAGCTATCGCTAATTTTTGAAAAGCATAATTTATTGAAATTAACAGATACAGTAGCAAGTATGATACAAAAAAAGTAAAACGGTAAGTTCTGATATAACGCAGTATCCAGTCTTCAGGACTGCTCAAAGCGCTTTACACTTTACTCCCTGACAAACTTGTTCAATCGAACACCATCTCGACTTCTTTGGGAAGAAGAATAGGTAACTATATTGGTCACGTTGTAGAGACAGTTAAACATGGCAGCATAACTAAGAATGCAACTTTAAAATGTAACATCTGACTTCATGATAAACGGGAATACCAAACATACATCTCGGTTAATAATAAAATCTTTAGTCTCCCACATTAATGATAACAATTATAAATACACTCTTTAAAATACAGTAATATCCATAATGATGCGACTGACATCATCATCGTTTAAAATATTACATGTCTTAAAACAATTTATGATTTCTAACATTTCGAATAAAACGTTAACATAAAGTTGAAATTTATTCCTTCCTTAATTGTTTATGCAAATATCGTGACATTATAATCATGATATCACACCACAAACTCAGTATAGTAGAACCTGCCTTGAACAAACATCCCATCAACCAAGCAAACTTTGTTCTCAAGACAGGTGGTACTGCTGATAGCCTTGGCAGATAAGTTAACTCTGAAAAGGTAGTCAAGGGGAACCGAGAAAGTTATTGTTCATGACATGTGGTTGTCCAAAACAGAGGTCGCCCAAGACATGTGGTTGCCC
This sequence comes from Escarpia spicata, assembly GCA_963995525.1. Lineage (NCBI taxonomy): Eukaryota > Metazoa > Annelida > Polychaeta > Sabellida > Siboglinidae > Escarpia > Escarpia spicata. The sequence goes on from OZ023208.1 coordinate 21,551,620, forward strand.
AAAACAGAGATCACCCAAGACAGGTGGTTGCCCAAAACAGAGGTCGCCAAAACAGGTGGTTGGCAAAACAGAGGTCACCAAAATAGGTGGTTGCCCAAAACAGAGGCCGCCCAAGACCAGTTCTACTGTAATATACCTGCCAACTCACCAGGAATTTCCTGGAGTCTACTGAATTTTTGGTGTATTTCTCTGTCTCCCAAAATACAGGCAAATATCCCGGATATTCGTTAAACAAAATCCAACAGCACCCCCGCCCCTGTCTTCGAGGCAGCGCGACACCGCGGGAGACGTGTTGAGATGTGCTGAACCACTGGATTTCCGGTGAAAAGTCTCCAACAGTACTCCCCCGTCTTTGAATCTTCGGGACTGCGAATCGCTGAAATTCCGGCGAAAAATCTGTAACAGACTTCCGATGTCAATTTCCGAGACAGCGCAACGAGACAGCGCGACACGGGAAGCGTGCTGAACCGCTGATGGATCTCCTGGAATTCGAAAAAAGTTGGCAGGTATACTGTAACACCACAGAACGGACATCGCAGACACAACATAACTTCCGTGTATTTATTTCACGATAACAGTTTCAACAAACTGAAATTACACTTACCTATTCATAACATAATAATTAATATGGAACATTAGTTACTGGCGATATTAATTTATTGCGTTTTGGTGATTGTGTACATAGAAAGACTACACAGAAAGAGGAAGTTAGCACACCGATCCTGTACAACATACAAATATACGTAAATATACAATGTACCAATTAAACTATAAGGCAAGACAATGCAATATACGTTTCCAAAATGTCACAAGGAAACATATGAACGTAATGATACAGTGGACAATACCTGGACAATAATGCTGTATTATCTTGACAACCAACGACAATGCTTCAAACTTAAATATACAAAGTATGATCTCTTCATGACAAATTCATGTTATATTTTAAAGGGCAGCTGTATGTTCCTCGTTTTTTATATTAATATAATGTTCTTAAAGACACATGTTGAAAGTATACTGCCCGTCAAATTACTTTTAGTTAGCCCAAAACATTGTTCGCTTTCTGTTGCCCGTAAACAATAAACAAAGAGCATACAGACGTGTAAACAACTCTATAATGAACGCCATTTGGTTGAGCAGCAAAGCTCTTTGGTGTTCCACTTTCAGAACAACCAATTCAACTAATTACCAGTCTCGATGATTGCGGGTAATTGAAAAGACAACCCACCATTAACACATGTTATGACACGTGCAAAAACGCCCAGAAGAATCACTTGGATGGGGCGTAATAAGAAATACTACATTAGTATGACACAGCGGCGTGTGCTCACACACAATAAACACACTTAAGTTAGGAATTGGTGAAAGAAATTTGCATTGCCTAATCGTATAAGCATTACTAGCATGTCTAATTCAGTTGTCATAGGCAAACAAGTGATCAACTTTAACCTACACTTTCCACCGGTAGGCATTCCGTCAACATAGTCGATATTTAACTACTCTTACAAAGCGCACTAAAGGAAGGGGTTCAACTTCAAAGCCAGCATACTAATTATAAGAAGAACGATCGCAGGTGATTTGCATAACCACAGCGAATGTAAACAAATGTTTGTAAACATTATTACGCTGGTTGTTATTGTGTGTCATTTGTCTGTACATTGTCACAGCACTGTTACATACATCATTATATGACTTTCGATCTGGAAAATTTTCGACATTTTAAAGTACTAATTCAGGGGACGACGAATGAGGTTTGCTAATTAGTATGATTTGTACTAGTAGGTAAATGTCGACAATAGACAGTTTCATTTATAGGTGTTTCGCTCTACACAACGCTAATTCCGTAACTTATATGCACTGACGTCAGCAGAATGTGCCGGTCATATGTTCTCCGAGTCTCGCGCCTAGATGCGTATACGTAAATAAGGATAGAATAACACTCATGAGTGACTACGCTACTTATTGTTTTTTACTCTAATTCACAACATACATATTTTCGTTTTATAGACTATGTACGGTAGATATTAAAGAATATTTATAACTTAACAGGACCGAATCGGAAGTGTTTATTTGACCCACATATAAAACAAAACGGTACAGTTTTCAACAACAAAAATCTACAGCTCAAAATTTAAAATGTGCTGAAAAAAATCGCAGGTAAACCATACATGTATTATTAGCTAAAATGTATAACATAAATTAGAACAATAATGATTTAATGTACGAAATAACGAATTGACAATATCTTAACTATGGACTGTCATGTCGCTGTAGATAAGCTATAAAGCGGTCAGGGAGACTGCCACTAAGACCATTCTTGGTCGCTCTCGTAGCAGCTACCTGAAAAATATAAGTTTTAACAAGTCACGTTTGGCTCACTTAAACACTTTCGAAAAACACAACACCTGTGCATAATTTCCAATGCAGTAAGGGTTTGACAAGTACTTAAGTTAAGTAACCAATAACTGAGAAAACATTAGGAATTATACAGTAATTAACGTTTAAGAACAAGTAAATATATCCGTTGGTGGAAAATCGCTCAGGCATAACATGGTTGACGGCTAAGATGGGTAAAGATCTACACTGCGCTTAATGGGCAATATCGCACCGCTTCAATCTTACAGCTGAAACTACATTGCTGTTACGTATGAGATAGCTACGTCAAACGTATTGGCTATATGTTAAATGTTACAATACGGTCGGAGTTTTGAACGTTTAGCTGGAAGTGTCTAATTATGATCGACCTTTAAACACGTCATGCATCGTTTGATGTGTGACAACACTTGTATCACAGTTTCTGGTGAACTATGTAGTTACAATCTGGTATAAATTAAACACTTCGATGAAAGAGCGGTAGCAGCGACGTATATATAAGTATGCGAAGCGTCTACCAGAAAAAAAAACGGATCCCTGATACAAGAGAGAGAACTTGCAGGTGTTCGCAACTCGACAACAAGTGGCGTACGCACGTGGCAATACAGCGACTCTTAACGAGGAACAACAACGTTGCAGTGATCGCAATGTGACAATCTGCTTCTGGTCTAAATATACAGGAAATATTCAGAAGTAAAAATATAGGAATAACATTGGAAAATTTTAACAAAATCACCGCGAAATTCACCGATCTGATTGTGTCAAGCCATGCCATGATAAGATTCCCATCCACAGATTTCTAATGGATTTAAAAATAACTATGTAGCGATGAATCAGAAGAAACCTCCACATCTTAACAAGTTTTTAAAATATCGGAATGTTTTGAAAATGTAAGGATTGTAATATAAATATAGAAAGATTACGCAAATATATGAACGTTGTGCACCGCGATACTGCAACAGATATTGGAGAGAATAGTGACAGTTCAATATCAAACACAACGGGAATTCTGAGAAACTAACAACGATGATATCATCGCGTTTTGTCTCATTCGTCCGCAGTGAGAAATGTTGTGCTTCTCCGCGTATCGCCTCCTTCGTTACCCAGCCGAGAAAGAACGTCATCGACCAGTCTAGTCGCTATGTCCTCGATGTCTCGCTCCATCTGTTCGTCCTCCGTCAACTCCGTCTCGACAGGAACGTTCACGGCGAACTCTTCGGTGTCCGCAAGCGAGTTGGTCTCCGATTCCGCCACCAGCTCAGCCGTTGGGATGTTGAAGGCGTATTTCACGTCCGGCGTGATAACCGCCGGTGGTGGGGCGGCTGGAGGTGACGGGGATCTCTCTTCCACGACCAGAGGTGTTGACGGCATTCGTTTCTCCGTCTCCGGAGATGCGGTTGTCATGTCTTGGACCGACGCCGGTGGAGCCGGCGGTGATACCACCGACGGCGGCGTCATGATCTTCCCTTTTCGGATCAGCAGATCAGTTGGTGGGATCGTCGGGCTCCTGATCCGAGGTTGCGGGGGGGCCGGTTTGGTTTGCGTGCGGCTCTTCGTAGGCACGAACTCTTTTGGTACCTGCATCTTGTGCGCGAACTGAATATACTCAGTGGTGTCGTTAGCGGGGTGAGCACTGACACTGATAGCGGGTGTTTTGTGTATGTTCACTGGCTTCGCCGGCGCCGGTTGCACGCCCACCAACCGCTGCCCTCGTCCGCTGAATCCGCGCGGTTCTCCCGTCGAGCGCGGCGTGTGACATCCCGTGCCGTCTATCGTCCACATCTCCGACTCGAAGTCGTAGCTCGACACGTGTGACATCGCTGTTGTCGGTCGACCAGACGGTACGCTGATCGGACGAGGTTTCCATCCATTAGCCGTACCGCCGCGGTCAAACGTCGACGTCTTCTTCGAGTCCGAATCTGGCAGCTCTCCGAATAGAAGTTCCCGTTGTTCGTACTCGACCCTGGGGAAGACAGGCGCCGCAGACCCCGTCGATCCAGACTCCGTCTTGTCCTCTTCCGAGTGCCCGCTGCTGCGGTAAGTGTCGATGATCTTCTCATACGACAGTCGCTCGATCTCCAGCTCCTCGTCAGCCGTCTTACGGTCGATGCTCATGTGGACGATCTTGCTGGAGCTTCGCCCGAGGAGACCCCGGTACGAGTTGCTCCTCGACTTCACCCGGTAGCCATTGGTGACGTCCCTGTTGGACACCGACCGTGGCATCGGCTCATGGACGTGCTGGCTGCGGAACACGACAGCATGTCGCTCGTAGACGCCCTGCAATCACACACGGCTCATTTAGACAGGCCCTTAGCCATAAATAATTTTTGATAGTCTTGAATTGGACAAAAGTGTGCCTTTTAGCACGCGAACGGCTTCCGAGGAAGCCATTTATTTAATTAATACTGATCTATTTGATTTGTTTCATTACCAACTGTCCCAATAGTAGTCATTAATGTGGGCCCCCTGGACTTAAAACTAAAAATGTATCTAGTAACCAGCTGACTCCCTCTAAATTACATCCGTCTTATCAGTTGTAATCCCATCTTAGCCAGTCATCTGCCAGTCTTGAAGACTGGCAGATGGGTCACTGGCTAAACCCCTGTATTTAGAATACTGTATACAACCATGGAGACCATATCGCAAGAAGGACACAGATATACTAGTAAGAGTACTGAAGAAAGTGACTAAAACAATTCCAAAACTAAGAGATCTTAGTTACGAAATACACCTAAAAGAATGTGTTTTTACAACATTATAGATGGACCAGGAGATTAAGAGGAGATCCGATAGAAATTTTAAAGATAATGAATTGTTATGAAAATATTGATAGAAATATTGTTTTCTTAGTTAAGAAAGATAGAAGGACAAGGGAACATGAAGTTACATTAGTAAAGGAGCAGTGTAGATTAGATATCAGACAGTTTTAATTCTCACAGAGGATTACAAATGAACGGAACAGATTATCTTCTGATGGTGTGGGTGCTAACAGCGTGAATTTGCTTAAAACAGAATCGATGTGTACCTCAGAGGGACGGGAAACACACAAATGTCTTGTCCATTTGCCACCTGGAGGTAATTCTCTGTGTGGCAATCTAGTTCAACATGGTTCAAATTTCTTGTTATCTTGCTAAAGTGTTAACCTATCCACCAGGTACTTGTGACATTGTAACAGTGGCCACTCGACGGCTATCTTTAAATTTGCATTCGGAGATCGATCATCTTTTACATACAAATTTCCAGTGATTCAACATGCCCTATGCACTATGTATCACTTTCCCCAAAACTCACATGAACTTTGTTTCACATAATGTGCAATTTTAAGATGAAACAGCACAAAACAACAACTTTAACAAGTTTTAATAAGACTGCTATCCAAAGCAAAACACCCAGGTGACAAGTGAACAAGAAAACCTTTGGCTTATTTTCTATGTCAGATGGGAACAAAAACCAAGTGACATGAGTTGGTACACAGGTGTTGGAATATGATGAACATTAGGTAGTTTGAACCGGAGCCTCAGTACTTTTGAGGGGGATGGTGTTGGAGAGATTTTTCATGGTTTGAGAGGGTAGTGTTGGAGTTTTCTTGCTCAACAGGGGTAGTGTTAGAGATTTTTCAGGATCCTCCAGCTGCACCACCCTTAACGCTCACTAAAAACATCAAGAAAAAAATAATAATTCAAGTCCCTGTGCTGCAACGCCTAATTTATTAGGGGCGGATCCAGTAAGTGAGTCTGGGGGGGACACAAAACCTCCACTGGTGGCCAAACCAAATATTGTAGAAAATTTGTCGCTGCCGTGCCGCCATAACTTCAGCTCCACTGTCTTGGTCGACTGGTGACATCGGAAAAAGGGTGTGCTGTCGAAAATGTTTGTCATTGCGCGGCCACATCTTCATCTCTTCTTCAGCTTCTCTCCCTTCTCTGCTGTCTCACCTGGCTAGACTGTGACACTGGAGGCACCATATCGCCATAACTTCACGTTATTGTAACTTGGACACATTTCAAATGGTCTAGGGAGGGCATGGTCACGTAAAAAGGTCTACGGGAACGCAAAATTACAAAGGTCTAGGGGGGCCTGTGCTCCCAGGCCCCCTGGATCCGCCTATGTTTATATTATAATAATGATAAGAAAATGTCTATCGCACCCAAATCCTCAGAAACCGGAGCTCAGGGGTGCAACAAAATGAACCGTAACATCACAATCGGTTATCAACAGATGGACAGATACTCCAGGGAGGCTAAGCAAACGTAACATACCATGGATGGTTGTGAGGTATGTGGTCGTTGCGCTTCAATGATTCTGCTGCCGGGTCTAGAGAGTTGGTCGGACCAGCAGAGAGGGACTGGCGCGGGAGGCCTCACCTCTCCATCCTCACAGGAAGTGTCCTCCTCCTCATCCCCAGTACTGCCTCCAATCTTCCTCCTGCAGTCAGCACAGGTAAAGGTAAGTTCTTATACAGCGCAGTATCCTGTCCTAAGTGCTCTACACTCTACTCCCTGGCAGACCTGTTCAATCGAACACCATCTCGACTTCTCTGGGAAGCATTCAGCCATGCTGCAATTAATGTGTGAAGACTAGTTGTTCATAAATATCAACCACTGTCTATAGCCAGGTACTCATTAATACAGGTGTGTAAACTGGAGCAATGGAGAGTGAACAAACTTGCCCAAGATTCAACATATGGCACCCCTGGATTCAAAACACTGCCCTAAACACTGTGCTACTATGCTCCACAGTTACTCTAATTACAAAGTGCTGTTGTTCTGCTTTATTTCTTAAGCAGCACCGCGGTTGTTTGCATTTTTGCTTCTATGATCACATCAAGGAGCACCATTCAGTTTTATGTCGTGTGCATTAGTGTGCAAATAAAAAGGTAAAGTTAAGTTCTTATGTAGTGCGGTATCCAGTTCTTTGAGCTGCTTAAAGCGCTTTACACTTCACCCGCAACACACCTATTCATTCCAATGCCAACACACCAACACACCTGTTCATTCCAACACCAATACAGCAATACATCTGTTCATTCCAACACCAACGCAGCTGTTCATAGTCATACCAACACTAATGCACCAACATACCTGTTCATTTCAACACCAACACACCAACACACCAACACACCAACACACCAACACACCAACACACCAACACACCTGTTCATTCCAACACCAACACAACAACACACCTGTTCATTCCAACATTAACACACCAGCAAACCTGTTCATTCCAATACCAACACACCTGTTCATTCCAACATCAACACACCTGTTCATTCCAACACCAACACACCTGTTCATTACAACACCAAGACACCAATGCAACAACACACATGTACATTTCAACACCAACACACCTGTTCATTCCAACACCAACAAACCTGTTCATTCCAACACCAACAAACCTGTTTATTCCAACACCAACACACCTGTTCATTCCAACATCAATACACCTGTTCATTCCAACACCAATACACCAACACAGTCACACAGCAATTACAGTGTGAAGTAAATTCTGACAAAATGATGAAGACATGCATAATTTGTAAAGGAATTAAACAAAAATCTGATATTGACAGTTAGTTTTACTGTTGAATACCAATATTATAACAAATTTAAAAGTAAGAATTTTTTAAGGAAATAGAATGTCATGATAATTATTAAGAAATGATATTAATAAAAAAATAATGTTTGTATGTGAGTGTGGTAGATAGTGATTGGATTGTTTATTTAATTTGTTTTTGTTTTCTTTATACATCAGAATTTGCATATGTTGTAGTACACTTGTGATGAGACAGCAGTGTCATATTCAGCACAGATAATTATCATAACCGACTGAATGCCTACAATATTGTTATATTAATTTCAGTACATCAAAAACAAAAAATAGGAAGACCGAAAAACAGCTGGAGGAGAAATGTCATCCTGCTCTTCTCAAAGTAAAGAGGTTTAAGCAAGCAATTAACTTTACTGACAACATTTCTACAAACAGTGCATGTCAGCTTTGAATCAAATTACCTATAAACCACCCAAACACCAACACACAAAGATATCTTTATCTTTACCCATCATCCTTCAACACCTGAAATTCTATGTTGTACATGTTAATAAAAAGACTAGGGAAAACTTTAAAATATTTTCTGCATCCTTACTTAGCTACACTTACCTTCTCGAGACTTTATGCTTGAATGAACGTATGGCCCCATTGACGCCAACCCAGAAACGGCTGCCTAACTTGTCTGGCTTGAGCGGCCTTGGTGTGTGAATGCCGCTCTGTCGATCTATTGAGTAATACTTCAATGGCTCGTCATTCATTGTGGCATCTGCAGAAAAAGACGTATGTTAAAAGTATACATTCTCTTTGTCTTTATTATACAATAGCTTACACCCAGTCACGGAGCTAAAAACAAAGGGCATCAATAATCAGCATTGCAATATTTTGATATTAAACTAGTTCAGAGGTGCCATCAGAAGAATTGCCCACTACTCAATTCATCCAGTTTCCACACTTCCATACACAATTATTGAATTAATTCCATATGCACTAATTAATGACACTTCATCTCTTGTTGAAACGGTTTTGTTCTATCGACATGATTCTTGTATACAGGTCAATCTTCCCTTAGCAAAAAACACTGACAACATAATGCTAGCCAGACATGGAAATATAACAGCAATTGAGGGAAGTCATTTATTGGTGATTGAATGACACAGCTGTACACCACTGATTGTCCACTCATACATCATAGGAGACCATTGTCTGACAGTCTGTAATGTTAATTTAGAACTAATGAATACAAAGCAGGGTCATCCAAGACCATGTTGGTCCGTAAATAGATCACTAGCGCCAACACATGGTTGGAGTCAACAAGTCTCCTTTGCTCCATGAGACCATCCTATCCACGAGACCATCCTATCCACAAGACCATCCTATCCACGAGACCATCCTATCTCACGTTATAATTACGTCAATTTAGATTAGTGAACATTCTACAGGATAGTTCACTTTATTAACAAATATCCACAACTTAAAAAACATGTCCTGTTAGAAATTTGTTGTCTATTTCATGAAATGGCTTCATCAGTGACTGATCTTCTAGCTGGTGGGGTAGTTGATAATCATCATAAACTGACCTTTATAAACGGCACATTTACTCACATTTATGGTATCATCCTACCAGGACATCATTTGTGCTAACAAGACCGTGTCAATTTGAGAAGACTGGCGATAGTTTCAAAAGGTATTCTGACATGCTGCATATGTTAATATAACAACTAGATAACAACCACCCATCCACCCACCCACCCACCCACCCACTCAAATAACAGCTACACACCAGTGACATCAGTTATCACCATTATAGCATTTTAATCTTAAAACAGGTCCCATTGACAATTTAATTTCTGCTTTCACCTGTCTTGTCTGTCTCTCTCTCTCTCTCCGTCTCTCTCTCTCCGTCTCTCTCTCTCCGTCTCTCTCTCTCCTCTCTCTCCCTCTCTCTCCCTCTCTCTCCTCCCTCTCTCTCCCTCTCTCTCTCTCTCTCTCTCTCTCTCTCTCTCTCTCTCCCTCTCTCTCCCTCTCTCTCCCTCTCTCTCCCTCTCTCTCCCTCTCTCTCTCTCTCCGTCTCTCTCTCTCTCTCTCTCTCTCTCTCTCTCTCTCTCTCTCTCTCTCTCTCTCTCTCTCTCTCTCTCTCTCTCTCTCTCTCTCTCTCTCTCTCTCTCTCTCTCTCTCTCTCTCTCTCTCTCTCTCTCTCTCTCTCTCTCTCTCTCTCTCTCTCTCTCTCTCTCTCTCTCTCTCTCTCCCTCTCTCTCCCTTTCTCTCCCTCTCCGTCTCTCTCTCTCTCCCTCTCTCTCTCTCTCTCTCTCTCTCTCTCTCCCTCTCTCTCCCTCTCTCTCCCTTTCTCTCTCTCTCCATCTCTCTCTCTCTCTCCCTCTCCGTCTCTCTCTCTCTCCCTCTCCCTCTCCCTCTCCCTCTCCGTCTCTCTCTCTCTCTCTCTCTCTCTCCCTCTCCGTCTCTCTCTCTCTCCCTCTCTCTCTCTCTCATCCCTAAGTACTCACAGTTTAAGTAGTCATCTATGTATCCTGCACTTTTGCTCCTCTCTGTCGCCCCTGTTTCACTCATCCAGTGAAACCCTCGCCTCCGAATCGCATCGTTGCCCGCTGAGTAGGGCTTGGGGCGTAGGGCGGGTTGATCTGCCCCGAGGTTGTCATGGGAACCAGTTTGCCACTCGTCTTGTATAAGTGAATTGAGCTCGATGCAGGCGTTGTAGTGTGATTCTAATTCTGGGTCAACGGTCGGTTTTACCTTTGTGACGCCACCTGGATTAAATAAAAGTAACTACACTAAGGCCGCTTGGGAAGTAAGATGCAGGTTGCATTGTGGGTAATATCTTGGCAACCACGTCACACATCGGTTGAATCTATCGTTTGTTGGCTGTGGTGTTGGAAGCCATTTTGGACTGCCCAAAATATGAACTTTCATGCCATGTATCGGTGGGGGTGAGTGGTGGTTTGAGCCCACCCACACTGTATATTTTTTTGACTTCTTGAACACATAAAGACTGCCCCTTAGGGGCTTTATAAATATAGACAATTTCAGTAATCCAAAAAACAATCCTCTACCCACATCAAATTGTTTTTCAATTAGTGTATTTTTAAATATTTACAAAGCCCCTTAGCCATGGGGATGAATATATGCTTCACTGACTAGAGAGACATGACAGCTCAGTGTTTGGAGCACCACACTGACATTCAAACAGACCAAGGTTCAGCTCCACCTGCAGTCATTTCAAAAGTTGGGTACAATTTTGTTCATCCCACTTTGACTGTACCTTTCCAGTGAAGCCCTTAAAGATGCTGGTCCCTTCTAACTGGTGTCTACACCAGGTGAAGACCCCATGGGGGAACACTTCAACTGTTCCAGACTCACCAACATTAAAAACACAGCTAAATATGCTCACAGAGGGCCCTATAATGGAAGAAAGAAATACTATTCTTAAGATCTGCTGTATATTGTTGTTGCTTTTTCTTGAATGACAGTGGTGTCAGAGATCCACTGGCTCAGGCTAGACAGTCAGGAGGTGAATTCTTTGTATGTCACTGTTGTGCCACATGAATTGAATTGCTCTGTTATATATATTAAAGCTTTCTTGTATATTCCATGGCCCAGAATCAGCCTCATTGGTAATTATTAACAGAATGTCCACTGATGTCCATTACATTATATGGCTAACTAAATTGTTTATAATTTATATATCATATTTTGTTTACTTTTAGCAGGCTAAAAATTCAAATGGCATTCATAGATATACTGGTATATATCTCCTCATATAGTTCTTATGTTGCTACTGATGCATACAGTGCATTTGATTTGAGGTGACCTGGTGGCGGAGTTAGTACTGGTGGCTGGTGATACGTCTACGACTTGTAGGTAGTGGTTAGCAATACCATTGGGGCCGGCATGCTTGCTGTCAACATGTATTGATGTAACTATGTTGTCGTTTACATGATGTACGTAAATGAATAAAACTAAATGTCATTAAGTTGGCCTATTTCAATCTACGCTTGTCTTGCATTGTTGCTCTGCATAGGAGGGTGTATGTGTCAGGGGCGCATAAAATATTGTTTGCACCTGTCTCAGACAGTATTTTATGTACTGCGATACTTGAATCAGGAAAGTAGGCTTGTACAACATTATCATTTGGTCTTATAACTATCGGGCAAAATTCCCAAAAGAACCCTTTGGCCCTTATTTGCTTACTGATAAGCTTTTCATTAGTTCAATTTCAATAATTAATACATGCCAGACAGACGTTATGGTCTATAATCTATCTGATAATGTGTTGTTGCATTGTATGAAAGACGTTATATATGATGAATGGTTCTACAACCGCAGACTAAGGCCACGTAACAAAAATGTTTCCTGTCCTTGTGGAGAAGAGTTGATCCAAAACATGCCATGCAAAATGTTGTAAGGCTAGACATGCATGGCCAGCCTTGTATGACACGTGTCTGACTTAATACAACTGTTTTTGTGTCATTGTACAAAGAGTGGAACGGCATACAGTACGTACCATTTCTTGAGTGACTGTATGATTGTACCATCATGGTCATAGTGTACTTTTAGTCATTTCATAAAATGCCATGCACTGACTGGCCAGGAGTCACAAGTTGTTACAGGCACATATTGTACAACTCTGTATAACAGTTCTTGCTGCGATTTGATTTTTGAATCAGGCCAAACCGGTCAAATGACCATCAGAAAAATGTTGTGTTGTGTCTTTCGCCCAGTACACACTGCCAGAATTTTTTTAAGCTGCTTCCTAGACTGGTTTGGCCAATCATGAATTTGGTTCTTTCATGTCCAAATATGTAATGTGTCAACAGTTTTAATAATATCCACATTAATTTTTAGAAAAAAACACAGTAATTTGTTAAATGTTACAAAGAATTGACTTTGGCATCTTGTAACTTGCCAATGCCAATTGCTGGGCAGATATCACCCTTCAACCCACTGATGTTATTGTTGACGTGTTTGTGTGAGAGCAACGAAAGTCAACAACATCAACACAGAAACATGTACATAATAGCATTGTGCATTCTCGTGAGGTTTCCAATTTTGCGAATCACTTGAATTAATTCTTGGGCAGAAAGTAATAATAGTTTAGCAGTGTGTGCTGGGTTTAGACTCTTTTGAATTCGTGCTTCACATATTTTACTAGACTATATGACATCTCAGTATCTGCCATGTATCACACAACTCAGCGGCAGGTATTAATTAACGTGAACACACAGTGAAAGCTGATAACCACAATGTTTACCAGTGTGGGAATATTTGGCAAGACATTTGTTGCTCACCACTGTGATTTAGTATTCAATATCTCGTGGCTTTGTCACATACAGGAATGCTGGGTAAGGACATGGGTATTTACCTTCAGTATGGCTGCAGTGTAGACGTGTAGGCACTCCGACAGTTCAATGTGGATTATGCTTGCATTAGTGGAGATTTAGGGGAATCGTAATAGCAATGTCCACTTGATATTAACATGTCTTATGGTGAGTAGTAAATTGGAGGAAATCTTTCACTTGTGTAGTAGTTGTTGTTGTTGTAATAGTTGTAGTTGGTGGTAGTGGTGTGTGTGTGCGTGTGTGCGTGTGTGCGTGTGTGCGTGTGTGCGTGTGTGCGTGTGTGCGTGTGTGCGTGTGTGCGTGTGTGCGTGTGTGCGTGTGTGCTTGTGTGCTTGGTTTTTCTTCCAGATTAGTATACCTTTGTATGCATACTATCAATACAGTTCACTTCTATGACAATTACGTATCTCTAAGTGAGTTTTAGTCATGGATCAAGCATGTCGATATCATGTAATGAAATCCATTATGCAATCTTTGACAGCCATTTTCTCAAAACCATTTTTCTTCAAATTTCTGCATTTGGAAACGGGATATCTCGTGGAATAATTATGCTATATAAATAATGTCTTACGTGTTGCATTCAGCATATCCTACTGTGTGCAATGATCAGACACTTTTTTTTAAAATCATGAATAGTTTGAAAGATACAGCCATATGTTTCCAAAAAACAAGATTTGTTTTCTTATTTTACAAAAAAATTATTTTAAAAATAAAAACAACATTTCAAAAAATGCTCTGATCATTGCACAATAGAATCTATAGAGAACATGGATTTGCAAGAATTATAACTATGTATGGATTCAATAAAAAATGGCAGCATTTCCAAATTTGCCAATATTTGCTCAAAATGGCGGCCATTTTGTTTGTTACCATAGAAACGGGGGGTCTGGCTGAAAAAAGTTCAATATGTATTTTACTCAGTAAGACCCTTTTCATGCATTGGGCAGAAAAAATTGAACTGTTTGCACAAATTAAAAAATAATCCTATCTACCTGCCGTGTCTGGCCTTAATAATTAACAACAAACCTAATTACTTCTAGTATCCAATATTACATGCCAACTTGTTTGTCCAAACGTTTTATTTAGTTTTAATGAAACCATCACACTATTACATTACTTTTTACCGAGCCTAGACCACATTAGACGAATGTACCAAGATGTAGTATTCACATAAAGCTGTCCACACAGTTACCCGTTATAGCAATCAAAGTCAAAGAGGTCACAGATGATTTTAACAAAAGTATGCCCTCTTATATTAGACCAACCACACATATTACTTAAACTATTCTCACTGTTCTGAATATCAAAGCAACCAATTTGCAACATTCGAAATGTATTGATGACAGGACATTAAGGCATATGAAGAGCATCTATGACAAAGTTATTGGCATTATTGCCACATAAAAATCTTGGTTAACATTAAGTGACGTCTTAGTCGCCAATCCCTATTGTTCATCAAACAATATCAACGTGATTCTAAATGTTATTCAACTGAGTAGATTCATTTCTGGCGTATAGCAGATTCATTTCTAGTGTTATATAGCTTAGCTCATATAAGCCATGCAATCTGGGGTTAAATTATGTATTGATCTGGAATTGACGTTGCTGGGTACAGCAGTTTCTATCTCTATGTGAACAAGACTTGGCTGTTTATTCAACCAAGTGAGATTACTGTTATGGTTTCACATGAATGTCATATGAGAATAAATGAGCAGAAGCAAATCTAAACAATATTTTTATAAATGTTTATCAGGTAAGATCTTTAAGCTTATAGATATTTTATACAAATGAAATTGCAAAACATTGCAGCTACTAAGTGACAGTAGCTATGCACTGCCAAGATGAGAATAACATTTAAATCACATGAATATTTTTGCATGCACACTGATCCCTTGCAGAATTATGACATGCATCTGACATAAATATACATGGCAATAAAATTGAATTTAATATGAGAATAATAATTTCATATGATATAACTTATATAAGTCAGAGTCTGTGTATGTAGTTGCTTTGCATCGATATATTGCACATTCTTAATATGTTATTTTAAAATGTGTCCACTGTGAGAGTGTGTCATCATCATTGTGCAGCCGTAGTGTATTGTCCTGTGGTTGGGCGAAGGCGTAGTTTCCAGATCTGCCCGTCTTGCACTAATCTCTGCAAGATGGTGCCTCTCCAATACTCATCTAGTTCATCTTTTTACCGTCTCGCTGGTCTTCCTCTAGATCATTTCCCTTCGTAAGGTCTCGTAAGGTCTTCGTAAGGTAGTGATATGCGATGTCCTCACAGTCTGCTAATGTGCTCTGCCCGAGTCTACTTCTGTCTTCTGATTTGTTCTATCACGTCTATGACCTTTGTCTTCTCTCTTACCCAGATGTTTGCTTTTCTCTCCCGATATGTGATGTTTAATATTCTACTTTCCATCTTTGTTTGTGAGCCTGCTAGCTTGATTTTGTGCCTGGTTGGTGATTGTCCATGTTTCCGTGCCGTATCAAAGTGTGTACTCATACGCAAATACAAATTTTGGATCATTGAAAGTAAATGTCACACACCCTTTATTGGCAGGGGAGGGTTGAACCAATGACGAACAAACTAGATTAACTAAATGACTCTGATGAAATACCAACTCACGGTTGATCCTGGGTGTTTGCTTGGGCGCATCAGTGCCTGGTTTGGAGTCAGACTGGTAGATTAACTCTTGTGTTCCACTCTTTACGCCCTTCACTACAAATAAACAGCACTGTCGTTACGAAATGATCCTTCTCCTCATGCCAACCACATATATAGTAACAAAGAAATACTGCTTTAAGACTTCTGTGTATTTGTGCTTTTTAGGGGCGGGGGGGGGGTAAAAACCTTGTGAGGCAAGCTTTTGTAAGAACCTTTCTTAGTCATGTCTGGCATGTCTTAAAAAAGCTCACATTCCTCAAAATTATTAATATTTCTGTTAAAATACTAGACAAAATTCCCATACTCCAGATGAACCTACACACTGTGAAGTCTTAGTCTTAGTTTATACAGATGCAGATGATTATTTTCAAATAACGTTTTTTACATCATTATTTTCACAACAATACATGGGGGTATGTACAGTAAAACCTGTCTTAGCGGCCACCTGTCCATAACGATAACCTGGATATAACGGTCACTTTTGAAAGTCAGTTAATTTGGACCAAACCATTCATAGTCAGCCTGCCGCTTGTCAAAGGGAATCCATCATTTCCCTGAATAAAACGACATCGCGTTGGTGTCATCGCCTGTATGCGGGACTATCAAATTGCAATCGAGTCACGCTTGACGTCATCAACTTGTTGTTGCCGCTATGTGACTCCTTTAGCCTTTACTCCAGCAAAGAGTAGAATCAGCTTTGGTGTCCAAAGTGCGCTCAGAGAAGCTATGAGCAGGTAGCCACAGATGGAAGCGGGCCATTGTAATATTTACCTATGCGGCTTGGCGTAGCTGGAGAGACTGTCTAGGTAAATATTACAGTGGCCGGTAGTTCAAATTGTATTGATAATCCCCTGAGCAAATCTGGGTCAACACTTGCCTCACACATGTTCTCGTCCTCATGTTTCCTTTTGGACATTTTTTATTCACCTTTACTTGGAGGGCGTGATTGATTGCACCATTGCCCAACAGAAAAAAGGAATATCAATTAAATATAGCAAGTTGTGCAGTGTATTATTTAATATTATTGTTAACTCTAGGTTTGTGTTGTTCACGAGACTGCCAACTAACGAACGTCAACGCAACCATTCATAATACTGTAGCTCCACCTAGTGAGTATCCAAGTCATGAAACTCCATAACGGCAACCTGCCTATAACGGTAATTTTGCGCAGTCCTGACGATGACCGTTATGGACAGGTTTTATTGTATAATGTCCTCAACTGATTGGCACTTTTTAGAACAATCGCAGAAATATATGTAGTAAATTTATGTCTGTCTAATGTCTGAAGAAAGAAAAAAAAACAAGTAGTAAGGATCTTTAACCAAAGGCGAATTTCATGAAACGTAAAGGTATTACTTTTCTTCCAAAACATCATAGAATAATTCGTAACAGTTTGGTAACCATGATGCAAACCATTTAAGAGAAAAACTGACATACCCTCCACACATACGCTAGCTCGATTATGGTTAGATAAACTAGCAACAGACTGGGCACCCCTCGATCTCATTAACGCTTACATGTACTAACTTACAACCATAAACATAAAGCCACAGTTGCACCCCCTAAAGAGTGGCTCACCCCTTGATTCGTCCACTGCTGGGTGAGTTGCATACATGTAATAAAACTAAATACAAGGTTATATGATATCTGAGTTTTTTTTAATACACTACACTGTTGCCTTAAATTTGTTTTCAAAAGTAGTTTTCTCAATGTGTCCTCTTTTTCTCAATGTGTCCTCTTTTTACCACAAACAACGTAATATGCATGCAAACATGCACACACACGCATGCACACATGCACGCATGCATGCACGCACACACACACACACACATGCACACGCAGACATACCATAGAGAGATCTGAGAGCCCATTTTTCAGCCTGTTCATTGGCTGCATTCTGTGACTGTCGCCTTCTAGATGTGGCTGGTGCTGACTTCACTTTCCTAAAGCATACAAATAATAATAACAATAACATTATTTAAGGTAATGTCTTTTGTGCCTAAATTCTTAGAAACCAAGCTCAGAGGCACATACAAAAACGGGTTGGTCAATCTCAAAATCAATAACCCATACAAATGTTGTCAACAGATGGATGGATACGCCCGGGAGATAAGCAAGATTATAAAGGTAAGTTTTTTAAATGACAGCACAATTGTGTAACATTTTAAACCGATCTGACATTAAAGGGGCCCTGTATAGATTGCACTATTCCACGGCAGAAGTATTTTATCGGATTTCTATTTATAGAACAGTCTCGTGCAGGCGATATGTTTGCCGTTGTAAGTTCTCGGGAAAACAAGACAAGTGTGCGCTGAATCTAGTGATTGTATTGTTGATAAGGATTTATTTATGACATATACTGTTGCAAACTAACAACACTAAATAAATAAATTCTTATCAACAACACAATCACTATATGCACCACAGGCTTGTCTTGTGTTCTCGAGAACTAACGACGGCAAACATATCGCCTGCACCAGACTGTTCTATAAATAGCCGCAGATGCCAAGCCGAGGAATAGTGCAATTTGTACAGAGCCCCTTTAAGAGTGAGCATATTCCGAAGAGTTAATACAGCAACAGAGAAAGCCCTACTTCCAATGATAGTGTTGACTCTAGGAACAAAAAGTAATTCACAACTAGATGTTCAAAGCTGGATAGGCTTTCTTACAGGAGTAAGCAATCATTATAAATATGTTGACTGGTTACATTAAACTGCCTGGTTCAATTGTATGTTGGTAGTAAATATCCAGAAATAATTTCCACAAAAAACAAAGGCAATTTACCATGTATAAATTGGTTTTACTCGTTAGACACAGATAAAGGACAAAGAAAACATAGCTGTAAGCAATTTATCAAACAATAAAAGAATTCATGATTTCATCACAATTACCACGCCATGTATAATGCTGATGGAGACGGGCTTAAACCAATTCTAACTTTATACATAACTTTTCTGGACTTCGTGAATTTATGAGACCAGCCCTAACTATCAGTGGAGTTCTAGTTTGCTGTTAGTTTATTCATAAAAAAATGCATTCCTGCACACTGGCAGAAAAACAGAGAGAGCAAATTCCTGAAATGATTACCCCTTTAGATTCTATAAATTGATTCTCACAAGATATGCTTGAAATCGATATTGAGTACACGGCCCCCTTTGAGTTGATGTCAATACTGCTATGAATAGCATTACCGTTACGAAGTAGGCACAGTTACAAACACGTACTCACTAACAACTGCTAAAACCATCCCCCAAACAAATGATATTGCCACGTAGCATACAAATTGACGATTTGTGTTGTGAATCAAAAACAGATGATAAATCTAAAAAAGTGTACACTGTTTTTATTTATTCATAATAGCTTATATTTACAAGTATCATAAATTTTAAATAAACATAAATTGCATAATGTCAATATTTCCTAAATGAAGAATATGTAAACACAAGACGTTTCAATATACTGTGTTAATTTATAGTCAGTTTCTTTACATTTTGTTTGTTTATATTTATTTTGTGTATATTTTATCAGTTTATATTATGTTTAAATGTTGTCTTTACAATTTAAGTTGTTTCTTTACGGTTTGTTTGTTTATTTTGTGTTTTGTTATTTGTATTCATATACAAGCAGTATGTAAATAAACCTCCATTGATTTAGGTCAATTTATTAGTTACATCACACATCATTGTCATCATTAACCTGATTAATGTCACATCCCCCGTTGATATTCCCAATTAATCTACATCGTATCCCCTGCTGACATCACATTCCCACTGACATCACATTCCCCGCTAACATCACATTCCCCGCTGACATCACATTCCCACTGACATCACATTCCCGGCTGACATCACATTCCCCGCTGACATCACATTCCCACTGACATCACATTTCCCGCTGACATCACATTCCCACTGACATCACATTCCCCGCTGACATCACATTCCCCGCTGACATCACATTCCCACTGAGATCACATTCCCACTGACATCACATTCCCCGCTGACATCACATTCCCAATGACATCACATCCCCCACTGACATCACATTCCCCGCTAACATCACATTCCCACTGACATCACATTCCCACTGACATCACATCCCCCACTGACATCACATTCCCACTGACATCACATTCCTCGCTGACATCACATTCCCCGCTGACATCACATTCCCCGCTGACATCACATTCCCAATGACATCACATCCCCCACTGACATCACATTCCCAATGACATCACACCCCTGTTGGCATCACATTTAACATCACATCCCCCATTTACATCACATTCTACAATAACATCACATCCCCCATTTACATCACATCCCCACTTGACATCACATTCCCAAATAACATCACATCCCCCATTGACATCACATCCCCGACTGACATAACATCCTCCATTGATATCACATCCCCCATTGACATCACATCCCCGACTGACATAACATCCTCCATTGATATCACATCCCCCATTGACATCACATCCCTGACTGACATAACATCCTCCTTTGATATCACATCCCACATTGACATCACATCCCCGACTGACATAACATCCTCCATTGATATCACATCCCACATTGACACCAATGACATCCCATATATCATCCAATGATATCACATCCCCATTTAGATGACATGACCCATTTACATTACACCCCAAAAAGCTGCAAAATGTATTTTGTGAACTATTCTCTATAAATGGTTTTATTTCCAATACGTGTATCAGTTAACGTATGAGGGTAATAGAGTATGTAAACGCTATTTACTACTTGCTGAGAAATTAAATAGATTCATAATTCATATCGTCCAAGTGACATACAATGTTTACACGGCTCCAGGTTTAAATTATTTAGTGAACATTTACTATTCATCATGTCACAGGTACAACCAATACTACACACACATACACAGTATATGTTGCGAGAACACCAACCAAATATGACTAAAATTAACTCCTCAGATATATTTTGGATATCTTCTTCCACTGAGAAAACAGAAACAACAAAACTCAGAGCATGCTTACTTCACTGTTCGTTCCGGTCCTCAACATGTAGCTCTGTGACTACCGTATAACTACAATGACGCTACCAGTATATTGCCTATATCAATTGACTAATCCCAGCTGTTATTGAATCCACAGACTTGTCAGTCATCCACAGAATAACAATCGCACGATTCTTATTATCACTTAATAACTTCCAAATGCACGGCGCCACAAAAGACAACCATGCAAAACTTTGGAGATATCAGCACAGCGATCTGCTCCGGCCGATTATAAGCCTATGGTGCATTAGCAGATACAAACCATAGGAGTTCCAATGAATGGACACAGTCCAGTCGATTAGAATAACACAGCTGATCCTGATTCTACAGCGGTGTTTGTTATGTAGAATTCTCCTTTCATGATTTGTACCAAGGCGTTGTAATCCAGTAATGTGTGAGAGCGGTATCGTAAACAAACTGCACACCTAAGTTGCACTGATTACTGATATATGCAACAATTAACATTGATTTACGCCAGATTCCTATGCATAATTCTGCAATAAATGGCTGGCGGTGTGTGGATATAAATGGGTGTGTGCAGGTGGGTTACATGTACGAGAATTTGTACTTATTGCAGGGGCACACATCCCTACCCACAAACCATTTAAAGTTCCTAGTTCCCAAGGTAAGCAGAAAGCAAGTGCGGGAAAAAATAACAGATAAAAAATAAAAAGGTTTTGCTAGGAAAACAATAAGAGGAAAGAAAGCAACAGAAACAAAGTAACACATTTTGTCAAGAAATAAATTAACAAATATAAAATAACACTAGGATTATAAGACATTTTAATACATTGACTGAATTTCAACATAATAAAATTTTCATTTTGTCCTCAGCACTTGCCTACTTTTATCAGGATTCACATCTTACAAAACTCCTTTCTCAATTCTCAGCAATTTTCTAGATATATATTGTTGAACACTTCTACAGTAAACTAAACATTTACATACAAATTGTGTCTGTAATAACCTATAACATGAACACCCAAAACTGCACTTGTCCATTAGTTTGACCAGTTTTCAAGTGTCTACAGCTATAATTAGAAATTTACAAGTTATATATCTGAAACATTTTGTTAATTCAAAAAGTTATTTCTGCAGGACTCCTGTATTTCGTTGTTATATTACAATACAATGTCCTAATTGCTGCTATGTTTGTCAGGAATACTAGCAATAAACTTTAGTTTTTCATAGGTGTATACTTTTATTCTACTACACTTTCAGAACAATTCAACCTTAAAGTTTAACTTTTTACACATTTTACAAATATCAACCTACAAAATTAGAATCGGTGACATGCACAGTGTGTAAGTAGAGATTCAAAGGGACAGGGGGAGGAGTGGAAAAATGTAAAAGATGGATGGGAGAGGAAACAGGTGGTGGAGACAGCTGTGCAAGAACAGTGATGGGAAAAGGTAAAAGATGGAGGGGAGAGGAATCAGATGGTAGAGACAGCTGTGCAAGAACAGTGATGGGAAAAGGTAAAAGATGGAGGGGAGAGGAAACAGGTGGTGGAGACAGCTGTGCAAGAACAGTGATGGGAAAAGGTAAAAGATGGAGGGGAGAGGAATCAGATGGTGGAGACAGCTGTGCAAGAACAGTGATGGAAAAATGTAAAAGATGGAGGGGAGAGGAAACAGGTGGTGGAGACAGCTGTGCAAGAACAGTGATGGGAAAAGGTAAAAGATGGAGGGGAGAGGAATCAGATGGTAGAGACAGCTGTGCAAGAACAGTGATGGAAAAAGGTAAAAGATGGAGGGGAGAGGAATCAGATGGTGGAGACAGCTGTGCAAGAACAGTGATGGGAAAAAAGAAAATGAAGACCAGTATCGAGGCCAAACTCACCCTGGACTTTCTGGGGAAAAGAGGAGAACAAGAATATCTGCGAGTTGACGCACCTGTTATTGGCGCAGTAGTTGATGTGTATTTGCCGCTGTTGCTCTGCAATGATGTCACTGGCCGTCTTGGTGCGACAGTTGCGACTACTGACACACACGTCAACGCCATCTTGTGCCGTGTAGGGGACGAGTCGTCTACTCTTGGGAAGTCGTTGTTGTGGCGGAACGGCCCCTAGAGGGCGATGCTGTAGGGTCAAATGATGAAAATGCGAAACAAAAATGCTACTACTGTATGAAGTTATCTCCCAAGAAACTTGTTTTTTGGTGATCTATATATTTTGGCCACTTCACGTGCCTTTTCAGCAGACTGAAGTTGTCACATGACCTAAATCACAACTGTAACTGCTGTAGCGTGGCCGAAATATACAGATCACCAAAAACATGTTTCTTGAGTGGTAACCATGTATAGTGTCAACAACCGAGAAACCGGATCTTCTATCCATTCAAGGATAACTGCTATTGTTGAACAATAAATGGGACAGACTACAACGATTTGGACCATAAGGTACATTTAAAAAAACTGAGATGAAAAAACATACACTTGGAAGGATTGGAAGTGTCGATATTTGCCTTTTGCATTTATAGATACAATGAGCAATTTTATACCTGTTTGAATAATGCAATTGGAAATTATAAATTTATTATTATTTCCTTGAAAAGTGTCTTTGGTGCATGTTTTGGATTGAATGTTATAAATGTGATTTGATGTTTAAATACCAAACTTTAATGGTGTCTGTCTCAAAACTTTAATTCTTCGAGGGGGTCAGTTCAACGACCCATAACTTTACAACACACTGACTCTGGTATCTTTGTAGAACTGAAATGTTGCCCTATACCATGATGCTCATAACTCCACATACCACCAAAATGTGCCTTAAAGTCTGAACCATCATGACCGATTACCAAAAGTCATCAATTATTATTGGAAATACAATAATTCAGCACAATAACCCCCGTCTGTGGTGTCTATAACCATACATGTGCTGATGGAGAAATTCCTACTCCCAAATTTGATATTTGTAAATTACTCTGGCGAGATATTTATTTTGTAAATTTAGGTAAGTTATTGCACAAATCATAATGTTATGATTATAATAATAAGGTCAGATACTTATTTTGCAAATTTAGATCAGTTGTTGTAAAAAATCGTAATACATTATGATTACGAGATAAGATCTTGAGTATATCACAAATATGATTCCAAATTGATATCACTGTGTTGCATGTAATTATAGACTTCATTCAACCATTCGCAGATTTACTATTAAAATGGTATATATCAAAGCCAAAGTTGTGACATGTCAGATTCCAATATTGTTGCTACCTTTGTGTGCCTGCTGTACACAGGCTGTGGCAAGATCTCCAGACAAACCTCTGCCGCCATCGTGTGGATTGTATCAGAACTAAATGTGGTTAGCAATGTCAATTGTATTCCCTAGATGTCGCCACATGTTCAAACTTTCACAGCTGCACAGGCTGGCGGCTGAAACAGAAAAAACACTAAAATAAAAGATATGCTATTCTACAGATAACTTACCATATTCCTAGTGGGACTTACTTGTTACTTTCATTTTAAACTGGCAAATCATAATTACAAGATTTGTTTTATTTTATTAATTTAACTATTGAAATTTTGTTTTATAATTTACTCATTCTAAGCACAACTTTTATATATTAATGTAATTCTGTGAAAACTGCAACTTGTATTATTTATTTTATTGCACAGACATGTTCATGTGCTTCATAAATGTTGCTGATTACATGAATGTAAATGTTTTAAAGGGACACAGTCTGTTTGTCTACCCAGAATTAACGGGCATAGTAATTTCTAACTGGAAGTCTGATGTGTTGATCGAGAGAAAGTGAACAATGTTGAACATCAAAGGGCATTGCAGTTAACTCAGCCCGCTTCGGGCGTATTGCCAATAAAGTGTGTATTGAAACAAGATGTTTGGTTTACTATTTGAAAATGCACCCGTGGTCGTGCCTTCAAATTGCGACTGTTGTTACAGGCTTACTGAACACAAGTTGGTGGGCAGTCTACCTTCAACAAAGTTAGTATAGTCTTAAGGACATTTTATTGATTAATACATGAAAAACTAGGAACAGACTACGTCCTTTTAATTAACTTTGATAAAAATCAAGATCACATATTCTGGTCTATAATCAATTACGAATACATTCAGTAGAAACATAAAATATACATTAATGTCAAAGAGAGTAATCTATCATAATAACAGCTTTAAATACACATTACATGCAACTTAACAGCTGGCCTTCATCAGTGTATGGCCGCCGATTCACATATTTCTTTATCACTCACAACATATTATTATATATGCAATAGTAGCCAGTATACATACAATAAGTAGTAGCCAATATACATACAATAAATAGTAGCCAATATACATACAATAAATAGTGCAGTATAGGAAATGCAATTCTGACAGTGCCTTGATTATGTCCGGCATGTAAACAAATCATACATAAACATGTGCAGACATCACGTTAATTGTTAGTTGTGATGTTTTATTGTTTTGTGACAAATTTCATTGTGTGCTAACTGGTGTAATAAATTCACACCAGTAGCTTTACAAATTCACAATAAAGACGTAACATATCAATCATGTTTTTTTAGTAATACAACATGTACTGTTGTCTCACTTCAATACACAGCTATTCTTTCACTTTAACAATTTGTTTAACTTGTCTTCATTTATACACTGTGCACATGACAAGATGTAGCCCAATTGATGTTAAATTATTTAAACTAATTCTAGTCTGCATGGATGAAATCTGAAGGGATACAGAACAAATATTCTAAACACACCACCAAGTATACCCCTGGGACATCCCATCCAGGACCTTCCAAAAACAAACGATCTAGACTGGAAATAAAGTTTTGCAGAAAACAGGTGCCAAAGAGTCAGCTCTAACCAGATGAGGAAATTAGCAATTATCGTATTGTCACCATCCCTGCACAACATCAACAGATGTTAAATCAAAGCAAGGTAAATCTGATCTTTAGACAGGTGGGAAGATTTCCACTTCCTCCACAGACTCTGGGTAAACCACATCCTGTTTATACCCCACACACTCAATCACTGTTCTACTCTCAAGGGCTTATCAAGGACAAGGTTTACTCAAGTGATTATACTCCATGAGGACTAATGCAGCGGCTGCTGTTAGCTTTTTCAATGGTGTTGTGTAGAATCATTTTAAAAACCACAGCATGGATATGGAAACAGGAGATATATTGATTTCTTGTATAGAGGTGATAAGACTTTTTGCCAGAGTGCAATGTTTTTCCTCCACGAAAATTAGAGCAATCAAGAAATTAAAGAGCACTAATAGTGCAGTATGTGATCTATTGCACAAACTTAATTTTATATATTCCTCCGATGTATAGATTTATTGTGATGATTTTCAATTGGAGCATAAAATTGGGCATTTAATCAACTTGAAACAGCTTTAAAGTATCCAGTGCATGGATGCAGAAATTCATAACTTATTATAATTGTATCACTTTGGGTTTCACCTGAGTTTGATTTGTTTACAGAAGGCTCTTAAACTGAATATTTGTAATTAATATGCATAACCACGGGATGTCCCATCAAGGACAATACAAAACATCCAGGGCAAAAAACAAATGGTCTAGCTCCAGAAATTTCACAGAAACAGATGCCAAAGAGTCAGCCCTAACCACACCAGGAAACATTAAGTTGAAATGGAACAACTCTTTGAAATGGCAAACCTAATTAATCCCCAAATATAGTTCACCAATAAAGGTTGAACATCTTGACAATAATTATGATAATAGTCATTACAATATTAATTAAATACAGTGTGCCTAGCTTCTAGTAAATTTATATGGCTAGGCCATGCATCTTGAAATCTACTTAACTGAATGGTAAGTTCTAATAAAAACTGTTTAATTATAATACACACTGACTGATTTCTTATTTCTTTACTTTAACAACTCAGGTTCAGAAAAATTTCGATGAACGAAACAGACACATTTTTTTATAATAAAGCTGTTTAATGATAATATACAGTGATTAATTTCTTTTTTACAATATCAGTTCATGAAAAAAATTGTTAACAAAAATATTATTATAGTAAAGCTGTTTAATTATAATCCACAGTGTCATATTTCTTTATTTTGACAACTCCAGTTCCGAAACATTTTAATCAACAGAACAGACAGATTTTATTCATTTCTGGACACACATATGGGAGTGACTCATACAAACCCATAGCCCTGGGTGGGTGGCCTGTTCCCCTGTTGTACAAGGTGCAGCTGTCTACACTGCCTCCCCATGCCTTATCACCTTAGATGGGGGTAAAAAAGTGATAACTGGCAACAGCTGTCTAACACCCCCACATAGAGCAGGGTGATAAATATACTTGCACCCACTGTGTCTAGTAGCCTGGATTCTATGGTCCCATAATGAGGGGGGAAGTGAGTGGCATTAGCTCAAGGGTCCTACTGATAAGGTATAGGCTCCCAGTCTCCCAGAGGGTTTAATCATTCTTGAGGGCCCACTCCTGTTTGGTTGGTTCTTGCAAGTTGTTTTAATTGAGGCTTCAAAACTGAAGTTCACTTAGATTTTTGCGTTTTTTGTGTGTTTATTGTAGGCATATTGTGTATATAATTGGCACTACAGGGTATATGATTTTTATTTTAATATTATTCTTGTTTAATATTAATATTTAGAATATCAGTTATACAAATTTGCGTTTTAATTGCTTAAATTGATAAACATGTTATGTGTATGTATGTGTATGTATGTGTATGTATGTGCATGCATGCATGCTTGTGTAAGAACATGTTTGTGTATGTGTGTATGTGTGTGTGCATGCGTGCGTGCGTGCGGTGTGTGCATGCATGAATGCATTCGTGTGTGCATGCGTGCGTATGTGTGCATGAGTGTACAATAAGGTACATGCCCATCAACTTAATTCTTTCACTTCTAAACATTAACAGTCAAATGTCATTTCTGGCCTTCACGCAATAAAAAACAATAATTGGTGTAATTTTATAAGACATAATTACAAGTATGCATTTCCTGTTATTTAATTGTTGTGTTGTTTTTCAAGATTTGTTTTTAGAGTGATAGAGAGAAAACACTGCATGCTTGTATTTAACAGCAAGAAAACTAACTGCACTTTGGGTGGGTACTAAGTTTCTCCATAAAAAATACAGGACATACATTGTTTTGTGATAATTACTAAGATGAATGGCTGGAGTTTAACAAGCAGGTTCCACTGATTGTGTTTTGTTGTGAAACAAATTTCCAAATACACCCAACAACATGAAGCAATTAGAAAAAAAATGGGCCAATTAAGTGGCCCTGAAGTCCTTTGGACTAATACGTCTATATGTGACCCCTGACCAAATGAGTGATAAGTCAGAAAAATTGTAACATTGTTTTCTTACATTCTTGTAAAGGTTGAGTAGGGTGCTTTACACTGTTTCAAAAATTATGACTGCTACAAAAATTGGGTAAAAAAGGGAAAATGAAGAAAACGGCTGTTGAAGTTTTACATTATATATGCAAATGGACTGCATGGAAATATTACATGCACAACATTCAAATGTGGCACACAGTGTGTATGTTATGTTGCAATGATACACTGGAAGTACAAATGTGCTGCTACAAAAATGTATCAAGTTATGCTAGATTATGTGTAAAACTAAGAGGACAGATTATTTGAGAGCAAAAGGTAGACTCACTGTTTGACACAGTTTAAAACCTACAGGCAACTGTCCAGTTTAACAGGAGTCTATCAAACAATAGCAGGCACTACCACATGAAATGTCTATGAAAAATTAGAGAAAAAGTTACTGAACAGTTTAAAAAAACAGCCCCACAGAACTAATTATAGTTATTGTTAAGATGTTTAACCTAGTTCTATTATCTGACATTGTGCCAACAGATTTGTGTATTGGGACCATTAAGCCTATATAATTATTATATAAACATAGCAGCAGACACTGGGACAGTGTGACTGCTGCTTGGCTAAATGGATGCAATGGTGCTTTGAAGTTAGTTCTTCTGCCAACTATCCTTTTCACACAAGCCTATAGGTTTACTAGCTGCCAGCACACTGCTGAGGCTAAACTACCATGCAGGTGTGAAAAACGTGCTGATGTATTTGAACTTGACCCACTAATTAACTGTCCACCAAGCAGTAGCAGAACAGTTTATAATAATAATAATCCACAAGTTAAGTGGCAGTGATCTTCCTTTTATCATTCATGTGATGTTTATTGTGAGCAGGGCGGACAAATGGTTATCATGTGTAGACAGGTACAGAAAGAAACTGATGTTTTCTATAAAAAGAACACGTCTGCCTATCAATGGCATGTATTTCCTATTGTTGCCATTTCTCCACATGTGGCAGATGTTTTGGGAAGGGGTATAGTGTTCTGTTTCTGGTACAGCAGTGTGTTGACCCAAGCCTCTGCCAGTGACCAGTTACAGATTAGTCACACTTTCACCAGCCAGCCACAGTGAGGTGTGACATATGTTGTGGGAAAAGGGATTAGTTGAAGAAAATGACTGGAAGCCTGCTAGATCTGCTGCTACAGTAGACCATTTAGTTAGCAAATTTAGCATTTTAGGGGACCTTTGGAGCCCTTAGAATGATTCAATCAAATACAGATTGTTTGTGTACAGTGGCACTACCACATGAAATGTCTATGCAAAATTAGAGAAAAAGTTACTGAACAGTTTTTGAAAAAATAGGCAAAATGTTACATTTTTATCAGTTTTGGGGTCCTTGGAGGCCCTAGGGAGCCTTTAGAATGATTCAATCAAATACAGATTTCTCGTGCATAGTGGCAGTGCCCTAAGATATGTATATGCAAAATTTGAGAAAAAGTTGTTCAACGGTTTCTGAGATACGGCAGCTAACGGCGGACATCGGACGCAGAGTGATGGCAATAGAATATTTTTTACATATTTATTTCTTAGTTAGCATTTTTTTAAATGTAAATTACTGTTATATACGTGTGCATGTATGTAAAGTGCCCAAGGGCAATTTTTATTGATTGGGCGCTATATAAGTACTTTTATTTATTTATTTATAGTCCCTTGGACCTTCGGCCAAAGGACTAAAAACCTGAATATACTCAAATATCGCATTATGCTGGGCACACACCAGCTGATTTTCGGCACACAGCAACCGATTAGTCGGCGTAAAAACCGTTGGCCGACGGTAGTCGGTTGGTGTGTGCCGAATTTAAGCCCAACGGTCGGCCTTATAGCGCCGACTAACTCCGATTCAAATGTTGAATCGGCAGTTGGCGTTAATCAGCAGTCCGCGTTAGATAAGGAGGTATCCGGTGACAACTCAGACAAGTCGGCGCATATCCGATGACGAGTCGGGTGGTGCGTGCAAGTTTTTTTTCATAACACGGCGGTAACTTTGCCAATAGGACATCACAGCATGATCATGTGATAGGCCTCGATATAACTCTAAGCCCGGCGTCTTTTTTGAGTTTTCAAGCCAATTCGGGCCACAAGTTTTTATTTTTTACTTTCAGATTTTATTTACCTGGCGGGCAACCAACGTTTCAGGAAGTGGTAGATTACTTTTATCCTATTGCCATTGACCATCATTGTCTTTTATCGGTCGTTCTTAAAACAGGCGCCACAAATAAACCTAATTTCCACCTGACTTTGTTTCCCATTTCCGACAGGAATCGCCATTTGTCTTGTGAAAAACGCTACTTCAGTGGCGGCGCTATCGGGCGCATATATATTTAGCCTTAAAAATCCGCAAAGTGGTGCGAGCGGTGGAAAACGTTTTTGAGGAATTCGCCGGGTGCGACTGATTACCCTTCAACATAACTGTTAACTGAAACAGCTAAATATAACATTCTGTGTACTGATATAAAACATAGCTTGAAGCTGTCCGTTTCTTTGCTGGAGGATATGCTAAATGCTCAAGCCATATCGTCGTGACGGCTGGCGGCGAAGGCCGAAACTCCGATGTACTATGTAACAAGTTTCGTTTTTCTTAAAGCCGTTTTGGCCTACTTTTTACACATGTTTTGTGTGTTTACTGTAGACGTATCGAAACACATTGTTAAATCCGTAGTCATCGTCAACCAAAGGTGTAAATACGCGTATTTATAGTGGATTTCACAAGAATCACGCCGAGCACCGACGGTCGGCGCAAGTCGGTTGGTGTGTGCTGGCAGAAGTTGGCTCTTGTCGGCGCTAAACACCAATTAGTTCCGCCGACTAGCGCCAACTTCTGCCAGCACACAGCAGCCAGCACACACCAACCGACTCGCGCCGACCGGCAACCCAAGTCGGCGTTAGTCGGCTGGTGTGTGCCTAGCATAAGTGTCCCATTTATCAGTAGATAGTCATATAAAATAACAAAAATAAAAGAATTTTATTATCTAATAAATGTGCAGAACATGTATGTATGTTAGTGGAGTTAAATAACAAATACATTATCCTAGTCTGTCTAAATAACCATGCATAACTCATTCCTGGGTCATTCTTCTAATTTGTTATAATGTGTAACTCCAAGATTTGTTATACATCAGCATACTTTCGCTATAAATTTTTGTATTTAAAAATATAATACTTCAGTAACCAGACATCAAAATAACCCACTTAAATTGGCATACAAAAAACAATAGTTTAACACATTCATTTGATTTGTTCATCTCTG
Source organism: Escarpia spicata (assembly GCA_963995525.1). Lineage (NCBI taxonomy): Eukaryota > Metazoa > Annelida > Polychaeta > Sabellida > Siboglinidae > Escarpia > Escarpia spicata. Next base: position 21,583,209 of record OZ023208.1, read on the forward strand.
TTACATTTCCATACAAAAGTAATCATTTTACATCACTATTATATATATATATGTTTCTTTTTGTCCTAAAATACACAAATTCATAGATAATAGATTGGACAAATGAGCAGGACACAATATATATACTGAATTGTATAAATTTATGTGGAATGACCCTCCAACAGGCTGGGCTTGTGTCATCTATTTGTTATTTGTATACAACACCACCCATATTGCTCCCCATGGGCAAAACCTTTGTGGAAGGATGAATCACCTCCCCCCACTGGGAATTCCCAGGGTAGTGAGTGTTCAAGATAAGCTCCAGGTGTCAGCAGAATAAATCAGCTATGAGAGGGGGGGGGGAGAGGGGGGGCAATCATTTTATTTCCAGTACTCTAAGACTCAAAGGTCAGGTAACACAAATACATGTGGGTAAATCAGTTTATAGTAATATGGTGGGGGAATTACATATACTCTGTAATTGTTTGCTACAGAGGGGATTATATTGAAAAGTACTTGTCTATGTGCATAGTGTGTGAGTATCGATCTCACACTTTATTCTCTCATACAGCTATAAGTATAATATGAATATAGGACTATTATCAGTTTCTTTGAAATCTTTAATATTTAGACATGCGGACATATGTACGTACATGTGTATTTGTCTGTGTGCTTGCAATTGTTCGTGCATGTTGGTAACCATGCATATGTGTGTGATTACATGCATGTAGGCATGACTGTGTGTGTGTGTGCGCGTGTGTGTGCATGCGTGTGTGTGTGTGTGTGTGTCTGCATGCGTGTGTGTGTGTGTGTGTGTTTGAGTGTGTATGTGTGTGCGTGTGTGTGTGAGTGTGTGCATGCGTGTGTGTGTTTGAGTGTGTGTGTGTGTGAGTGTGTGCATGCGTGTGTGCCTGTATGTGTGCATGCATGTGTGTGTGCATGCGTGTGTGTGTGCATGCGCGCGTGTGTGTGAGTGTATGCGTGTGTGTGTGCATGTGTGCATGCATGTAGCACTGCATGCTTGTATGCATGTGTTGGTAATTGTACAAGCATGTACATGCACACAACTATCCATGCGTGTATGTATGCATGTACAGTATATCGGAGCCTGGTAAGAGCATTTTTGTGATAGAAAGTATACTCATCCTTCAAAGCATAATTGCATAAATTAAACAGCAATATTAGTACAGGACTGATTTTCATACACACAAGCTGTCATTTACATCTCTATAAATACATTTTACATGCTCTCAACAAAGAAACTGGGTAAAGGTTGACTGCTATGAAATGTTTTCTCACAGGAATGGCATTTCTTCATTGCAAAAAGGTTAATAGACCTAATAGATGATGCATCAATTTTTTGTGTGTGTGCATTCTTGGCACACATTAATATTCCCCTTGGTAATTCAATACACATGATCTAACAACCAGGTTGGCAATAGGAATGAGAGAATGTGTAGCGGTCAACAAAGGCATGATATTAATCATATCCATTACATAAGCAATCTGAAAGCTTATGAGCAAACAGGTTATAAATCTGGTATAAATTTATACTTTTCCATCAGGATAAAGGCCATGTTGGTACAAATTTGCATTTTAGATAACTGTCTCGCCAATTCTGCTGATCAATACAAAAGGTGTGTGTACAGTTGTTCGTACATTTTATCAAGTAAAATAACTTGTCATGCACACACGTATACACATATGCACGTAGACACACATGCACCACATGCACACCACGCATGCACGCACGCATGCATGCACACAAATATACCACCACTAGTTATTATTCTAGGGTGGCCATATCACAGGTAATCATATTAGTAGAATCTGTCAGTGATGGACACTACATGACCACTTGAGCATGTCATTATCTCAGACAATTGCTCACACCTGACAATTGCCTTTATTATGATAGAGATGCTTCTCCAAAGACATGCTCAGATGGGATTATCTGGTTTAACAGTAATCACATGTGATCAACAGATCAAGTGACTGGGATGGAATTAATGTGCTATGAACCGATAATCTTTTCACTCACAACTGTCTTTTCATGACGGTCTTCATGATTGTATATTCACAAATTTTTTGTCTTTTCATGGTTCCCTTTTTATAATTGTAAATTTTTTGTGATTGTTTTTTCTTGATTGTTTTTTTCGTGGCCGTAGTTACTTGGTTGTCTTTTTATAATTGAGTGTTCAGGATGGTGAGTCATGAGTCTCTTTTAATGGCTCTCTGCTTATGCTCATCATATTTTTTCATGATACCTTTTCATCTGAACTTGGTGTTTTTTTAACTAAATTGTTGTTGAGGTTTGATTTATGATAAGATAAAGTTTGGGATAACTCACTGCACAATTAATCTTCTAGATAGCTCACTGTATGTATTGCATGTTGATGCTTAATTTAAATAAGTTATTTAATCATTCTGAGCACACACGTTAACATGGTAACTGATATGCATACAGCCATATTTGTGTAACCAAAGAAATGCCTGTTCATACCTACGTATGCTAAAGAAAGTTCTGACTCATATCACGACAAAACATAAATGATGATTAATTACACAACATGATAGCCATCAAAGTTATATATTACCAGAGAAATAGTAAAATGACAGACATACTCACATGATCCTACCATAAGTGCAGAGTTATTGAAGGAACATGTAGAGGTTTTCATGGCAATTAAAACACCATATCCATTTCATTGGTTTTGAGTAAAACTTATTTTTGTGTTCCATCTTCAACATTCAAATGGAAACGTGTACATTATGCTGGAATAGATTAAGAATCTGAAATCACAAACCAGGTATAATGTATCAGGTTAAAGACAACATATGTACACTCTGTATTTGTACCACAGCAAATGCACTGGACTGATTTCAGCTGAAGTACCTCTGTTTTGCCAAACGTCACTTACTGGTTTATCTGGGCCTGTCCATCAGTGTACACACCCGTTCATGAATACTGAATAGGGACAGTCCACAGAATATATGTTCCACTTAACGCTATTTACCCAAGGGATGGGTTTATCACATGAATGTCTTAATGGATCAATATATGGAATATTATATGTACAATATAATAATGTAATGAATTCATTAATACTGAATAGACAATATCTCTGGTAGCAGAGTTATTGATCAGAGAAGATGGAATATGCCAATCCCTATCCAAACATTAATAATTACATAATATATTTCAGACACATTGATCAGATAGTACTACTGTGGCATATAGTTGCTGCAGCGGGTACTGGTAGGTGGAGAAAGACACACAATATGGCTGTCAATGCATGACGATCAATAATTCAAAAGAGGAAAGTTGTGACATATGGATAATCATTTTGCGCCATGATTGTGGCAAATTATCATGAGTAGATTGGTCCAGGTAACATGTTTGTATTTGATGCAAAATATGTAGATCATGGCTACTTTGTTGAATGATATCCACATTATTTGCTGTGAGAAGATAAAATAATATGTACACAGTAAATTTGCATTAAATGTGCAACATCCATGATAACATTCCATCATAGTAAAATTGCAGAAATACTTAGTCAAGTTAACGCTCAGCTATTTTGATGAAATAATTATGTATCTAGACCCTTTAACTATTATACAGAGTCATATCTTCTTCTTCTTCACCTTGCTCCCTTGTGGGGTGGGGTCCAGGTCACTTATAGTTGCTTCTTCTGCTTTTCTCGTTATTTAATAATAATAATAATAAATAACTTCTAACGCACCAATATCCTCAGACAATCCGAGCTCAGTGGCACACCAAAACCAAAGGATTAAGCATTCTCGTACTCGTGTGATAGGTGAAAGTCGTCAACAAATGGATGGATGTGCTAGGAAACTAGGGAGGATAGACGATATTGAAAAGATAGGTTTTGAGGTGACGACGAAATGTAACAATATTTTCTGCTGATTTAACATTAACGGGAAGCGAATTCCATATAGTTGGCGCGGCAACTGAAAAAAATTCCCCCCATATCTGTCTATTGGCCGTAATGCCCATTCCATTCTTGGCTGTTCACGCCTATGCCTTTTCATGTTGTCATTCCATTCAGCTTTGGTCTTCCTCTTTGTCGTTTACCACCCTCTTTTGCTTTCCATGCTCTTTTTGCTCATTCTTTACATGTGTCCTGTCCATTTCCTTCTGTTTCCGACAATTTCATTTTTAGGTGTTTTTTCCATGCCAATGTCTTCTCTCAGTTCCTTCATCTTCATTCTGTCTTCTCACGGTACTCTACATATTTTTTATATTCTTCTGACCCAATTGTTTTCTGTTACCACCTGTAGCTTCTTCTCCTGTCTCTCTATCAGTATACCAGTGTTCCTAATCCTTATATGCATATATCTATACATGCTGGCACCATGCAGGCTTCCACACTTCGTTTTAGCTGTTTATTTAATTTTCTGTGCCACATGATAATATATATATATATAAATAACCTACATGATATTTTATTTTTTAAATCAGACAAGAGACTGTAATTAACCTATGGGCATTAATTAAAATGACCACCTTATGTAAATAATATTTTTTTCTAAATGTGAGTTTAGTTTTATTTAAGACAACTTGATTTTTAGTTTGGCATGACTGTTGGACATGTCTGGTGTCACTATAGGCTCTAGCTGCCAGGTCAGACAGCACCGTATAACGTATTGCATTAGTGATGAGGTCATTTAATTATTTAAAAGGCAAGCCACCGCTTTGGCATTGCCGTTGCATTGCCACGATACTGAGGCAAAACAAGAAAACACAATTAAGTGAAGAGCTTAGATCTTCAACTACAGCCATACATGTCTATAGTCTAGATGTCTCTTCAAGTTCAGGTGATAGAGTTCGTTATGAGATCGACCCACTGTTGACGTGTTGTCCAACTGTTTCTGTTTGCAATACTGGCACAACATATCCCGAAGGATGGCTTCGGCCAGTGGTGTTGCTCCTATTTGGGCACGTCCCAACTTCTACTCGATCAGAAAACATGTTGCTGTTATTAGCTTTTGTTCTCAAAAGATTATATGGACCTATTGTTATATAATTGTATAACCCTGCTATCTGACCAGGTCCAAGACCAAGGCAAAGCCAACAACAAGTCAAATGACATAAGTCACTGTCAGCGGCGCGCTTGCCAGGGCGGGCAAGTTGACAGTTATATCATAATATCGACAGTGATCGCACCTGCATATCGACGTACCTTGCAATGAAAGCTGTCAACTACATCGGCTTCCGGAGAAGTGCCTCTAATTAGATCGGCGAGTGATACTCAGATCGACCATTCAATCAATGAAACAATGTTACATTCGCAATCAGCTCCGGCCGCCACCGGCTGCGTGGCTGTGTTGTCGCAACAGGAGCCTCTTTTTCGAAACTAGGTCAAACGCAAACTAACAGCATTTACCGATTTTGTTATACGGGTATCTGCTTCGTTTAATACGAACTCTTGCATAATGATAATGGGTAAAAAGTTCAGCAGATTGTCAACTTTGCACCACCAGAGAAGCGTGCAGTGCGTTATGAACAGCGCTCGAGACAAAAGAAATTCCCCTTTTCTAAATTTAGCACATCGCGCATATTTGGAAATGAAAACGAGGTAGGAACGAGACCCTGACGAAATGGAAGACAGGAGTTTGTGACCAAGTTGTGTCTTCTTTTACACCTAAACGTTTCGGAACGTCAGCGTAATTTGTTGTGTGCAGTTTTGTTTATTGGCACATCGTTCGAGTTGTACATTTCTGCAGCTCAAACAAGTTCACGAATCCAGTTTATCTGATGAGGCGATCCCATCTGCGAATGAGAGCGAGAGTGTCGAAACTCGAAGTGCTCACCGATCACGATGGCTTCAAGTTCAGTCGACAACGCTACATTCCTGACAACATTGGAAACATATGAAATGCTGCCGGCACCCGCGGGTGCGCCCGACGAAGCAGAAGACGGTGTCGGCGACGGGACTGACGATAACCTACAGGGCCCACATAACTGGCGGAAACTGTTGAGCCCTGTTAGAACTCTGTCCCCCTCGTCAACAATAACTATGGCACTGGTAGACGACGTGACACTGGCACTGACTGTGACAGCAGATGGGACTAACAAATTCTTTGACATCAACGGTGTATCGACCCCTCCGAATGAAGCTGTCACTGAAAGGTAAACTTCTGTCACCAGTACATAATGAACGCAGATTGTTTATGTCAGAATTGCTATTTGACTTCTATTTATAAATATAAAATAAGGTTGGTTATGCCTATACTATACGGTTCAGTTAACGTTATAACTTATGCTATTTGATAAATAATATGGCTTGATATTGTCTATCAGAAAATAGACAAAAATAAAAGCTGCCACTGTAGGGTCAAGCCCAAGGGTATACTTCTAACCTAGTTATCGACTTGATGCCTTTGTGTCCCTTTTTAAAAGCATTTAAAACTATATATATAGGTTCATACGGTCAAGTCTTGTTTATATCCACTTGCATCTGTGGTTCCCAAGAGTTTGGATGAATTAACGAAACATGCAGATTAGGAAATCACATAATAATGATGTAATTTACTGTATCATGTCTCTGTAGAGATTGTTCTCACAAAAACTGACAGATTACTGAGAAAACACACATAAATGCGACATGACTCTAAATTGTGGGAGGAAAAGTTATACTAATACATTTTGTAAACAATTCTACGAGTTGGTAAATAATTGCAAACATCATAGATACACATTTGGTGTTTACGTTTATATTAACTTTATACTTTGGTCTGTTTATTGGATTTGATGTTTCTGTCAGAATGTACATGTCCAATGTCCATAATAGTAACTGTTACATGTATGTACATAACAATATTTGTAATTTTATTTATATTCAATATCAGGGGTTACATTTTTTTTATACCAAGCTAGTAATTGGAAGATGAAAACCAGGAATTAATTGGTAAAATTCTAAAATAATTTGCTTGTAATAAATGTACCTTTTTAGATCTTATAATTTTGGGGTAGCACAGAAGTCAACAACAAATTATTTATTACAGGTCTGTACTCTATAGTATTGATTACAGATTACTTGTGTAATCCAGTGCTACCACTGCCAATAATGTGTTAATTGTCTGTACTCAAGTAGAGTAACACCTGGTCATTAAGCCTTAATCCTAAACACTGCAAGACAAAGCACAGCAGTCTAAGCTGCTGAAGTGTTATACAACACTTCTGGGATAGTTGTATTGATTAGTATTGGATGGGCCATTTTAGTCTTTTTATAAAAATCCAGTGTACTGTAATTGATTGTGTCCCTACTCCCTAAGTTAAAATGTCCAATTCAATATCCACTCCGACACATGGAATTTGTTGCCATTAAATCCTGCTTGTAATTTGTGGAACACTGTGGACGTAATGGATATGTATGTGTGGTTATTTTGATCAGGTTACTTTAGGTTCTTCCTACTTTGCAGACAATACTAGAGTTAATAACTGTACATATTTTTATGTCTTCAAGTGTTTGAAGCATGAAAACAAGTTTTCTAATACATGGATGTGTTTAGATTTACCATTTAGGGAACATACCCTATTGGCAGCCTTTAAAATATTCTAGTTATACCTGACAAGTACCTTATGTCCCTTGTATCCAGTAGAGTTGCAAATGTCCAACTTCCTGTCCACTCGGACACACATGATGTCTATTTTATTAAGCTTGTGCAACTATTGAATAAACAATCAACTACTTTTGATACATTACCAAGATTCTCTTGTAAACATAGCAGTAGGAAAATGAGCTTTGTGTATTGTTAACCAAGGTTGGGAAGAGTACCCGACTAAAGTACTCGAGTAACGAGTACAAATACTGTGATATGTACGAGTAACAAGTACTTCATCCGAGAGAGTACTCGAGTAACGAGTACGGTTACTTTTGAAAGTATTCATATGAGTACTTTCAAAAGTAGTCGAGCACATGTACTTAATATAATTGTCGTTAATTGTGTGTCCAACTGCTCCCCCTGCTGCCCAGTCAAGCATTCTGACAAATTTTGTAACACCGAAACAAATTTGGACTGGTAGAAATCTAGTCACTGGACTGACCTACACCTGAGCATTCCACTTGGGTCCCCATTCCACCTAACCCTATTTCATTCACTCATGCAGCTTTGACCCTGTTGACAAAGTGATTGTAAACAGCTATGCCTTTCAAGAGATGTGGCATATCTTCAAAGGGAAGCCAGTTTCTGACTGGATGAGACAACACCAGCTGGTCAGGCCTACACAGTGTGGAGACTGTTTGAAGCCATTGTAGGTTTATTTGACATTCAAGTGCCAGTATAGGTCATTGATGTGATGGTCAGTCCTGTCTCCCAGTCTTGTTCAAGTGATCTGAACCAGTCAGTAAACAGTGTTCATGACAACCCAGAGTTCTTATGCAATGAGGATATCCTGACATCAGTGTAAACTATGAGACATTTGTACTGTGAAGATCCTAATACATGGTGTTATGATAAATTACATACAATGTATTCCCAGAGTACTCCCAAAGTACTCATAAATACTCCTATTTTTAATGAGTAATGAGTACGACTACTTTAATATATATATGAGTAAAAGTACAAGTAATGAGTACTTCATGAAAAATCAGTACTCGAGTACCAACGAGTAACGAGTACTTCGGCCCCAACCCTGTTGTTAACACAAATATATTTAAGCAAACAAAATAAAGAAATATATCTAAACAGGAACCTATATTTCATGCACTAGCTCATAACATTAACTACGTATGTACATGCACTTCATTCAAGACACAAAGCATCATTGTTCAATAGAACATTGCGTTTGTTATGCCATAAAATAATAAAATTGGTTTCAGCTTATTATTGAACAGCATAGTAGAATATCTTTGGTGTCCAAAAATAAATGTCCTCTCCGAACCAGATTGTAAGAGTTTAGATAATAACATAAGTTGAAGCAAAATTTATCAATGCTATTGTAGCAGTTTTTAACATGTTTGATGATTAATGTTATAAACCACATTTCTATCTCTGTTGTAATGTGCTTAGCTATCAAGATATTAACCCTTTATTGGATGAATTATTTCAACTTTTCCAAATAAAAAAAATCTTCACCACCTATGTTATGATGCTATATCCAAAAGACCATATACAGAAAAAATATATGAAATAAATACTAATACACACTAACGTGATATGGCAGCATTGATTTTGCATTGAGTATAGTTTTTTCAAAATTGGCAATAGACCAAGCAAAAAGTATAAAATTGGTATGTTGCCTCAGGGCAACAACGTCCAATAAAGGGTTTTAAATTAAGCGTACATTTTTTTTAAATGATGGTGATCAGTTGCACAAATGTGGTATTATTTACCCCTAGGATAATGTGTAAGAGTTTTACCATAAAATGATGTTATTGTTGTTTTATTTTGTGCTGAAACACAAACAAATTGCATTACAAACAAAGTGTGTTGCCTTCCAATATTTCCAGTATCCAAATAAAACAAATTTACCATGGGCTGTAATTGTATATGTTATTGTGCAATAGTTGTAGACTTCTAGTGTTACGCTTACCTATATATAACTATAAGGCGCATGGTCTCAAATTATACTGAAATCGGAGTAATCAAGAAAATTTACCTGTGTGAGACACTAATGGCCTAGGTCACTGTGAAATTGCCCATATATATTGAAATTCCTTTTGATTTAATTTCAAATACGTAATATAGATCACATAGCATAACTCATTTTCACTAACATGTTACGATAATTAATTATACTGTCATCCAACACATCCTGGTCAAGTTGTTCTATTTTGGTATTTATTTACAACATCCAGTTTATTTGTTGCCATTAAACTCATGCAAACATTTCTAAGTTGTTTATTTAATAACATCTGAACCCTTCCTTTTGTAAGCTCATTTAATCTTATTGGCCAACTTTTGACAGATCTATATGTACGTATCTTGTGTATTACATTTACAATGATGGCAACTGAAACTGAAACAGTATCTTCTGAGTGTTGTGCAATACTGTACATACACACCACCTGATAACACCCTTAAAAGTATCAGATTCTGAGTGGATCGTGTATTTCAGTGACGACTGTGTATTGCGAATCTTGCACAATATGTACAATGATGACAACACTAACACAGTGATGGCAGCATAGATAATTAAATTTAGGTTATTTTCTTAATCGTGTGTAATTACTTGACAAATGACAGCTTAGACAGTTTCATCAGAGTATTGTGTATTTCAGTGATGACTGTCAGCATAAACACTTACAATAATAGATCAGAGTATTGTGTATTTCAGTGATGACTGTCAGCATAAACACTTACAGTAATAGATCAGAGTATTGTGTATTTCAGTGATGACTGTCAGCATAAACACTTACAGTAATAGATCAGAGTATTGTGTATTTCAGTGATGACTGTCAGCATAAACACTTACAGTAATAGATCAGAGTATTGTGTATTTCAGTGATGACTGTCAGCATAAACACTTACAGTAATAGATCAGAGTATTGTGTATTTCAGTGATGACTGTCAGCATAAACACTTACAGTAATAGATCAGAGTATTGTGTAATTCAGTGATGACTGTCAGCATAAACACTTACAGTAATAGATCAGAGTTTTGTGTATTGCTGTGATGGCAGATTAAACTATTTCATCTGAGTTTGGTGTATTGCACTGATGACAGATTAAACACTTTCATCAACGTTTTGTGTATTCCGGTAATGACATTTACCATCAGAGGTTTGTGTATTGCTGAGATGATAGGTTATAGTTTAATTAATAAAATATTTGTGGAGCCTTACAAGTGTATTAAAGAGTATTGTTGGTTGAATTTTTTTATCAGTTTCTGGCACAAGTTTCTGGCAGAGATTAGATTTTAGCGTGACCCTTTCTTTACACAGGTTTGCAAAATATTAGTGAAGTTAGTATCAATAGCAGCAGTTTTTATTTTGTTGGACAGACATGCTTATATCAATCTTGCTTTAATATTGAATTATTAATAGTTTGGCCAGACCTAATTTGCAGGTTAGCCTCAGGTGCTACATGTATTGTGTACATGGATATTGTTTTCCTGTAAGTACATGATTAATTCACACTCAGGGGTTCGTTTAAAACATTGAACAGTGTTTTGAGTTGATCCCTTAGTTCACAGAGTATCTGCACACTTGGCAAGTCAGTGACCTGTAAGTGAAGTTTCCAGTCATCTCTTAGAATGTCCTGTCGTACTCAAGCACAAGACACTTACACTTCCTATAGAAATATCAGTGATAAAACAGTCAATTTATTTGTTCGCTAATTTATTAACATCATTACCCGGGGGAAAAAGGCAGTCATATGTACCAGACACCCCAAACCCATCCCAAATGTTTCCAGTCTACCCGCATTAATAAATGGTAACTGGTCACTGGCCTAGTTGTTAGCACATTTTGCTAGAAATCTCAATCTCAATCACTCGCCCATCTACCTGGCGGAACCAGCAACATCGGATGCTGGGTTGAAATTTCAGCCCGATACATGCAAAACTAGGAAAGATGTGGGTGCACAAACACACAGAGAACGAACTGTTTTATAATATAGATATGTCATATTCCTAGTTATTCAATATAACTTTTGACACTTACTTTTTATAATACACTAACTTGACGGGCGATAATTTCAACGCTAAATGTCAAAATGACACATAGCTCCATCTGTAGGAAATATATGAAATCAAAAGAGGGCGCTACTTGTAAGCGTGCGGACATGACCAACGACTGGTAGACCTGGTGCATGTTAAGCGCTGAGGTTTTTCAAATATGATCAAGTCTAAACTAACAAAAACTATCGCCATTATTTACAGGGCTAAATATTTATTAGATAAAAAGTCGCTTTTTATACTATATTGTTCATTATTTCTCCCGTATTTATCATACTGCTGCGAAGTTTGGGGAAATGCGTATACAACATATATTAACGGTGTTTATATATTACAAAAGAAAGTTGTACGAATAATATGTAAGAAGAATCCACTAAGCCATACTAATACATTATTTTATGATCTACGCATTCTTAAACTTTATGACTTAATACAATTAAACATTTCTATCGTAATGTTTAAAGCTAACAATAAGTTGTTGCCTGATAACCTTCAATTCTTTTTCAATGCCAAATATACTACACCCTATGTAACACGCCAAAGAAATAAACTAAAACATGTTTATGCCCGAACCACGTTAAAGGCTAAGTGTATATCTGTGTATGGTATTAAATTATGGAATTGTTTAGACGAGCACATAAAGAGATCACTTACTGTAAGAAATCTCAAAAAACAATATAAAAATTACTTAATTGAAGAGTATAAGTCATGTAATTAATTTCGTTATTATTGTTAAGGTTCAGAAAGTATTTGGAAGCACGATTGTAGTAGTGGTCTCACTTTAACAATAGCATTTTCTTTATGTTACTAACACTGTGTTTAAGATTATGACCATGTTATAATGATGTCGGGGAAAGTGCATAATAAGCAATGAGCTTCTACTTTCCCCCTTTCCATGTTGAACTGTGTCAACTATAATATGTATATATATTGTATGTTGTATTCTCAATTGGAAATAAAGAATTGAATTGAATTGAAACGTCAATAACTTAAAAGCTATTCAAAATTTACATCCAGCAACGTATTTGTAGATGGCATAATTATCTTTACGAGGATATAGACAAACATTAAATTCCACGGGTGGAACTCCACGTAGAACCTTTTGAAATATTGAGCCCCCAAGTTCTTCACCCCCTGGACGAATTTCGAAAATGTCTAAACTAACGGAGATGTGAGTGCACAAACAAACAGAGAACAAACTTTTTTATAACATAGATATATATATATAATACTTGTGTGTCTTGTATATATATATATATGTTGTTGTCAATGTTTTTGAATAAACGTTCATTCATTATTTGTTACTATTATGATAATTATCATCAAAGTCATTGGTTCATGTTGAACATTGTTCAGGATGATAATCTTTCCTGATCTATGCTTTGCTTATTTTGTTTAATCAATTAGGCATTGCACTGAGGTGATTACTATTGAAAAATGGACAAACTCAACTCAAGGGTTGAGTCACAACCAAAACAAGTCAAATTTGTATTCAATTACTTCAAAATTGATTCTTGCGCCAGTCATCTCTTTGAATTCCAACTCAAGTCACAAGTCATGAAAATGGCTGACTTGGCCCCTTGTACTCCAATCAACAAGTCTGATTATCTAACAGCTGCTTTGAATTTGTGTTTTTCTGTTTCTAGTTGCTTTCTCACATACTGTGATTGTAACTTTGTTGTCCACATACCGCATGCATAGATCTAGATATGTACAAAGTGGAACTGTACTATGCCCTAAACCACTGTCAGTACATTGTTGATCTTTTCACAGTGCCTTTGTACTGTCACAGTCAAACAGTGTGTGACCCCAAACAGTATGTCCACTATGTAGCCACTGAAAGAAGTCAGTTATACCCTGGGGGATTGTTTCACTACATTAGTCAGGGTAGGGGTGAAATAGCCAGGGGCAGCAATCCAGGCCTCTTAACAAGGTATCAGAACTAAATCACAGACAGCAATATGTTGATTTGGTGATAATAGTTTGTTGTTCCATACAATTCACCAGAAGGAATAGAGAACAAAACTGACAATCCTGTTTAAACCACAAATACAACCTCTTGAAGTAAACCATGAGCAGGGCGATTAGAATAGCTCAATAGTTTACTGTTTTATGCATTTTGGCAGTGTAAAATGCTTGCACTATGAATTATGTAAGTTTTTAGGTGTTCAGGTTTATGTGAACATAGGCCCAATTGAAGAAAAAAGTATAAACTCCCAGTGTGAATACTGGTATGTTAGAAAAACACACACTAGTGCAGAACATGCTACTACCCCCTCTAGATAGAGTTGTTTCCTTCAAAGACTGTCTGTTCAAGTAGGTGTTTTATTCCAAAAATTATATACCCAGTATTTATATAACATGAGCAATGTGTATTAGCTTACAAATGCCTTGTGTTGACTGCAAGTTGGTTATTAACTTATATAAATAACTTATTAGATATCAAGGATGCTCGTCAGATTTCTAAGATATATCTTTAGAATATGCCAGTGCGGCAGTGTTTTTAAGACCAGTCTTGCATCACAGTTCTTTCCATCTGTATCAAGTCCAACCCTAGAAAATATTATATTCAGAAACTTCCAATATTGACATAATGAGGCACTAAGACAAATACCTCTGGTGTATGCTCTGTATACAGCATGTAGACTAAGTTATAAAATGGCCTATCACTCACACACTCAACCCTTGACTGAGACTATTGTTGGGATGCATGACTGGATGCTTGGTCGACTACTTGTCGGCTGTTGCTAGCAGTCTTTATCCAGTGTTGCCGTGAGCAGATCTGGTCTCTATCTGCTGTTGCCTGGAGGAGATCTTTGAATGGCAACTCTGTCCATTCTGTGATGTTATCCTGCCACATCTTCCATGGTCTTCCATGGTCTGCTTCAGTTCTTCCTCCTATCACAATGCCCTGAATGAAAGCATACATTTGTAACATGCAGGGTTTTTGTTAAGTGTGCCGATAGGACCATGACCCCCATAGCAAGGACCACATAACATGTCAAAGACAATTATTTTGACTTACCGGTATGTCAGTTCCCTTTTTTGTTCTGTCTGTGTTCATCTAAAAACAAATCCTATGTATCTGTGAGTTTTCAGACACTGCTATCTGTAGACAATGCTACGAGGACATTCATTCTCCTACCTGACCTACCACTATGGTGGAAATGAAATCCAGGCATCCAGGAATCGCCAAGATTAGTCTAGCTCCAAGTCGAAATGCATGTTTTCCTCAAGCGCTCTTAAATTGGTTTCATAATAATAAATATAAAATACAGATTTAACGTAATATTTAAATGTTTCACAAATGTTATCATAAGCTTTATAATTGAAACATGTCCATCGTGAAATAACTGCTAGCAGAATTCCCATCGCTATTCACTGAGTTCTATTCTTTTAGGGTTAAAAAAAGATGCCTTTTGTTTCCCATTATTCATAAATATGTTATTTCCAACATAACTAGATTGCAACATTGTGTTTGCTTCATGGCATAGCCAAATGTTAATAAATTACATGTCATATCATTATACAAATACGATACTTTGAATGGATCTAGCAAGTTGATTGTGAATTGTGATAAACACAATTTTTTTTAGTCGTCCAATTGCTATCTTGAGCGTGTAGCTTTGGATGGGAATCTTGTTAAAAAGTGTAGTTCTAAACCAAATAGCACTCACCAGCATTGAAATCTGAACAAAGAAAAATATGCCGGCCACTTACGCCTGTAACATAAGCCTATGCATAGCTGTCATCTTTTGCTAACAACTTCACTATTTCATATCAGTTCGGCTAGTGCTTATCACCAATCAGCTCAGCATTAAATTTGGAATCAAACACATGTTGTTTTGTGAAGATTACGTTTAATTTGTGACCGCGCCAACACTTAAAAGGTGAAATATTTGCAAATTTTCCCGGAGTATCGATGCTTAGCGCAGCTTTGGTAATATATGCTACTGCTCGCTACACATGCCATCATTTTAGTTGTTAATGTTTTATTTGAAAGATAATTCAGCATATTGTTGTTCCTAATTGCAAACAAATATCAGGGGTTGAACTTCAGCATTTATTTTACTGGACTGCAGGACTAATAAAGACAAAACTAGTCCTGCAAATATCAAAACATAACACAAATTAAAATCGCAACAATTTTGTTTCAACCACAAAAAAACAGTGTCATCCAGGCCTGGTGCTAACATTGCCTGCCACAGTGCCAGTCAGTCAGTGTCACTCAGGGTCAGAGGCACAACTGTCAGTTAGGCCTGGGCCTAAGTGACTGAGTAGCTGGCCTCCTTGCGCCACCAGCACTCCACAGCTCGATTGAGCATAGGGATAGCAAAAGTTGTCCCTGCCCGTCAAGAAAGCATTCTTGCCATGAACACCAGTCACGTTGTGTGTCCTGCACACTGCAGAACATCAAACTCTTGTCCTCATCATAAGACAGCCACCTGTGGTCGCGCTCCCAAACCTTCAAGTACCCGTGTTGTTGTTTCTGCTGGTTTCGCAACCCCAGTCATGTAACAATACATCGAGCATAAACGTAGACTAATCAAGCGATGTAGATGTAAACCCTATTCGAAAACCGTGCATTTGAAAATGGCCACCAATTGCACTCATTAGCCGTACCCCTCAACCAGATACACTAAACCAAACAACTGACGTTTCAGAATTCAATGTCACACAAAAACACCATTTCACTGCCGCCTCATTAGGTAAAGAATTAGTTTGTCAATGGTACGGATGGTGACGCCACGCAACATGCTGATTTTTACTAGACAGCCGGACTAGTTGGTAGGCGGGTTTACTAGTCCGCCGTAATCTTTACTAGTGTACGGACTAGTGGACTAGGGGGTAGTTCTACCCCTGAATATGATCTACAAAACAAATAAAATTGTATTGATAACTTGTAGTGAATATCTTTAGTATTTGTTTATCGTTACAAGTGGATCTCCCCATAGCGATAAAATAGGCTGATCAACATAGCTTTCACAATGGATGCTAATACAAGTCGATCTTTGGTGCGAGGGGCGTGCAATGCTTGTCGTTAACTGACAATTTGCTAACCGTTCTTTATGATATTTTTGGTGTTTGTTATCCCATTTTACATGATCGGAGATGTTTTAAGTGTACTGTAACATATATATATGTGTTATCGTAAAAAATTAATTAAGGAATTACAAAATACATAGTAAATAAAAGGAATGTCAGCAAACGGTGCTGCTGCGTCCAAGTCCGACCATGAGACGTTGTCGTGTCATTGCTATTTACGCCGACTTTCAACCTTTACGTTCTATGCGTGGAAAATCATATTTAGTATAACTATTTTACTGTACTTTAGAAATAGTGTGCATATACATTATAAGATAATATAATAATATATTGTTGATGGTGGGATGCATGGCTGACCGAGATCGACGTAGGTCAAGATCGATGACTACGTAATTCAGTTCATTTTGATAAGAATATATTTTAATAGTTCCATTTGCTATATTACCAAATCATTTTGAAATGTACAATAATTAGAATATCCAAAGATTATAAAGAGTGTTTGTGTTAAATATGCGATTACATATTGTTCAATTTAATATTATTTTGTTGTACTTATACAAAGTAAGCTATATTTCTTACAGAAGTTAATAAAGGTACATTAGAAATTAAAACGTTATTATGTTGTAATGATTGTTCTGGTTTCGGATCCACTCCAGTGCAAGAAGTTTGCCCTGGTGTGGAAATTTTCCCTGAGTCCAGGCGATCAGGGAAAAGAAAACCAGTCACAACAAGTCATATAAAAAGCAAATAACATGACATAGCTTAATGAAACTTGTTTTATTGTCCATGTATCTTCCATTTTTCATATTTTGATTTGCCTAAGTTATATATTTCAATTTTGTGCTTATCTCTTGCCAGGTGCCAAACTGCCAAAACAATATATTTCCTCATTTTCAAAATAAGATATTTATAAAAGTATCGATCACATCCATCTAATATTATGTAGACTTATAATATGTGTTAGTGTCCTTGGACATGTGCAATATTATTAGATTGAAGCAATTAATTAAGAAGTTGTATTATGTCAAAAATTGTATTTTTATAATAACATCTGTGCTCAACCCTTTATAAACTACAAAATGTATGTTAAATTATAATGTTTTCAGATGTGCCTTTATTAGGCTTTATGGTTAAAGACCAAAGTAAAACAACCAATGGCAGAAGTCCCAGTAAATTTATTTAGTCAGAAGTCACACCAAAATGTTTTTGATTTGCTTATTGAATTAGAGTTGAATACAAAATTAATTGAATTTGAATAAAGCCTTTTTTCCCACTTCTAGGGTGCCGAGGGAACGACGTCTCTCCCGGGATGAGAGGCTAGAAGAGGGGAGAATCAGGGAGCGTCTCAAGGCCATGCCGGGGTGGAGGAAAGATCTTGTAGAGAAGAAACAGAGGGGACCTATGGTCTGTTGATTTACAATACTTACCTTTCATCCTTAATCCTTCTGTGCATCACAATTGTGAAATTTAATTTTATACCTTTTTGGGTTCCACAGATCACAAGCTTTAAAATAATACCTCAGTTGTTGAAATATCTTCAGTAGTTTTTTTTAATATTTATTTCTCCCTCTAATAATTTTGAGAAACATTGTCATTCTGACTCTGATTGTCTACTGGTTCATAAATGCATGAAAGAAAAATAAACTAGACATTGAAAGATGAGATTATATGATAGTATTAAAGGTACCAGGTATGCATTTCTGCCAAAATCACAATATTGAAGGAACTTGACCTAAACAGCTATTTTTGGTTCATCTGCAAAATAGACCCATGCAAGTTAATATCTGGTTCACTGTGGCAGGTCAGATATGGGAGTTGACAAAGACCATTGATAAGACGTCATGCAATACAGCGTTTTCCCAGGGTGAAATGGGGTGGGGGACGATGACAATTTGGGTGCTGGAAGCACAATGCACATATCCTCAATTCCTTGAGTTCTACGTCTCCTATGGCTCATCCATTGACACCAACGGAGCAGATATAATTAATTTCCGTAAACATCTCATTGTTGGTTCAAGTGAGATTGAAGGTCGTGAACACCCAGTGTAACCCAGAACATTAATTTTAAACAGGGAAACACTGAGGTATAAGTAATTTCATGGGTGTTCTAACAGACATCCCCTAATTACTGTCTCTGCTAATGTGGAGTATGTAGCTTCCCTCTTAAGGATTGGGACATTGTCGTGATCCTAGGAAGTAGGGAGGATACATGTGCCAAATATCCATGCTCCGTCCAAGTGCTTGCGGGTGTCAGGAACCCAATCAGAACCTTGTATGTGCAGATGCTGGAAGGTGGCTCCGTTCCAAGTAGGGCAAGGTGGCACGGTGGTTGGAGAGCACTGCACTTTCAACACGGGTTAATTCTTGTTGCTGTACAATACTACAATAGCCCCAGGGCGTGTCCTAGTCTGATTGGTGTTGATGTATTACCTACTCTAGAAATGTTACCAGGGTGTGTGTGTGTGTGTGTGTGTGAAGTTCTGCAGTTGCAAACTGAGTTAAACTACCATTTTAAATTATTTGTAACAGTGTATGTACAGCATTAACAATATTTACTTATTTGATTGTACTTAAGTGCACAAAATGAGTCCCGCTAATATGGCCACTTCTCTACTCGGGTCACTTTCGTCGTATTGAACTACGACATTGTGTAATTTGCATAGTAAGTTACTAGTAACTAAAAAATTTTGATTTATTTTCAGATTGTGAAACATCTCAGCAGCTCTACGTCAAGCATTGTAAGTTTCTCTGAATATAACAATCTGGTCGTAAATAAAGTACTAGTCTACTTTATGTAGTAAAAGTGTACCTAGGAAATAATGTAGATGATATATAAGGATACAATTATGGTAAAACATCATATCTTGGCATCTTCCAATCCAAATTTCTGTAAAAAAAAAATACTTATTAACGAAAATACATATAAAAATCTACTTTACTCCTGATAATTACTGACATTTGCAGAAATGGCATCAAACATGTAGTATTTATAAATTTAGAAAAATGATCAGTATGTCAGAAAAGCATAGGAAATGAAATACTAACATTGGATTTAGGGCTTTTTCTGTTGCTGTACCAACACATGGGAATATGCTCCCTTTTAGTGTTAGATCAGTTGAAAATATTACACAAGTCCACCATCATTTAAAAACTTACCTTTATAACCTTGCTTATCAACCATAGCTCCCTGGCATACCCATCTATCTGTTGACAACTTGAATACTGCTTATCAATTTTGAGATTGACCAACCCTTTTGTCTTATTGCGCCTCTGAGCTTGGTTTCCAAGAATTTAGGTGCAATAGAAGTTACCTTAATTACTATTATTATGATTCTACCCCATATATGATAGAACTCCGACTCGGCATCTCCATGCACTCTGAAGCGGCGGGCTGCGATGTCATCGGGACCCGAGTCACCTTTCGCGAGACAGGTCGTCAACAAGTCATCATCACCTAGCTCGATCCGGAGACGACCGTCAAACTCCATCAGCTGCTCGGCTCGCATAAACCTGTTTGCCGCCGTAAGGAACAATCTTATCAGATCGCAAAGTTAAAAAAGTTTTGCATTTATCATCGGTTCAGCGTACCCCCACCAGTAGGAATTGTGATTTTTATGATCCAAAATGGAAGCCAATTTGCGTTAACTAAGCAGTGCCGCATTGGGAAACAAACTGCAACATTGGCTCTGTTTTCACTCACTAAGCAGTGCCACATTGGGAAACAAACTGCAATAGTGGCTCTGTTTTCACTCACTAAGCAGTGCCGTGGTGGGAAACAAACTGCAATAGTGGCTCTGTTTTCACTCACTAAGCAGTGCCGCATTGGGAAACAAACTGCAATAGTGGCTCTGTTTTCACTCACTAAGCAGTGCCACATTGGGAAACAAACTGCAATAGTGGCTCTGTTTTCACTCACTAAGCAGTGCCGCATTGGGAAACAAACTGCAATATTGGCTCTGTTTTCACTCGCTAAGCAGTGCCGCATTGGGAAACAAACTGCAATAGTGGCTCTGTTTTCACTCACTAAGCAGTGCCGCATTGGGAAACAAACTGCAATTTTGGCTGTTTTCACTCGCTAAGCAGTGCCGAGTGGGAAACAAACTGCAACAGTGGCTCTGTTTTCACTCACTAAGCAGTGCCACTGTAAACGTTTGTTTCCCACCGCGGTATATGTTGAGGACCAAACAATCCCCCATATGTGATGCTTAACATATTTTGAAGATTAAAATCAGTGAGTGAATTCTACATATGTATTACAGTGTATATGTGTGATTACCCCCTTTCCAAAACACTAGTGCATATAAATACATTAATTTAAAACATTGAGTATGATATTGTATGATTGGTATTGTATCATTACTGTGTAATTTAAAGTTTGTTGGAAATATAATATTGATTGATTGATTGATTTCCTGAAATGTGTCAAATTATTATTGTTGTTTGTAGGTTATCTTTCACTAACTTGGTGGCATGTTATATTCTTATCTATCTGATAAACAATTGTCACTGCAATTTTTTACCACATGATAACAATACCAACTACAAGGTTTGGCACCACAAACACACACAGATAACAATTTAACATTACGTAATATTTAAGCAAAATCCACGATATTTAAACAGTGTATTTTTCCATCAGGAAAAAAAGCAGTGTTTCGGTTCAAACTCGTCGCTAGTTGGCCGGCGTCCCGCATCACCAAACAACCCAGCAGAGGGCGCTGTGAACAGTGCAGAGGTGATCCAGCGACGGGTTGCAAAGGTGCAGAAGGCAAGGTTGTATCTACTCCAACAGATGGGCCCCAACTCATTCATGGTTGGGGGGGACTCTCCCGACCACAAGTACAGGGTCATCATTGGACCGCAGGTGAGGGCAGGGTAACATAAATTGGTGTCAACGGGCCAGCCTGTTTGACCCATCCATGATCAGTTTCAGTCCATCCAAAAACACAAGTTTTGAATTTTGCCCATCCACAGGACGGGTGGTCGGGTGTCTGGGTGAGTCCTGACCTGGGGGGTTGCAAGCAGGAACTGGAGCATAGAAGATACTAGAATAAATAATGTGGTACAGAAAGTTGAAGAAACAGCTAGTTGGTACTGTGTTGTAGCCCTGTCCGGTTCCAACTTGTATGTAACTTGTAAGACCAGAATGAAGGTGTAGTAATAGCTTGAAGAACGATCAGAAGTTGACACAGTTGAGAGTGTTCTCTGTGGTGTTTCGAATGTGGACCTTGTGTCTTGCAGCGTTGTAGCTGTGGTCGAAGCCCCCACTGTGTCCACCTGCTTTTTGTCATGCTGCGTGTCTTCCAAGTTCCCGAGACCGACCCACGACTTTGGAGCAAGACCCTCAAAAACTACGAGGTCAGTTCATATTTCTTCATGCTAGTTTATTACTTTTAATAAGCCTTGGTATTTTTTGAAAATCTCGTTTTGTTATGCCAGGTTTTATGGGAGACGAAATAGTCACCACACTGAGACAATGGTTACATCAGTAGAAAAAGGTCAAGGCCATTCTGTATTGCACAGGTCATTGCTTCAGTTTGAAACTGCACCTGTTCTGAAGCTTTCACAACAGGGGCATTTCTGTTTTAAGGGGAGACGCTCTCCTGGATATCGCATTACAGAGCAAAATATTTTTTTTCGTGAATTTCCAACTTCGTCATATTCATGTATAATTGTTATCGAACTTTAGCTGTATGCATATTGTCACCGTGAATGAATATGATAATGTAATAAAAACACGTTTTAGCAACAGCCCCAACATCTTGTTTCCTTTGTTTATGTGCAATGAAGCAGCGCTGATCGAAAAATCGCTTGTGTTCGAACGTGTGCATCGTCCGCCATTTTGAACCTTTGTTGACAAATCGCATACTGACAGAGAGCTTCACTTTTGTACTACATGGTGGTGCTACTAGTTTTCTAAAATTTTCTGCTGTTTCCGGGATATTCCGGTTAGAATACGAGGGGGGAAATCATAACAGCCGGACCCAACTGCCGAATCTGCGACACTGATTGGATATAATGCCGCATGCGCATGCGCTGATCGCCAAAGCCACCGAATTCATATCTCTTGTTTACAAGCCGCCATCGCTAAAAGCAAATTATTTTCGCAGTGTCAAACGCACTTTTACAAACGATACCATGCCGAATGGTAAGAGAAAGCACGTTGTTACGTTCGGGGAAGGTCGCAAGCGCAGGCGAGACCAACTTCGAAGTGCACGGACAGCGTTGAAAAAGAAAACTGGCGATTTTTCGACGCCGTCGGCCACAGGCACGGTGCCAGTTGTTTTTCCCCCTTCGCCTTTGTTGGAATCCTTTGTCTCGGACACCAGTGACACCCGAGAGCCTCTCGTCAGTCAAAAGGTATTACTTGATTTGTTTACATTTGGCTAACGAAATATCGTTTACTGTACATCTACTGCATTTTATTATATTATAAATGTCATGAGTCATGTCAACATGCAATGCCAATGTTCACCCAATCAATTCAATGTTTACTACCACGTTCAGCTATACCAACTGAATTATATATGTGTAGGTTATAAATATAATGGAGAAATATTTTGAAAACTTGCTTATTTATATTTGGAGAGGTCCGCAGTACAAATTACTATGAATTTAATATTTGTCAACAATTATGTTATTATTTTGTGCAGGTCACTGAACCACAGCCGTCAACTTCTGCAACTGAGAGGAAGTTCGTGTATCGCTCTACATTTAGAGATGATGGAAGTGACCACGAGAGTGATAATGAGACCGACACAGGACCACTGCCTGATGACACGACTGTCATCGTTCGCTCAGCAGTTCTGCCGGCCCTGGTGAAGGGACTGTTGTGTCCAGAGTGTGGGGCGGCATCCCTCGTGATTCGCGTTGTTGACCACAGGCTTGGGTTTGTTGCTGCAATGGAGACATGCTGCACAGAGTGTGATGCGGTTATCAACTCCACCCTCTCATCAGATCGCATCGAAGGGTCGACTTCTGGCAATGTGCCTTTTGTCACTGTGCGACAGGCCGTTGCTGCATCAATGGACATGGGAGTTGGAAACGCTGGGCTTGTGAAGCTGTGTCGCTTTCTTGACATGCCACCAGTCCACCACAATACATTTGCGAGACATGCACATGCCATGTGTGAGGCCAACAAGGTTGTGGTGACTCGTCTGTTTGACGACGCTGAACGAATTGTGCGCCGCGTGTACCGTGACCTTGACCCATTGATTGGCGAAGATGACATCATCGACCTGTCGGTCAGTTTCGATGGGTCATGGATGACACGCGGGCACAAGTCCCAGTACGGCATCGGATGTGTTGTCGAGGTCGTTACCGGATTGGTACTGGACCTCGCAGTGATGTCACTGTATTGTCAGCGATGTGCCTATGCCACCACACAGTACGGAGGCAAGACCACTGCAGACTTCCGGAACTGGTACCGAACGCATGAGCCAGAGTGTAACTGCAATTACCACGGGCCATCCGGCGGCATGGAGGTGAGCGCCGCAGAGCAGCTATGGAGGCGCTCCATGGACTGTGGCTTTCGCTATACAACAATGCTCTCCGATGGTGACGCCAGAACCTTCAATCACCTCTCAGGCTTGCGAGTATATGGAGATGTGGAGCTACAAAAGGAGGAGTGTATTAATCACGTATCCAAGCGCCTCGGCACTGCACTCCGCAAGTTGGCAGCATCAGGGAAGAAAGCTGGCGTCACCCTCGGAGGTCGCGGCTTCGGTAAACTGACACAGACGACGATCGTCAAGTTGACGAAGTACTATGGCCTGGCGGTGCGTGCCCACCCTAACGACGTTACGGGGATGCGGAATGCAGTGCTGGCGACACTTGAGCACTCATCATCGACCGACGAGAAGCCGCAACACAACCGCTGCCCGGTGGGAGCTGACAGCTGGTGCTTCTATCAGAAAGCACTTGCCACCGGGCAGGAGCCAGGTCCACACCGCGTCAAAGTTCACACGCCTCTCTCTGCTGACATTGCCGAGCACGTGAAAGAGGTGTACACTCGACTGTCAAACGAGGACCTTCTCAATAGGTGCAAGCGTGGGCTCACCCAGAATGCCAACGAGAGTTTGCATTCCAAGGTGTGGCTGAAGTGCCCTAAGACAAGCTTTGTTGGTGTCGAGCGGGTTGTCTCTGCAACATGCAGTGCAGTGGCCGAGTTTAATGCTGGCGTGACAACGAGGATGAGACACCTGTGTGATGTCATGCAGGTGCCAGTGGGCGCACACCTACAGGCATCTGCAGTGAAAGCCGATCGTCGACGCCTGAGCCAGGCTCAGCGCCAGGCAGTAGCGGCTACAAGAGATGCTCGACGGGCTCGTCGCATTGCTCGTGTGAGGGCAGCAGAATCGGGCTCTGCTGACTACGCTGCCGGGGAATTCTAATGTTCTACAGTGAACATTACATCTACAGTGAACATTACATCTACAGTAGACATTACGTCTATAGTGAACATTACGTCTATAGTGAACATTATGTCTACTGTCTACTGTGAACATTATGTCTGTATCATGTCAACAGTGAATATTAGGTCTACAGTGAATATTAGGTCTACAGTGAATATTAGATCAGTAGTTTTGGATATGATTCAATGTCTTTGAAAGAAAACTAATATTTTCGATTTGTGTTTTCCAGTGTAGATGCTTCATAAGGTGTTATCTTTAGTCAGTATACTTCTACTTTGTACCTTCAGAAAGAGGATAAGTTGAAGATCATCTGTGTGTAATTTGAGGAATGTGTATCTATTTCTTTTATATATATTTCACTGTTGAAATGTTGTCAAACTTTGATGTGGTTTTTCTCGATTACACATTTGTTACTGAATTGGCTTCTCTTTTTGCATATATCTCAGCTATTTTCCAATGGAATTCTTAGAAATTTTCAGATATTCATCATAACATAATTCTCCATGTTGTAACACAAAAATATAGATAGAAAACAATAAGACAACAATTTTACCATGCAAAATGTTCATACGTCATGTATATTTTTGTAACAAGCCCTTTATAAAAATCGTCAAAAAATAACTAAACCAATAAACAACATAAACTGTTTGCTACAACATGCAGGTATATGTTAGCTATGTGCAAGCAAGGTTTCAGTGGATTTGGCTTGTCCATTATGAAGATGCAGCTTTTGAGCTAACATCATTGTCATCAATGAAATCCACAATGTCAGGGGTCACAGGGGGGTCCAAAAAAAGTTATTTATATATATTCCCCTTTTCTAACATACAATTAATATTGTGTTAACATTTCAGCAAGCTGTTATAAAAATTAACTAAAATAGATTTCACCAGCTCGCGTCCCCTTAAGGCCAGACACGGCAGGTAGATAGGATTATTTTTTAATTTGTGCAAACAGTTCAATTTTTTGGCCCAATGCATGAAATGGGTCTTACTGAGTAAAATATATATTGAACTTTTTTCAGCCAGACCCCCCGTTTCCATGGTAACAAACAAAATGGCTGCCATTTTGAGCAAATATTGACAAATTTGGAAACACTGCCATTTTTTATTGAATCTATATATAGTTATAATTCTTGCAAATCCATCCTATAAATTCTGTTGTGAAATGATCACAGCATTTTTTGAAATGTTTTTATTTTTTAAATAATTTTTTGGTAAAATACGAAAACAAATCTTGTTTTTTGGCAACAAATATGGCTATATCTTTCATGATTTTTAAAAAGTGTCTGATCATTGTACACAGTAGAATGTGCTGAATGCAACACTGAAAACATGATTTATATAGCATAATTATTCCAAGAGATATCCCATTTCCAAATGCAGAAATTTGAAGAAAAATGTTTTTGAGAAAATGGCTGTCAAAGATTGCATAATGGATTTCATTACATGATATTGACGTGCTTGATCCATGATTAAAACTCAGTGGTACGTAATTGTCACAGAAGTGAACTTTATTGATAGTATGCATATAAAGGTATAATAATCTGGCAGAAAACCATTTTCAGTATTTTTTGTCAAAAAACACCATTTCACCTGGGGTGTCTGTCCTTAAGCAACATTGCCACAATGTAACATAGGTGAATCGTTTATCAGTGATCAGACTGCCATATAAATGATGTGACATATTTAATATATTTATAACACATGAATACGTAACTTAAGATAATACACATTAGTGGATTAAAGCAAATTACTTTTCTTGCTATAATAAATAAATATATTGTTTACTTAAGATAAATATCTACATCAAGCAGTTAAAAACAGTTTCATTTTGCTTTAATTAAATTAAGAATGATGAAAAATCAATATATTATTATTATAAAATGAAATTGGGGGTCCTATTTAAGTGTGCACAGTGATAAAACGGTGCGTGTTTAAGTTTAAACCTGTCTTGAAAGTGTACAGTATTATCTACAAATATGTTGATGATAACCGTGCTCCTTGACTTGCAGGTTGAGAGTCTGTTTCGTAATTTCCACACCCGTCGCACGCTGCGTATCAGCGTGCCTGGGAAAGGGAAAAAATCTGAGAAAAAGCCACAGATGGAGAATAACGGAGGTCAAGATGGAGGCACAGAGGATCCAGCGTTAACTAACAACTGTAACTCCGATGCTGAAGAGTGAGTATGCCTTGGATCATTAATGTTAGTTTACGTGTATTTTTATTACGGTAACATCCTAGTGGAAAGTTATTTTAAATGTGCCCATCCAGCAGCATTCATGATACTTTAGAACATTACTGTGAAATAAATTGTTTTTTATATGAACAAAGGTTTGTATGACCTAAATATAATGCCCAGAGGTTTTCTTGTGGCATCCGTGTCTTCTCTTGCCTTCTAGTATGCCTTGGGTGATCGTTTTTGAGATAGTGTTGAGTTGAATGATGTGGCCAAACCAACAGACCTTGCGTCTTTTCATTGTTAACATCAAGAACATTTCCTTTCCAGTGTAGAAGTCTGTGCATACTAGAGTTGGTCACCTTATAATACCGTCTCCTCACAGTTTAGGTCACCTTATAATACCGTCTCCTCACAGTTTAGGTCACCTTGTAATACCGTCTCCTCACAGTTTAGGTCACCTTGTAATACCGTCTCCTCACAGTTTAGGTCACCTTGTAATACCGTCTCCTCACAGTTTAGGTCACCTTGTAATACCGTCTCCTCACAGTTTAGGTCACCTTGTAATACCGTCTCCTCACAGTTTAGGTCACCTTGTAATACCGTCTCCTCACAGTTTAGGTCACCTTGTAATACCGTCTCCTCACAGTTTAGGTCACCTTGTAATACCGTCTCCTCACAGTTTAGGTCACCTTGTAATACCGTCTCCTCACAGTTTAGGTCACCTTGTAATACCGTCTCCTCACAGTTTAGGTCACCTTGTAATACCGTCTCCTCACAGTTTAGGTCACCTTGTAATACCGTCTCCTCACAGTTTAGGTCACCTTGTAATACCGTCTCCTCACAGTTTAGGTCACCTTGTAATACCGTCTCCTCACAGTTTAGGTCACCTTGTAATACCGTCTCCTCACAGTTTAGGTCACCTTGTAATACCGTCTCCTCACAGTTTAGGTCACCTTGTAATACCGTCTCCTCACAGTTTAGGTCACCTTGTAATACCGTCTCCTCACAGTTTAGGTCACTGTAGGACAGTCCCAAATTATTTCTTTAATAGTAAAGCATAGCAGTTAGTCCTGCTATTATGGTCACCTCACTATTCAGGTCACTTTCCTCGAGGGTAACTGTGTTTTATTAAGTACCGATGAGCACAGTGGCCCAGAGGTTTGAGCATTCTCAATCGATACAACCTAAGTTCAAATCCTGTGCTGTCTCTTCGAACCATTCTCTCTACGTTGCTCCAGTTCACTCAGCTGCATGAATGAGTACCTGGTTGCAGACAGTGGTGGATATTTGTGTACGAATAGTCTTTGTGCACTACTTGCAGCATAGCTGAATGTGTCCCACATAAATCAATTGACCAAGCCTGCCAGAGAGTAAACTGTAAAGCACTTCAAGGATTCCTAAGGACCTACTGTGCTATAGAAGAACTTACCTTTTTACGTTTAGTGTTGGAGTGGTGTGGTGTGGTGTTGGAGTGGTGTGGTGTTGGAGTGGTGTTAGAGTGGTGAGGTGTTGGAGTGGTGTGGTGTTGGAGTAGTGTGGTGTTGGAGTTGTGTGGTGTTGGAGTGGTGTGTGAGTTGTTGGAGTGGTGTGGTGTTGGAGTGGTGTGATGTTGGAGTGGTTTGTGTGTGGTGTTGGAGTGGTGTGGTGTTGGAATGGTGTGGTGTTGGAGTGGTGTGATGTTGGAGTGGTGTGATGTTGGAGTGGTGTGTGTGTGGTGTGGTGTTGGAATGGTGTGGTGTTGGAGTGGTGTGTGTGGTGTTGAGTGATGTGTGTGGTGTGTGGTGTTGGAATGGTGTAGTATTAAAGTGGTATGGTGTTGGTTGGGTAAAATCTTCCCAGAAAAATGTATTGAAAAGATCGGCCAAGGAGTAAAGTGTGAAGTGTATTTTCCAAAATGTCTGCACTGATATCCAGAATGAACCGAGCCCAAGATTTCCCGCCAGTCCAATTCTTGTGACTAACTGATTCTTTATAACTACAAAATTCATCATGTTAAAAATTTATTTAAATTGTCTAATGTAACGCCAGAATTATAACTCCTAAGGAGTGGATATTGCACTATATAATAGATGCGTTGGTGTTTGTTGTTTCAGGACAGCCAAGGACGAGGAGGAGACTTGTCCCATCTGTCTGCTGGAGATGGTGGAGGGAGAGAGTCTCACAGAGTGTGTGGAAGGATGTCAGAACAAGTACCACCACCACTGTGTCGCTGTCTGTAAGTCACCCGCCTCTTCAGCCAGCCTTTGGCATATCTATTTATCGTCCATTCACATATCCATGCATCCATCCATCCATCCATCAACACATCTATCCGTCCGTCCATCCAAAAATCACTTCATCCATGTATCCATGCATACATCTATCCAACCGTCCACACACCCATCCACCTTTCCATCCATCCATCCTTCAGTGTCCAATCATCGAGCCATATATTAAGACATTCTGTATAGTTTAAAATAAAAGTATAACAATGTTTATGCATGCTACTGTGTTGATGTGCTCTTTTTCCTACCTGACTGACCCAGTAAGAC
Organism: Escarpia spicata; assembly: GCA_963995525.1. Classification (NCBI taxonomy): domain Eukaryota; kingdom Metazoa; phylum Annelida; class Polychaeta; order Sabellida; family Siboglinidae; genus Escarpia; species Escarpia spicata. The sequence goes on from OZ023208.1 coordinate 21,613,006, forward strand.
GTGTGTATATTAAACAGGGTTCCAGGAGTGCCAGAGACAGAACGAGCCACTCATCTGTCCTCTCTGCAGATGCAACTGGAAGCTGGAGGAAGGGTGAGAATCACTTAAGTCATTACCACAGCCATATTAGGGCCTTCTTTCTTAAACCTAGCATACAGGATTGAGCTACTCATATTTCACACCACCAGTACACCTCATAATATGCCGTCACATATCTAGGAGCACATTTCCTTGCATAAATATAGTGACGTAACAGATTATGTAAGAAACATTTCAGAAAAATTGTGAAAGAGGGCCACGGCTCAATGGCCCACCCCCCTAAATATGCCACTGATTATTTGGATACTGTCAGAAATATTAATCTGATTTCTCATGACATATTACAGTTCTAATAACAAATAATTTATATAATTTCGGTGTTGCTGTCAGTATGTTGAACATCAAAATATACATTCCTATTTCCAATTTTTCTGTATGTCAATTTCAGCACAGAACTTTTGTTTTCAATGTGGGAATGTTCCTTGTCTTCCACGCAGGCTCTACAGGGTTGCGTCAAGGGAAGAACTGCAGGTTCCCCCCAACACCCGGGCCTCTTCCCCCCTCAGTGCCCCCAGTGATGCAGAGGTATTGATGCAGAATGCAGAACCGATTCCTCTAGAGCACCGCGCATTGGCCGAACCATGGATATCTGTATGTTGATTTGTGTATCTTATCAATTGATTTTAATTATTGATGTCACCTTACCTATTTTTATTTATTTATGCATTTATCAATTCTAAATACAGGATGTATTTAAATTATGTATATTCATATTATATTTATATATATTATTTTGATATCATTTAAATTAGTTTAATGATTCGATAAACTTTCATAAATTGCCCCAGAACAATTATTTGGATAGGTCACTATAAAAGAATTTTGTTCTGCCATTTCTTTGGTCTCCAGTTAAGGTTTGAGCGGCGTTGATTTCTTTACTTTTTTCTTCATAGAACATTAGTAGGTATACATTAATTATTAATGCCATGTCACCAGTCCGTCCTTTAAAAAACTACTACGTTGTGTGTCTCAGTAGAATTCCCCTTCAAATTCTTGGTTTCTATAACAGCATTTCTGTAGAAATGATGACATCAGTTTCACGCCAGCGCAGATGTCCTCAAGTGTAAATTCACTCGCCGTGAACACATGTTATATAGTTTGGTTATTCTGATATCAGTATCTTGTTTTATGAAGATTACATAATTGCATCACGATGTTAAATAACCAATGCTGGCGGTAGTCTTCTTGTTTTTCGACCGAATGCCATTCCACGCTCGATAACACCGCCATTTGTCAGTAACCTGGGGTTGACCCCTGACCAATCAGGTGCCACCAAACCACAGACTAGCACATGGGGCCGTAGGCCAGTCATAAACATGAAGTTGTTCGACATTTAGTAATTAACATTTCTCAAAAACATATGTCTAAGTCAATTTTTTTATAAAATAAACTGCTTGCCAGTGAAAAAAATGTCATATTTTATGCAGAACCCGCCTATCGTAACATGTCTGTTATTAATGACAACCAGGAAGCATTACTTAATGTAATTTTTTTAAACTGCAATAGTTACGAAGCTATAACTTGGCATGCCAGCTGGCCTTACATGTGTGCCAAATTGCATGGGATTAATTTACGATTGGTGAAGGGGTTGTGCCAGAAATACACTTAAAGTTTTGGCTGTTTTTCAACATTGTTGTAAAATTTTTATGAAGCTGTAGCCCGCTTAATATGCATTTGTTCACAAAACAAACCCGTACGAATGTCAATAGTATATTTGTGCTTACAAACATGCACATTTTTCTTTTAAGGTATTTCCCAAAAGGAAATAAAATGCCATTTTGAGGTGATTTTTGACATATTTTTTAATTGTCTTTAAAAGCATGGAAATGTCACTAAGCAACCTAGAAACGTAATTCTTTTTGGACTAGAATATTGCTTGATGCCTTAGGCAGAGTCTGACAATTTCAAAACTTTTATTATTAGAAATGATTAATTCAAAACAAGCATGTCTTTGCCACCAGAACCACCTTAACATTTCACTTGATCTAGAATAACAAGAAAATTCCCTGAAAAAATAATCAGTGGTCAGAAAGAACTATATAGTTAAGGTTAGTTCTTTTATAGTGCAATATTCAGCCCTTATGACTGCCTAGACCGCTTTAAATACATATGAAAACAAATAACAATCTACTGTTATCATGTAGAATGTTTATGAACACATGAAGACCTTCAGTATCAACCCACTCATCCCCCTCTCTGTCACCAGGTGCTCAACGAGGAACTTGTCTCCTGCCTGTTCTCCAAGAACTGGTCAGTGAGGGAGATCGCCCTGAAGCAGCTGGGAGAACTGGCGAAGGGAAGCCTGCTATTGGGACTGGGAGAGGGGCTGACGGGGGCTGTACTATCCCCCACCCGCACAGAGGCCACCCACTGTATCCTGGAGTGTGCATGCCGGGTCCTAGCCTACATGTGCGCTGACCCAGTGTACAAAGTGTTCGTTGCCGCCTTGGTACGTCTCTCTTCAAATCGTGTAATTCTGTAAAGTCCACAAAAGTGCATTGTTTCATATACAGTACGATAGTAGATTTTATTTATGATGTATTACAATTATATTATAATATATACATAATTTTTAATTGTATTCACAATGATTAGCATCAATGTGTATTAATGTATGGTCCAGATTTTATTTATAATATATTACAATACATGATTTTTAATTGTATTCACAGTTATTGTGGAAAAAGATAAAGCAAATGTTTTTACTTATAAACTGTTTTGCTCTTTCAAAAGTGTTGTTACAGAATATATGAACAATCATTTACATGACAAATTGAATTATTATAACATAATAATGTGAAAATAATAAAATGTTATTTTGGGGTTTCTTGGACATTTTCTATATATCAGCAATAAATAATATTGGAAATATTTTTTGTACTGAAAAAAACAACAGTTTGGGCACATTTTATGTAACAGTCTAACAAATTCCACAATTTTATACCACATATTGATACACACTGGGATTTTAGAGTTGTCATTGCGATATCACTAATATTGGAACTAGGGCTTTTTCTGTTGCTGCACCAACTCTGGAATATACCGGTACTCCTCTTAGCATTAGATCAGTTGAAAATATTACAGTTTTGCCGTCATTTATACCTTAATAACCTTGTTTATCCACCATAGCTTCCTTGTGCATCCATCTGTTGACAACTTGAATACTGCTTATCAGTTTTAAGATTGACCAACTTGATTTATTGCACCTCTGAGTATGATTTCCAAGGATTAAAGCGCAATAGAAGTTACCTTTTTATGATTATTTCTTCCAGCGTGAGCTGCGTACGTTGTTGTCATATACACCATGTCGCAACGACGAGCAACAGACGCGACTACAGTCATTGATGCAGCCAGTCGTTAACACGATACTGTGGAAATGTGCCGACTCCAACAAGTAAGGCCCTCGTCTGCTTACTTTATTTATATTATTTATTGTAATTTATTTTTGTGAATTCTATCAGTATGCTGTATAAATGTGGATGTACGAATGGTTTGGGTGATGGCACGTTGAAGGTCATGTTGTATCATATGACATGGTCACCATCGTTAAATAAAAGTTATACTATTTTTATTACTTTAGACGTAAGGGGAGACACCCAACAGTTAGATAGGATTATTTGGTAATTGATGTAGTTAGTGTAGTTTTTCTGCCCAAGCTGGAGAGTTATTAAGTACAAAAATTGTTTCTATCACACACGGTTTCCATGGCAACTAAAATTAGAATAAACTTGTTTTTCATATCTGCAGTGTAACCCCCTCTTGTGATCATACATAGTCCATGAAACATTAACCATGCGAAATAGCCTTAGCAGTGGATCGTGCAAGTTTTGATGTTTGTACCTAACTTGTGTTGTCATTTGTCGATTTCAGGAGGACAAGCCAACTCTCTATATCAGCGTTGCAGGAGCTTGTCAAAGGACGTGATGGGGAACTGGCTATCGGAAGTGAAATAGTCAACCCAGGTAACCAGTGAATGTTTATGTCTACAGCCGCAAGAGCCACATTGGGGTGCCCTGGTCTAATCATTAGTAGGTAGAGCACTGGAACTCTTGATCCAGAGGATCAGGGTTGAAACTAGGGCAATTTCATTCATCCCTCTGTCTTTTGGGAGTCATTGGTTTCATCTATCCAGTGTGTATGTCAGGGGAAGTTAAAGAACCCACACAGAGAAATTGGAAATATTTGCTCAGATAATGGAGTAAAAACCATAAGTGCCTTGTCAAAGGTCAATACAATTACATGCACTTCTTTAACAAGATTTAACAAGATTGCCACCCAGAGAATTAACTCTAACATCAATAAACTAACTCAACTGTTAACATTGAGTTTCCTGTAACTATTTTACACCAAACAGCTTCTTCGCAATCTGCTTCTGTAATTTTATTTCATAAACCTGGATATATTCTTTAATATATAAAATAACTCCACCTCCCCTTCTTCCTATTCTATCTTTCCTAAACTTTACATAGCCTGTCAGTCCCAATTCGACATACGATATATCGGTGGTGGCCCATGATTCGGTCATACATATTATGTGATGGTCAATATCTTCTAGATAATGTTTAGTTCACTTCTTTTGTTTACTATGCTCCTTGCATTTAAACAAACACTTTTATATGCAGCTTCAGAACAGTTTTCCAGGCTGTTCTTTGCTGATTTATTTGTGCTGTCTTTATCTATGCCTCCAGTTTCAGGCTTCTCTGTGAATCCCCCCTGCGCATCTAGTTTAAATAAATGCATTCTGTCCCACTGTCAACAATTCGCAGCAGGTTCTCTGAGAAAACTGCTGCCCCCTTTCCACTTAGATGGAGGCCATCTCTCATGTACATATCTTCCCTCCCAACAAAGTACCCCATAAATCTGTGAATCCCACCCCCTCTTCTTCACACATCTGCTCAACTAGCACGTTGGTCGCCATCTTCTTGCAGTGTCTATATGTTGGCCTCCTTCCTGGCAAAATTCCTGAGAGAATAATTTGCCCAACTCTTGTCTTCTTTAACTTCCTCACTAACTGTCTGTACTTCTGTACTATCCCAGTTGTTCCCTCCCTGTCTGCATTATGTGTACCTACATGTACACATGTACTAGTATAGACCCTCCTTTGCCATGCCCTAATACCATCTCTACCCTTTCAGTCACATGCTCTATCCTAGCCCCTGGTAAACAAACAACAACGTCCTCCTCCTCCTCGCTTAGTGTCTTATCCGTCTTTCTCAGAATAGAATCGCCCTCAAACACCCTCTCTTTTCTCATTGCCCCCTCAGTCACTCAGAGTAGCTCCTTCTCCAGTTTGCATCTGTCTGGTTGTTGTCTTTCCCCTGTTGTCTTCTCTCCTGTCACATTCTCTTCTGTTCCATTCTTTCCTGTCACTTTTTCTCTTGTCACCTTTCCTCCTGTCATCGTCCCTTTTATCGACTTTGCTTCTGTCACATTTACTGTCAGTTTCATCCCGTCAACTTTCCTCCTATCGCATTTTCTTCTCTCCTCTCCCGTCCCATTTTCCCTCGTACCTCCTTCTCTACGGTCACTTTCCCCCCCGTCACCTTCACGCCTGGCACGTTTCCTGCCGTCAATTATCCAATTTCTTCCCCTCCAATCACCTTCCCTCCTCTCAGTATCCTTTCCTCAGTCTTCTTGCCACTACTCTGCTCCTTCAGTCTCATTGTATTCCCAACTGTCTCTCTCCTTTCCACCTGTCTCCTTGCTAATTCTCATCTCCAGCCCCTTCACAATATCTGTCAACCTAATTACCTCCTTCCGCAGACATTCCACCTTCCAACATATACATAAACATGCGGTCATAGTTGTATTACTATGACAGTTAAGCTAGGATCTACAGAAATGACATGAGGATGTGGAATGCATTATACAAAAACAATCTTAACAGTGACAATTAATAGCAGTAATTCCATTATTATTTGTTTTTTCATGCGGATGAATAAAAATTGAATTGCTCCATGTAGTGATTCAAATTGTTTCTGCACAGGAGGCAGATGGGTAAATCGGAGTCCAAATATTTTAATGTGAACCTTGTGTTACTAACACGCTCCGAATATGTATATAAATAACAGTAGTGTGGTGTGTTGGTCGAAATAACATAATCAATGCTCTCTCTCCAGGAACCCTGGGTATCGGTGGACTTTCCTACATTCTGTGCTGCATCAACACAACTCCACCAGAAGATGGATCTCAGTGGCAATGGCTTCTGGGACGCCTGTACGTCCTCGACAAATTCATTGAGGAATACCCAGATGAATTTGTCATCAGCAGTCGCCGTGATGACAGTGGCGACACAACCGATAAACGACACAACAACCGAGTCATGGCGATCCTGAACTTCATCAAACCATTTCTGCAGCACATCCACACGAAGGTCGCGAGGATGGCCCGTCGCGTTTTCTACGTCTTATCGAAGATGCAAGTACATGAGACGGAGGTGTTTCGTGAGATCATCAACCTGCTCAATGATCTCCAGATGATGATCCAGGTTCACATGAAGCGTAAGTTGGTGTGTATCGCCGAGGACAACTACCGTGTCCAGCGGGTTCAACTGGACGATGGCAGTCAAGCGATGGACGGTGACGAGCAGATGTTCCTGACGCCGTCGACGAGCACGTGTTCAACGCCGCGCAGCTCTTCGCCCGTGTCAGTGACGTTGTCGCCGCAACAGTCACTATCCGTCCCGAAGTCCGCTAATCAGTCGGTCATGCCGATTGTACCACCGAATTCACCGAATCACCGCAAGATGAAGACGAAGCTGCGGCGTTGGCGTGTGTCCAGTCAGCATGAGTCGTTCAGCACGAACACGGCGCGCGATCGTGTCAGCGGTGTGCGTCATCGCTCTCCACCGTTGTATCGCTCAAGGCGGCCGGTATCGACGGAATCGATCGATCTGACCGACGGCGTCGATGACAGCACTAGTGGTTGCTGTGGTAATGATTCCGAACTGAAACAGCTGCCTAGTGACAGAAATCATGTTGATGCTTCGAGTGTAGATATTCCGGAAGGTGGCGCCAAATTGAAAAGTGAACAGGACGCGAACACTTGTGATAAGATCGGAGAGCTGGACTCTTCGAGAGACAGTGATGAAGCAGGTGCATGCTCGCTGCCAGTGGTGCCATCTACCAGCCAACCTACTCGGCCGGTTGATTTCGGTTCGGATTTTGCTTTCGGTGGAGCCTGTGGCCAGGATCGTCAAGCAGGTAATGTTATCTCGAAATAGTGTTGCCTTTGTGATGAGGAATCTTTGTCAGTTTTGTTCAAGAATCTGGTCTCACGGACATGATATCTCACGTCTGATGATGCACAGAATAAGAATTTGTCCAGTGATTATCTCAAAAAGATCCACATTTCATTTCTATGCTGAGTAATGATTTTGAAATATGTCTTGAACCGTGTGAGATAACGACGTTTATTGATTATTCATTTTTAACACACACTGAATCTGAAACATCTTTTAATATAATGTATAACAAGATTAAACATGTATATAAAGATTCATAATAAGAGGTCGAACTGAAAACACTACAATCATCGCTTAGACTTCCTGGTTCACTATGGAAGTAATTATACAATAGAACAGCCTAAACATTGATATAAAGATTCATATTAAAGTTCTGGTCAAACCAAAAACACTTGCACAATAACATATTCACTTAGGCTTTCTTCTTTACTCTGGAAGAAGTAATCATACATAGATAGGACACCCTCATTTTTCCCGTACATTTTTTTCATTGAAAATCTGAACTTAAGGGGTCAGCAAACTGATAGTTTTCCCATTGGCGACCATGTTAACGTTTTGTCTGATTATAAGAAAACGTGACCTAGAAAATGTACTAAATTTCTCACCTGCCGTTGTCATCATCTCATTAACATGCTGATGTTAGTCAAAATCTAATATTTCTAGCTCTTACAAAATGCCTGTATGTGTGATACCCGTCAATATTGACAAATGGATGCAGGCAGTAATCCGGCTAAAGTGTCAACTAGCCAAATTGGTGGCAAATACCCTTCCGCTTAGTAAAATCAACTAAAAAGACACCATTTTACTGTCAACAGCTTCTACAATCACAACTAGAAATCTGACTACTCAAATGCACTTATGTCAGAGCAAGGGAATATTGTAAAAAGTCTTTTCTAAAAAATATACTGCACTTTTTTTCGTCTGTAACCAAACAGGAAGTCTAACAGTGTCCTAACCCCTTAAGTTCCCCGATATTATTCCAGCTGTGATGCCTGGTCGAAGCGTCCCCTGCCTAGTCGAGCGCCCCCTGTTCAGCCCAATCGCCGAAGAATGCTCGGCAGATGAGGAAAGCAGTTATTCGGCCTCCTCGATCAATGCGAACGCGAGCAGCAGTCCAGCAATGTTGACAGAGGATCTCTCTGACCTGACGCTGTCGCCCTCAGGACCCGAGGATAATGACGTCTCGTTTAAGACTGAGGTAGCATTCTCGCATGAAGACTCGCCCAAACACAGAGACCATCCAGGTAGGTAAACATAGGCTGAAGTTTGAAGCAACTGCCACTCGGTAAATCCATTAATAATTAAGTAAAGAATGCGATGTTGATCAGTTAAATTGAAAGAAACCTTAGCAATTTAATTAAATATGTTTGTAATAATATAATTATATATATTGGAATAAACTAAGAATACAACGTCATGGCAGCTGATAGCAAGTGCTGAAATCTTTTTATGTACATTTAATTTATGACATTTCGCCCTGCCAAAAATATCACCTGAATTGGCATTTATCATATTTTTTCACCCAATTATTATATTCACGGGAGGTGAATAAACATCAAATTGATGAGGGAACACATTTCAGCGACATCGTGTCACTGCAAGGAGGAGGTGGAGCTGGAAGAAGCGAAGGCTCTAGTCGCTGCTCTGGAGCAGTCGTCTGCCCACCAGAGCACCCTACCCTTCGTGCCGGGGCTGTCGCAAGTCAACCGAGACGAGGAACTCATTATCCATCTCCAGAACGAGGTAGGAAATAATTTGTTGCCAATCTTGATTAATTAAAAGTGCATTTTAGCACGTGAACGGCATGCGAGGAAGCCCATTCATGTCAGTCACACTGATTATTGACCAGCTTCTTTCTCAGTAACAAACCAGTGTCATATGAACCATTTATTTAATTAATACTGTTCTATTCGATTTGTTTGACTACCAGTTGTGCCAATGATAGTCATTAATGTGTGCCCCTAGACTTGGAACTATTAGTTAATCTAGTGGCCAGCAGCCCCCCCTTTATATTCCACCTGTCTTATTAGTTGTAATTACCCGTTTTAGTCATCTGCCGCTGGGAAACAGTAGTTCTTAGACGAGACAGCTTTCACTGAACTGGGTACTAAGTTACACAAACCTATTCTGCATCCAAGCCAGAATGCCCCATCAGTTTTGTGATTTCAACAGCAATACATATCGTATAATCTTGTCTTTCAGTGTCCAGTTTATTTTCCTAAAAAATCCAAAACTAATGAAATACTAAATTTGTGGTCGCACTGAGCATTGATTTTGCCCTCAGTCCAATTTTGTTATGAATATTTCTTTAAATGTCACTTTTTAAGTTTGCTTTATTTTTTGCAATAAATAAAAAACTACTGAAGATATTTAAAAAAATGAGGTATCATTTTAAATGTTACTATCAGTGGAAACAAAAAACATGCGATACCATATTTCACAGTTTTGTGACTTAGCTTACGAAGGTCACGTATCATTGTGAAAGTTGGCTTGGTAAGAACATGTGCTCACACAACAAGGTTGTTGCACATATCTATATTACTAAAATTATTGTTGTTTTAATTTGTACATTGTTTTTGTTTTTAACTTGACATTTAAATCAGTCTTTCTTTTGAGTGATCCGTGTACATGATGCCTACTTTGTGTATGCTTATATTTTGTACTTTAGTTTTCTAAGACTCATTTGAAAGTCTTGGTTTCAATACACCAAACCACAACGCGGGTGAAATACAACTGATTTGGTGAACTTCCTGCTGATGATTACCAAACATAGCAGACAACCTCCATTTAAAGCTTGTGTAACATGCGAGTGCATTTTTAAGGTAATTGTTGACTAGAGTTTTTTAATGCGTAATGCTGACGCACTGTGGTGTGTGCACTCAGGAACCTTCGGGGGATGGCCAAGCACCCAATCGCTACCTGGAGGGGGAAGACTGGATACGAGGGTTCATGATTGGCACGGGGGCATTCAGCACTTGTTACCAGGCCCGAGATGTCAAGACAGGCACCCTCATGGCAGTGAAACAGGTACGAGGGCACATTGAAAGACTTCTTTGTGGCAGATTGTTATGTATATACAATAGCTCTTTTGCAATACCAAGGTGGGATATGGTCATTTGCCGAGTGGTCATTTGCCAAGCCGTCATTTGCTCATGGGTCTTTTGATTACAAGATTACAAGTGTGAAAAGAGTAACTTGCCCACTTGTAAAAAATAGAAATAAATTAATTGAAAGTTGCAAGCTATCTATTGTTTATTCCAACTCTAATATAAAAACAAACAAAAATATTTTATATCGGTTCTACATGTACTAGTTTTTGTTACTGTTATGCTACACTTTTATGCCAGGAATTAACTGAACATTATGTTTCTTCAAGATGAACATCAAGTTTCGTTTGATGTGAATAATGTCTCCTGAGACAAACCGACAAAACCAGAATTCTACATGTTCTAGAAAGTGTGACATTGTGTCTATGTTGACAGATCCCGTTCTGTCGCAACACGATCTCGGAGCAACGGAAGGTGGTAGAAGCAATCGAGGAGGAGATTCAGATGATGGCGAAGTTGAACCATCCAAACATTGTGCGAATACTCGGAGCCACGCGTCAGACGTGCCACTTCTTCATGTTTGTCGAGTGGATGCCAGGTACGTGGCTGAATACTTCCCAGAGAAGTCGAGATGGTGTTCGATTGAACAGGTCTCCCAGAGAGTAAAGGATAAAGCGCTTTGAGTGGTCCCAAGGACTGGATACTGCGCTGTATAAGAACTTACCTTTACCTTTCTACATGTGTTTACTGGTTTCCCCTGCAAGTATACACCATATTGCACCAGGCAGTAAGATTAAAACCTATTTATCTCAAATAATCATAAGGACTGGTTGAAAACAGGTCATATCTCTGAATATATCTTAAAACAGATTTGAGGTATTAATTAGATATATGAACAGTATATGGTATGTAGAATTTGAGCTCAATTATTTGTATAATGATTGTACTGTGATACCATGACAATGAATTTTTCTTGAAATAATGAAGATACACCAATGAAAAGCCACCTACTATAGTTGCGGGACTTAGGCCAGATATTACACTTCACGTAGGATTTGTTTTCAATCTTTTAATTATAATAAATTGTTATCATTCATGAGCAAGATAAATTGGGAAGTCTAAAATTTGAATCACTATGTTGCCATGACAACAATTAAAGATGGTCACCATGTATAACAAATCAAGGCTGAAATTCTAGGTCCAGTTCTTTATGTTAATCTCCTTGTGTAGGTGGGTCGGTGTCATCGCTGCTTGACATGTACGGTCGATTCAACGACTCAGTCATCACCAAATATACACTCCAGGTACTGCTTGGTCTCGCACATCTACACGAGAATCACATCCTTCATCGCGACCTCAAAGGTGAGTGGCCAAGGTCACAGCGAGAGTAGGACCAAACTCGTGGTCATAGTGGCAGTAATAGCCATAATCTTGTACAGCTTTTTCAGCAGTTGTTCCCATGGTCAAAGTTGTATTATTATAATAGTTAAGCTATGATTCTATTTATACAGGAACATCATGCGGTCATAGTTGTATTACTATGACAGTTAAGGATCTACACAAATGACATGAGGATGTGGAATGCATTATGCAAAAACAATCTTAATAGTGAAAAGTAATAGGAGTAATTCCATATGCGTTTTTTTGTGCGGATGCATAAAAATTGAATTGCTCCATGTAGTGATTCAAATTGTATCTGCACAGGAGGCAGATGGGTAGATCAGAGTCAAAATATTTTAATGTGAACCTTGTGTTACTAACACGCTGCAAGTCCCTCAACACATAGGATTGGTTTGGAGCAATGCTAAGGGATCATCTCAAAACATTGATGTCCGATGTCAGACAAAATTACTTTCGTGTGGCCTCAGCCCCCCCCCCCCCCCACTGTCCCCCTCAGATGAAAGTTTGTAAATATGATGAAAGCAATGTATTAACTGTTTTGGTCTTAAGTGTAAAATATGTATGTCCAATGCCAGATGAAACTGCCACAGACATACCCTCCCCCAAACGAAAGTAATTTCATCCGATAACAGACATCAAAGTTCTGAGATGATCCCGTAGGATATGATGTTTTTGGACTTTGCAAACCTTTATTGTTGATTCTATGCATTGACACCAGGTGCCAACCTACTGGTGGACAGTACGGGTCAGCGGCTACGCATCGGAGACTTTGGAGCAGCCGCCAGACTCGCGTCACGCATGACCGGAGCGGGGGAGTTTCAGGGACAGCTTCTTGGGACGATCGCATTTATGGCCCCAGAGGTAGGTTCTTTATCATTCGTTAAGGAACCTCTTAAACCAAGGCTGCCTGTTTTTAGACCTTTGAGCCGAAGGTTCAACAGACTTATGCCATCACCCTGCTTGCGCAGTCCATCGTTAGCTGCCATATCTCAGAAGTGCTCAGCAAGTTTTTCTCTAATTTTGCATAGACATATCTTACGGTACTGCAACTATGCACGAGAAATCTGTATTTGATTGAATTCTAACCCCCCAGGGCCCCCCAAACTGGTAAATTTTCACATTTTGCCAATTTTTTTAAAAACTCCAGTAATTTTTTTAGTTTACAGAGATTTTTGCGGTTTTTAAGGCCAGACACGGCAGGTAGATAGGGGTATTTTTTAATTTGTGCAAACAGTTCAATTTTGTCTGCCCAATGCATGAAATGGGTCTTACTGAGTAAAATATATATTGAACTTTTTTCAGCCAGACCCCGTTTTCATGGTAGCAAACAAAATGGCTGCCATTTTGAGCAAATATTGGCAAATTAGGAAACACTGCCATTCTTTAGTGAATCCATATATAGTTATAATTCTTGCAAATCCATGTTCTCTAAAGATTCTATTGTGAAATGATCAGAGCATTTTTTGAAATGTTGTTTTTATTTTTAAAATAATTTTTGGGTAAAATACGAAAAAACAATATCGTTTTTTGGCAACACATATGGCTATATCTTTAAAACTATTCCTGATTTTTTTTAATGTCTGATCATTGCACACAGTAGAATATGCTGAATGCAACACTGAAAACATTATTTATATAGCATAATTATTCCAAGAGATATCCCGTTTCCATATGCAGAAATTTGAAGAAATTTTTAAAAGAAAATGGCTGTCAAAGATTGCATAATGGATTTCATTACATGATATCAACATGCTTGATCCATGATTAAAACTCAGTTAGAGGTACGTAATTGTCATAGAAGTGAACTTTATTGATAGTATGCATACAAAGGTATAATAATCTGGCAGAAAACCATTTTCAGTATTTTTTGTCAAAAAAACACCATTTCACCCAGGGTGTCTGGCCTTAATGTTGGATTATCAAAATCTGTGGTGGCCACAATGGCGGACGGCATTACTTCAACTAACGATTTACCACCGTATGTTTTGGACAGATTATTAGATAGTTTTAGCGAAGAATCTTTGTCGAATGTTGATGATCGACACAATAACGATGTCAGGGAACTTAGTATACAACTGTGTTCAGCAACTGCAAAAAGGTTGAAATCTTGAGGGCCATCTTGGATTGCTGGTTACCATGACGACGGAATAAAAAATGATGTAGCTCATTTTACTCGCTGATTATCATACTTTCCGAAAATATATAACATTCCTAGTCATAAAATGCATTTTTGTTGCTCAAATCTTGACTTGAAGTGAGGTAGTCCATTGTCTTGCATATTCACTGGGAATGTATTATTCAGTGGTCACTGCTGGTCAGGGCTGTAGTACTGAAATGGTTAAGAGACTGCAACCCTGCTAGACACTACAGGCTGCATTGGCCAGATTAATGTTGTGTCATTGAGGGGCACTGGATTCTGCCCTAAGGGCTGAAGTACTGTAGTAAACAGGCAGTTGCCGAAGTAAAGTAGCCCTGTGAACTAGTGCCACTGTGTTGAGTATTGTCTTCATTGTTATTGTACGATACAGTGTTACTGCGTAGCAAGTGACTATATAACACTAATAGCAATGAATAATTTGTTATACCATGTTGAATTTTTTTTCATGTGAATAATGACTCTTGACTTTAAAATGGACTTTTCTCCATAACTAATTCTTGACAGGTGCCCTGTTTAAATTCATGTAACTTTGGTTATAGTGCAACTATTTCAGTAACTTTTTCTATGATGATTTTGTATAGACATTTCATGTGTTAGTGCCACTATACACAAGAAATCTGTATTTGATTGAATCATTCTAGCCCCAAGGACCTCACACACTCCAAAGGACTTTAGGTCCTCTTGGCCCATTTTTTTACGTACTTTTAATGTTTTTAATATTGGAACAAATATGTTGAAGGTATGCTACATGTCAAATTGTGCTTAATTAACAGTGTTCAGAATTTAAATGTGTCAACTGCGAAAAGTTCAAGTTGTAGACAAAACATTCAGACTCTAAAATGATGTTAAACGTTCAGGTGAAATGAAGTGATTAAGGACCACACACATTATAACAACATTTTAATGCATGAGTTAATAAAGAAAAAAACACAAATTTAGAATGGTGCTTTAGCGACGAAAAAGAGTTGACAAAATGAATGAAATATCAAATGATTGCGCTGTGTCTTTGTAGTTGTTGCAAGGGTCCTCCTACATATGATTGGGCTGCATGTGTTTGTAGGTGTTGCAAGGGTCCTCTTATGGGCATAGCTGTGATATGATTAGGCTGCGTGTGTTTGCAGGTGTTACAAGGGTCCTCCTACGGGCGTAGTTGCGACATGTGGGGAGTCGGGTGCACGATGATTGAGATGGCTTCAACAAAGGCACCCTGGGCTGCAAATGAGATGTCAAACCATCTTGCTCTTATCTACAAGGTAATTAAAAATATTTTTTTATGGATAGGTATTTTTATTAATTTTTGAATTTATTTATTGTATAATATATTTATAGAAATATACTGACATACTACATGTTTAATGATTTATTAATAATACAAACATGTTGCAGTTAAACGTGTTACATTTGTATAACTTTCCAGAGAATCTACATGTTGCCAATATTATATATGAAATGATGGACATTATAATTACGTATATTTATGCATGTGTAACTAAATAATTTATATTGTATTCTATTGTAATAAGGTGGTAATATCAGTGTCATTTACGAGTACTCTGTGTGTGTGTGCGCGTGCGTGCAGGGGGGCAGGAAGACGTGCTAGAATGCGTACGCACATGTGTTAATACGCTAACTTTAGATCATTGTGAGTATAATGTATCTCCTCTAGGGCATCGAGCTTCACTCACCTCTTTCTATGTGCATCCACTTCGCTGGACCACTGGCCCCCGACCCTTCAATATATCTAAAAAACACGAAGGAAATATTTGCAGTTATTCCCTTGAGGAGGGGACGAGCGGCAAAGAGGAGATTTTATTGTATTTTGTGTGCGTGTGTGTATGTGTTGTGTCATCCAGAGGACTTTTGCAAGTAGTATTAATATAGACTTTGTTCAGATGTTATGAACATTCAATGTCGTATGGGATTGTACTCCTGGGAGATGCTTGATCTTGCTATATGTGATGACCCACCAAAAGATTAGTATGTGTGACTGCACTTTCAGTAGTTGTCATATGTAAAATCTTACTTGGACTTACTGTGTACCTTTCTTTTTCACAGATTGCATCCACCACAAATCCGCCACCGATTCCGGATCATGTGTGTCCGGCAATTCGCGATGTCATGCTGCGTTGTCTGGATTGCAATAGCAAGGAACGGCCGAGTGCCAAGGAACTACTTAAACACCCATTGTTCACAATGTCTGGACAGTGAGAAATAAGTCTTGTAGGCAGCAAGACTTGCGCAATTCTCTCTTCTCTTCACAATGTCTGGACTATGAGAAACACGTTTGGTAGACTGCAAGACTTGCTGAATTGTCTCTTCTCTTCGCAATGTCTGGACTATGAG
The DNA here is from genome assembly GCA_963995525.1 of Escarpia spicata. NCBI lineage: Eukaryota > Metazoa > Annelida > Polychaeta > Sabellida > Siboglinidae > Escarpia > Escarpia spicata. The sequence continues at coordinate 21,629,297 of OZ023208.1, forward strand.
AAACAAGTTTGGTAGGCAGCAAGGCTTGCTCTATTGTCTCTCTTCTCTTTAAAGTGTCTAAACTTTAAGGGACATGTCTTGCTCAATTGCCTCATCTCTCACTACAGGTAGATCACCTTTCAGCAGAACAATAGCACCACAGTTGGTGGGACGGTGGCACTTTCAAAGTTATCAGGAGTAAATTGAAGCAAGTGCTAAAATTCCATCCATCGTGATGCAGAATGATTCTGTAAATTTTCTGAGTTTATGCCACTGGGTGTCCATTTTCACAGGCCCTTCTGGTTCTCCAAATGGCAGCTGCATTGTTAACATAATGTCACATGGTATGGGATACACCAAAGGGTCAGATTAATTATTTTGAGCACATCAGTTGAATGCTTCCCAGAGAAGTCAAGATGGTGTTCGATTGAAAAAGTCTGCCAGGGAATAAAATGTATTGTGCTTAGAGCCGTCCTAAGTATTGAGTACTTACATTTTAAGAATGTGATTAGAACCAAAGGATGATGTCTGAGTGTCTTTGATGAAGCTAGATATTCGTCCAAATGGTGGACATCACTGGAGTTGGATCACAGGAAACAGTGAGTGGTATGTTGGTGTTTAGAGCAACTGACTACTCCACCATTTCTCTTAACCAAATCTCAGCAACTCTTCAACACATCATTGCCACATTTTTCACATATGTTACCTGTGTCAGATGAAGGCAAAGTTGTTATGTTCAACTCACTTGCATCTTGATAACCATAGTATCCGTTTTAGCCTGTCACCCATGTCATGTATAGATGTGGACGGGGGAGTTGGATACCACAATGAACATCTGCGAAACATCCATAAATCTGATGAATGGTTGCTGAGATAAGGGTATGTATTGTTGGGGAGCCTATTCTCTTAGATAAATCTGTTCCATGACATATTGAACAATTGAGTTATTCTGTGATGACAGTTTTTTATTTCTAATGCGCTACGCAGGCAAAGCAAGCAGGCAGTACACTGTAGCTAGTTTTGGTTGTACGCCCAAAATGTGCACATGCAATTATAATATTTCTACGATTACTAATTGTTGTAATACTGATTTTATTACCTCAATCTTAACAAGTGGAATGAAAACTATGCAGGATGCGTAAATTAAATGTAGTAGTCAACGTATTACAAATATGTTGAGTTTTGTCATTTCAACGTGCATGGGCGTGCAAGTCTCATTAGAGAGTGGTGCCATCTAGAGGTCTTATTGGACAGTGATGCCTCACTATTTTTGACAAGTGTCAAGCTGTTTTAAAGGTTTTTCCTAACACTAAATGTGATTTGGTTTGGTTTTGCATTTAGTAGGATGTATGTGCAGAGGGGCAGCTGCAAAGTACGCAATTCCATTGAGAATTCACGATATTCGTGTTGTTTTATTTGAAAAGCCAGGAATGCAAATAGCAGCTATTGTGTAATTTGTTCAGTCATATATTTCAACGTTCTTACATTGCATTGATGTCACTGAGCAGTTTTATCACGGGTGAAAAAGAGCCGATTTTATCGGCTCATCTTACATAGGATTGTACAATTTGTAAATATTTGCTAACTTTCTACATGAATTAAAATGCTATTAATATATAATTTTTCACAAGGATCACGCGCTTCCCAATGTTGAACAATGTCGTTGTTAAGCCGACTCCAATGTTTACATATATATATATATATATATAATACAGTTTTATGTAGATTTATTTCATTCATTGCTTGCAGGCAGGTACATTTTGAAATGTATGCATTCCTATGCAACTTTGATCGTAACACAGATCATCAAATGCACTGCTTTTAATGTTGAACAAATGTACATATGATATCACAAGTTGATGTATAAATAAATGTATAAAAAATACATTTTGAGATTTTGGCTTGAAACCGTGACTGTTTGAACATCGGTTGTATTGTTGTTTCATACACCAAAACCTACTCGTACCGTAAGCCATGAAAAGGTCAGCGATTGAAACATTACTGATAAGGGTGCCAGTATGATTGAAACATTACTGATAAGGGTGCCAGTATGATTCGTTACCAGCGGTGATGAGCATATTTCAAGTGGAAAGGGTTGTGGTTATATAGAAGCAGGGCTGTGTGGGACAGAAATAGCTAAAGGGAGATTCGTTTTGTAGTTGGATGCCTGCATGGTACTAGCTTGTAAATATGGGTTGGGAACACTGGCACTGACAGAGAGACAGGAGCAGAAGCCACATGTAGCCAAGAATGTGTAAGGTGGCAAAGAAGATAGGAAAAACATGGGGAAATCGAGCAAAGATGACAGAATGAAAAAACACTTGAACATTATTAAAAGTAGTTGGGTGGAGTAAGACATACAGAGAATGAGTGAGAAAATATTGAAAATGCAAATATATTATTAAACGTCCTTCGCAGAAACGTAAAGATTTCATCCATTAAAATAGAAACTCGTATTCTTTACTCTCGGCAGTAGAACTACTAAACAAAATGGCTGCTCTCTGTGGGATCCATATACATGAATATATAATTTAGATTAGAATTTTATTAACAAATTAGTTATATGAAGTGGAATATGTACAGTTTTATTAATGTGCATTACATTAATTGTACAGAATATTCATGAAATACTTCAAATTGTCGGTATAAAATTATACCTGCCAACTTTTTAGTTTTGAAATCCAGAAGAATTTCAGGCTCACCAAAATAACTACACCTCCATTGGGACCTCCAACTGCACAGAAAATACATACGCACCCAAAGCCTACAATTCCGGGAGATTTTGTTCGTGTCCTGGAGGGCAGGAGTTTCAAAAAGAAATCCGGGAAACTCCTGGACAATCTGGGAGGATTGGCATGTACATAAAATACTCCATATGTGTCTATTATTATGTGTTTGATGACTCTTTCATTAAACACTGGATGGAGTCGGATATTGCCCAGTATTGGGCTTACAACAATATTTAGAAAGAAAGAAGAATATTTTATATTGACAATGTGACATTTTTATACTCAGTCCTCTGTACAATTAATTAATCTAACATGACTACTGAACCATGTCCACGGTCTACATGATATGGGTTTCAGTTTTCCTATGTGTGTGCACACACACACACACATATATATATTATATATATAAAATTCAGTTTGAATGTTGAGATATATATATCTCAACATTAAAATTCAACTATTATAAGTATAAGGACATGAGGAAATATTTAGAAAAGATAGACTGGAATAACAAGTGCATAGTTTATAAATTTATACCCTTCAAAAAACAAGGGAAACAGTCCAAAAAGAAACACTTACCGAAAGAAGCCATTAGAAAAATTAAGTATAAACAAATGATGTGGAAGTCATATAGATGTACTGGAAATGATGAAGACTACAACAGGTATAAAGAACCACTTGACCAAGCTACAGCTGAAATTAGAAATTCAATCTTAACTAAGGAATTAAAGTAAAACATATTATTGAAATATGTTACTCTGCTGGGTTCGCGAGCTAAGTAGCCAATGTTGATTGATTAATGTAATTACATTTAATGATAACTGACCGGTTAACGTATACATTTA
>OZ023208.1:21637859-21667859 GCA_963995525.1 Escarpia spicata
GAGAGAGAGAGAGAGAGAGAGAGAGAGAGAGAGTGAGTGAGTGAGTGAGTGAGTGAGTGAGTGAGTGAGTGAGTGAGTGAGTGAGTGAGTGAGTGAGTGAGTGAGTGAGTGAGTGAGTGAGTGAGTGAGTGAGTGAGTGAGTGAGTGAGTGAGTGAGTGAGTGAGTGAATGTGTGAGTGAATGTGTGTGTGTGTGTGTGTGTGTGTGTGTGTGTGTGTGAGAGAGAGAGAGAGAGAGAGAGAGAGAGAGAGAGAGAGAGAGAGAATGCGTCCGTGCGTGCGTTCGTGTGTATGATGCGAGTGCTTATCAATTATAAACGCTACTAATTGTAATACAATTTTACCGTTGTTTTCTATGGAATCATCATAATAATACTTCGTTGTTGTATATTGCCTAAAATACAGATTTTGTTTTCCAAGCGCAAAGCATCCTACTACATTCAATTCCATGTTCCTATGCTGTCAACAACCCAATATAAATTTAACTTTATATGCAGTAGAAATGTTGTTGTGTGAAATATGCCAATTTCGTAACGACACAAACACTATTCATGAAATATGCTAAAGTATAAAACTCACTTGACCCGTCTACGAAATTGGAAACTGGTCGTGAATAAAATCCGAACTCATCCCCATTTCCGTTAACCTTCCAGAAAGTGATGACTCCGAGGTCATTTCCGTTTGGCACATCCGGTTCACGAGTTTTGGCTGGAAGTAATATTTACATTTGCCGTCGCCGAACCGTTTTATGATTCAATAAAACACGTGCACCTCGGTCGTAACTAGACATTTAATCCGCACTGATAGACGTGACTTAAATACCGTTAACGGAAGCCTCTATTGCATGGACGATATCAAACATACCTTCTTCTTACTCTTCGAAATGTGTGTTATATCAGCAACGTAGAACTGTGCAATCCTAGTTACGTTGCTGTTGTGCGAGTTTTGCACCGATATTTACTAACTTGTTTACTTAATCCTGTTCGTGTGAGTTCACACATAAGGCCGACACCAAAGAACGCCAACGTTGTCTGTCTGCTGCCAGCTTCGTTGCTTGGCCCCACCTCCACCCGAGTGTCTTCATCTCCCGCTCCACTGATCTCCTCCATGTCTCAATGGGTCCCGCTCGCTCTCTTGCCACCAGTGGTCCAGCGCTTGGCCACTCTTGGAATGGCTGTCCTTTCGTGGAGTTCCGTGTTAGAATCATCCTGAGGCACTTGTTTTGAAACACTTCCAGCATCTGGCATACGCCTTTGGTGACCTTCCAATATTCCGCCGCATATAGCAGCACACCCAGGACGTTGCTCTTGAATAGGCGGATTTTGGTTCTGTTGCTGATTGTATTGGTCTTCCAGGTGTTCTTTTAAGTGCCGCAAATGCCCCTCTTGCCTTGTTGATCCTGGCCTTGACCTCAGACTCCGAGTTTCCATCTGTTGTCACCTTGGCCCCAAGGTAGGTGATCTCCTTCACTTCTTCAATATTTCTTCCTCCAGTTGTTATTGGGTCTACTGTTTGGCTGTTGTTTCACAGCGCCTTTGTTTTGTTGTGTTGATCTTTAGCCCTATTTCCCAGCATTTCTGGCAAGTTACTCACTTTTTCTTTGGATGTCTCCGTAGCGGTGCGACAAGAGAGATATGTCATCTGCAAGATCACCTAGTGTATCTGTGAAGGTCCACTTGATGCCACTCTTCTCTGCTAGTCTTGTTTTTTCACGACTCATTCATTCCCAAGGCAGAAAAGTAAAGGAAATTATATATATGCATCCTAGTTTCACTCCGGTTTTGATTTCAAAATCTTCTGTCAGGTATTGGCCGCAAATGAACTTGGACCTAAAGGTACTATAACGCAGTTTAATTATGCTCACAATCCTTGGAGGGATTCCATAAAGTTTGCATAGACTGGAGTGTTCCATTCCTGGCGCTGTTCCAGGATCTGCCTTAGTGTAAAAATATGAGATCCCCTCAAGATCTTCCTTTCCTGAACCATGCCTGTTTTTTGCGCAACTGTGGGTCAAGGGCTGCTGAAATTCTGTCAAGGATTACCCTAATGAAAACGTTACTACTCATGAACAAAAGAGTGACCCCTCTCCAGTTGTTCTAACGGATAAAGTCTCCTTTCTTAGGTAATTTAGCAACCAGCCCCGTCTTCCAGTCACCAGGTATTTCTTCCTCCTCCCATATACCTTCGAAGATCTCTGTCAAGGCTCCAGCGACAGCTTTCAGCAACTCTGCACTCACCGTCTGCCCCCGATGCTTTCCCTGACTTCACTGTCTTGATAGCTTTACTCCCTTCTTCAGCAAATGGTGGATCTGTGTTGATCTGCAGGTCCTCCTCGCTTTCTGGAATTTCTGCTTGGTGCGTCTTTGTTGAGGAATGTCTCGAAGAAGTGTGTTTTCCATCTTTGGATCTGTTCCGCTACTCCGATGACAGCATTTCCAGTTACATCTTCACTGGGACGTCTTTATTTTTAAAACCGCCGGTCAACGTCTTGGCTATCTTGTACAGTGCAGCCATGTTCTGTGTCTGTGCCGCTGTTTCTTCTTCGTCCGCCAGATTTTCGAAAAAGGCTCTCTTGACTGCTTTCATCTTCCTTTTCATTTCTTTGTCCCATTCTGAGTATCTAGTCTGTAGCTGTTCCTTCAGTCGTTGGGATTTGGCATCATTTAGCTTTGTTGTTGTTGCATTTCTTTCATCGACTGTTGTCCATGTGTCTGGTTTGATCCATTCCTCTTTCCCTTTTCTTCTGTAGCCTAACACTTTCTTGCTTGTTTCTATCAATGCCTGATTGAAACTGTCGATGCTCTATTCTTGTTTCTATTGGAGTATGCGAAAGCGGTTTTTCAAGTCCAGCTGAAAACCTTTCCCTGTATTAGTGTTCTTTAATTTTCATGTGTCAAATCGCTGCTGTCTTTCTTCTTCTCTCCTTGCCTTCCTTAGCTTCAAGGACAGCGTTGCCACTACTAGCACATCGGCTCTACGCCTGGCTCTGACATCCTGGAATGATCGTCTCCACTTAATTACCGCATGGTCTGATTAATTACCACATGGTCGATCTGGCTGACAGTGTTGTTATCTGGAGACCTCCAAATGGTCTTGTGATTGGTTCTGTGCTTGAATAGAGTTCCATCTATGACTAGGTTATTTTCTGCACATAGATCCGAGAGTCTCTCGCCGTTGTCATCCATGCGTCCAAAGCCCTGGGTGCCCATGGTCCTTTCTCTTCCTGTGGTTTTCTCTCCAATCCTTGCGTTGAGGTCTCCCACCACCATGAGTACATCGTGCCGGGGTGTAGTCCTGATTTCCGTCTCCAACTGTTCATAGAATTCATCCTTGATTGTTGCATAGCATGCTATCACTGTCAGCTTCTTTGTAAACTTGGAGTTACATCTTGCCTTGAGCAGTCTGTCGTTGATTGGCTTCCACTCCAGCAGAGTTTTTTTCACCTTTCTCGTTACAGTTATGGCTACCCCTCCTCTGTGTTGATTATATGTTCGGCCTGAATAAAGTATGGTGTGCCCTGAGGACAGGGTCCTCTTTCCTGAGTTTGGCCATCGTACTTCGCTCACACATAAAAGTTCAACGTTGTAATTTCCCATCTTCCGCAATACTTGCTGAAGCTTCCCTGCTTGATACAATGTTCTCACATTCCAGGAGCCCACTCGTATCTTGGTTTTCGGCTTGAGAAGCTCCCCTCACGGGGTGTCAGCTTCCGATCGGGTTTGGCTGACATCCTTCATGACCCCAGCTTCCTGAGTAGCTTTACTCCACGCTCCATTGACGTTTTGTTATTTGGCATTGGTTTCTGTAAACTGTTTTTTTTACATGGTAAAGGTGCTAACGTCACGCACAGCCCTCCTCCTTTCTCATCCGGGCTTGGGATTGGCCATGGCGGAGTTTTCGCACCGATAAGGCCGTGTTTATGATTCCCATATTTGTGTTTTTGTTTTATCCCGAGCGATTGCATACAGTAAACACTGCTGACAATAAACCGTTTATACGCTGCCAGATATCGCATAGGGACCAATAATACATAATACTAACCCACAACGTTTCACGTATTATTTTTAAATGAAATAAATTCTCGTTAATGAGCGTTCTTTCTAAAGAACTCACCCTATCACCAGGATGAGCGTCTGGCTGTTGCATGACGTATTTCTATTTCCTCGTACGAGATGATCCAGTAAACGAAGAACTGTTTCCCCGTGAAATGATTCGAAGAACGTCACCAGGCATCTGATCTATTTGCAGTGCCCTAGGGATGCCGACTGAAACTTCTTCAAACAAAAACCTTTATCCTTATTTTACATGTAGCTGCAGACGGTGTAATACAGAATATATTTTGAAGTGTGGATATATTGCAGAATTTTGTGAGGTTTATGAGTGGATATGATCATAAACCTGGAGGCCTAACGAAAGTTGACAACCCATAACAATTAGAATTGTCCGTAGATACGCTTCGGATGAACACTATAGATGATATGGCCAGACGCCACGAGAGGAACAGCAGATGAGTGAAGGAATGCAACGTCGACGGGAGAGTGAGACTGGTAGCATCATGATTAGATTATACATTAAAGGCAACAAATCTAATTATACACACAGAGAAAAAGAACACCGTAACAAGCAGAGATGTATCTCTTTTCAACATCGTGTTGAACACGTCACATTAACATTCTACATTGCGGCCTGTTCTCTTTGCGAACAATTCTATGCACTCTCACCCGGTCGTAAACTATAGCCAGTAGTGGCACGTTACGTCGTACCCAATGAGATTCATATTCAACTGAAGCGATTAGTGGGCAATCATAATAACGCACCAATTTATTTGAAGGTAATCCAAGTTAAGTTCGTATACAGTGCAGTATCCCGTCTTTAAGACTGCTCAAAACGATTTACACTTTACTCCCTGGCAGACCTGTTCAATTGAACACCATCTCGATTCTCTGGGAAACAATCAGCCACGCTGCAAATAATGAGCAAAAACTATTCGTACATAACTATCCACCCCTGTATATAGCCAGGTACTCATTCACACAGCTGAGTGAACTGGAGCAACGTAGGGTGAACGAACCTGCCCAAGGTTCGACAAGGTATCACAGGATTCAGATTCGGGTTCTCTAGGTTGAGTGTCCGATGATCAATAGTCACTGAGCCACCGCGCTCCACAAAATGTAAGAGCTTTGGGAAGAAACAGTTTGTTTAAGTGACAGCCAGCCGCTTTCGAAGATTTGACCTCAGGGAGGGGATTCGCGTATGTATCGTTAGATATAAATAAAAAATAAACGCCTCCGCAGACACGGCACAGGAGTTTGAATGTGTTGATGGTGGTCCTAAAGACTAGTCAACATAACAAATAGGCATGGTTATGTTGCTGCGATTGTGTGCGTTGAACAACAGTACTCCCAAACGTAACCTTGGTAATACGTAAATTGCCTTCTTTGGAAAAATTAGCCCGTGGTGTCACCCGAAAGTGCCTTTGCGAAATCGTGTCCGCGAGCGAGTGGAATTCAGTAAAAAGCCAATAAGCTATATTCTATGTTCGGACTCGATCCCCGGAGCGAGGATTGAGATTAATGTGCGGTGTGGCGCTGCCTCTGTAATCCACTTTCTCGCAGAATTTCACGCACATCGGGTGGTCAATTTATATGTCGAATGTTGACATGTAGTCAAATTCGTCGGGACATCGCCTTCTGCGCGCGGCTGTCACGTAAACGTGTAGCTGCAGGCGAGACGGTGGCACGGGTTGTTGTAGTGGCAGCCGCACTCTATAGCGGAGTTGCTGATGTTTGCGTTTATGTGTTGCTGTGGAAGTTGTTTTGTTGAGGGTTTTTGCTGACGTTATTTGCGCTAAATCTGGCTCTATTGTGTTCATGTTAATGTTGATTGTGACGAATACAAAGTCGTGCGTGAATGATTTAAGGAAAACACCTTGTCTGTTTATTAAAATTGTTGTTCGGCCGAACCGATATTAATGTAATAGTTTTTCTCAAAAATATATCAAATTTGCACTAACGATCCACCATACCGTAGTTGAGACTAGATAAACAGCTTAAATCAGTCTGAAAGGAGAAATGCAAAACAGGAAACAATGATGATGGTGATGATGGTGATGATGGTGATGATGGTGATGATGATGGTGATGATGATGATGATGATGATGATGGTGATGATGATGATGATGATGATGATGATGATGATGATGATGATGATGATGATGATGATGATGATGATGATGATGATGATGGTGATGGGGTGATGGTGGTGATGGTGATGATGGTGATGGTGGTGATGATGATGGTGATGATGATGGTGATGATGATGGTGATGATGATGGTGATGATGATGGTGATGATGATGGTGATGATGGTGATGATGATGATGATGATGATGATGGTGATGATGATGATGATGATGATGATGATGATGATGATGATGATGATGATGGTGATGATGGTGATGGTGGTGATGGTGGTGATGGTGGTGGTGATGGTGATGATGGTGATGATGATGGTGATGATGATGGTGATGATGGTGATGATGATGGTGATGGTGGTGATGATGGTGGTGATGGTGATGGTGATGTTGATGTTGATGATGATGATGACGATGATGGTGATGGTGACGATGATGGTGATGATGGTGGTGATGGTGGTGATGATGGTGATGGTGGTGATGGTGGTGATGGTGGTGATGGTGGTGATGGTGGTGATGGTGGTGATGGTGGTGATGGTGATGATGGTGATGGTGTCGATTTCAGACACTGTGACGGATGAATATGTGGTTATTATAGTTATGGTCGTTGTTAATACTGTTGCATATGCCGATATAGTTGTTATATATGTTGTTATTGTAATTGTTGTTGCTGCTGATCCTTCTTCTTCTGCTGCTGCTGCTGTTGCTACTTATAACGATAACGACAACGGTGATGATGATGATGGTAATGATGATGATGGTGATGATGATGATAGTGATGATGATGATGGTGATGATGATGATGGTGATGGTGATGGTGTTGGTGTTGGTGATGATGATGATGATGATGATGATGATGATGATGGTGATGGTGATGATGGTGATGATGATGATGATGATGATGATGATGATGGTGATGGTGATGGTGATGGTGATGGTGATGGTGATGATGATGGTGATGATGATGATGGGGATGATGGTGATGATGATGGTGGTGATGATGATATCAATTATATAAATGATGTTGAAAAATGTGATATATATATATATATATATATCATAGTGACGATACAACGACTGGTGCATCCCGGTCATAAGGATCAGATCAGCGGTATGTTCTCGCCTCCCGACACATTAACGCGGGTGCTTAGCGGCTGTCTCGGAGGCCGTAAAAACGTCACTACGTAATCGATACGCCATTTCCGTTCGACACATATCCGTTCTCGCTTGCAAATGAGCGCACGGGTGTGAAATCTTGAAATCATTCTCCGAAATGTCAATTAGCATCGGCGCAGAATGATCTGACGTGTGAGTCGCGATACGCTTTCATAAAAAATGGCGGAGCTATCGTAATTTCCGGTTGACATATGACGCAGCTCCGAAACGTGTGTTTTAGCAGGAGACGTAGGCCATACTGGATCAAGTTAAAGATTTACGATTGATAAAACATGGCGGCGGTTACGAACGCCGACAAGGCAATGACGGAAAGCTCAAAAAGCTGACCGTATGTTGCGATTGTGTCTGGTGTTTATGCTATAGTGTCTGGGGACATAACACTGCTTGTTTGCCTTTGGCTAACATGCCAACTTCTTTCAATATGATGGCGAATTGTCCGCGAGGGATTGTCTCAAAATGGCACATATTAATATCCATCCTATTTATGACCGACAGGGAAATATCCATCAAATCTTAGCTTTTGTTTTTTTTCTCCCGAAAATCAATATATGAACATGTCAAGGTTGTAACGTCCAGCTGGAACTGTAAATTTATACTAGAAAATGTAACGCTTTTATGATACGCGCTCGTATGCGTGTTTACGTACATGTGTGAGTGTTCATGGTGTGTATGCGCGCATGTATAAGTGTATGCATGTTTACGTGTGTGTGTGTTTACGAGTGTGTGTGCGTGCGTGTGTGTGTGTGCGTGTGTGTGTGTGTGTTTGTGTGTGTATGTGCGTGTGCGTGTGCGTGTGTGTGAACCATATACGCTGACCCGGTGGTCATTGACTGCCTACTTTGCCGTCGGGCCAGCAACTTGTTGAGTTACAGGTCCGTTTGACCGCCCACGTTTCCGGGAAAATTACAACGTTGTACAGCAGTACACATCAGCTTATCGTCAGAACGGGCCGCCGGAAGACACTGTTTACAAGGACAACAACATGTTTATAAACATGCCTTTTTATGCTCGATATTGCCCAATTTCTTCTATCGTGAAACGTTCTTCGTTGTCTAGTCGAATAACCTGGTGATAGTGAGAACCAAAACTAGGAAACCAAGACCCACTTGAAACCACTACTGCTGGTCCAAATGATGGAGTTGACGCACCGGGCGTGCCTACGACAGCGACTATGACTATTACCTATGAATCTTCTGACTCTTGCTGATGCCGCAGGACTTAAATGCGATTCTTGATGTTATATAACCACATTATGCGACTTACAGGAGTCATATGCGGGAGGTACAGTCTTTGCATTTTCTGAATATTTCAGTCAATAGCATGTCAACGTTTATCTTTACGTCAGATAACACCTGATCCAATGTCGCTTACGTGTGTTAAAACTGACACTTATTTAATGATTAATACATTGTCTATTATTGTCTAATAACCGACGTTTTTCGACTTTAAATATATCATACAGACTTTCATGACAAGATAGTAAGTATGCAAATTTTACAATTCGTACAACACTAGTTGTTATTGCAAAACTGTATGGAACATTATATTTATGAAAAAAGGTCATTTACAAAACAACAAATGCGGAAGAAGTGCTTGGTATAAATTCACCTCAGACGTTCCACAACGTACAAATGGAACATGCAAACGTCAACCACCGAATGGTTCCGATACAGAGCGTCAATACCTATAACTATCCTTGTCGCCGGTGCCAAAGGGTTGTGTATGTAACTGTAAATTGTGGAGCGCGGTGACGTAGAATCTATATTGGTAATAGCATCAGATTATCAATCGCAAGATTCCGGGTTTTAATCCTCTTGCAGCCGTTTCGAGCCTTGGTCAAGTTCGTTCGCGCTACATTTCTCTACTTCACTCAATTGTATGACTGAGTACATGATGGATATTTGATATACGGATAGTTTTCGCGTAGTAATTACAGCGTGGTTGAATGCTTCGCGACAGAAGACGAGATGGTGTTCATTTGAACAGGTCTGCCAGGTACTAAATGCAATATGTCTCGGTGTGGAATAGTCAATATCCCGGCATGATAATCGGAAAGGTATTTATCCCTCGCTGGATTTTTTTTCAGGTGTATCCGAGCATTTTCTCCTTGTACAGTTCTGTTACTGCACCGGATATTGCGTCACGACAGTCGTCACATAGCGGGCGTAGACGGCATATAGACACGCCGTCGTCATTCACGCTTTAATTAAGAAAAAACATTTGAAAATTAGGTTGCGCATTTTTTACGCCCTCGACGCGTAAATGTTGTTTACGTGCTGCGTTGCTCGCTCGTAGCGTTAGAACGAGTCTTGTCACTTGCGTCCATTAACCAACGAGAGAGCCCATGTAACGAACAACCTCGAGTGTTAAACGCTAGTCTGGCTGTAGCCTTACTCCCACACACCCACCGACCGAGATGCAGACGTTTATTAGACATCTGGTATATTTAACTGCGTGGCGAGACGACATCGTTAAAAACAACTTTACTTTTTTCCACAAACATTGTCACATGCTGCGCTGTTAAGAATGTAGGGCGATGACCGCATGACATATAAACCCCGCGTCTGGCTTCTGACAAACAAGAATGCTCCTGGCCTGCATCTATAGGTCAGCAGCCGGTTTGTCTACGTAATGCCTTCTTCGTCCTGTGCAGACAATCAGGTACAGGTATTTATTTGACCTTGCAGTCGTGTTTGCACAACAATAATAACACTATAAAAGCCAAGGTGACTGACGTTAAGACAACCAATGTCGCAAAAATAGGAGCCACTTTTTTGTATAAAATTAATAATTACAAATGACACTATAATACCAATAAAAATATTAATAATCATAACTCAGTGTTAGTAAAGAAACCGATTATACAATTGTCTTAAGATAAACAGCATAAATAAGTTAAATCAGTTACAAGAATAGTTCAACAATATTATTTATGACCCTCACCCCTGGACAAAGGGCAAGGAGGAAGAACAGAACACATATATCTGTAAAAACGTTGTGTAAATATAATGAACAACGATTACAAAACTTTTATAAGAAAACACCGATGTTACCATTTTAACAACAAACGACTATACCATTTTACAGGAAAATAATCAGTACAAAACCAATAAAAATAATCAACAATTAGCAGCCTGTCCACTTCGGTCAGCCACAGTCTTGGGAAGCACGCTGTCTCAAGATGTGAATGAATCTCTTACCATGGCCGCAGCAGCCGCAGCCAAACAAAAAACAGCAATAACGGACGGCGACGGCGACGTTGACGACAACGACAAAACATCCGTAGTATAGTGCATGTAAGAGGTTATTGATTTTCAGCGCCGTTGCGTTATTGGGACAGTAAGTTATCATCGGGACATCTCCCCCAACTTGGGGCGTAGATCTATGCATGCTTGATTCGTACCCAGGAACAGCCTTGGTTGGGGAATAGGTGTGTCGTGGATCCTTGTCGCAACTATGTGGCCGTTTTGTTCGCAAGTAAAGTACGAGCCATTTCCTGTTTGTATTGAATGGGACGGCATGTCCAAGTTGCCGCAAACAACGAGAAACATGTGATCCAAACAATGAAATAACAGTAGGACTACGTGGCAATTTGATTAATTGTCACAAATTAGCTCAACTGTGTATGATTCCAAGCCTATGGAAGTTGCATCTGAGCCTGAGATCAGTCAGAAGGGGTAGCCGACTCGAAGCGTACTTGTTTGCCTAGCCACACTCAAAACTGCAACTCATCGAACAGCCTGTCAATAATTAACACCCAGGGAGACCCCGGGCCACGGAATTGATAATGAACCTTTAACATCACCCCCTGAATGTCCTTTTTGTCCTTCTGCTTTCAAACTGATTTAGATCCTACGTAATATCGACTGCGGCGTGATGGCTCGTGTGTGCAAATTTGTTATCCAGATTTAATGAAATCGTCGAGAAAAACTATTACTTTAATATCGGTTCGCTCAAACAAAATTTGTAATAAACCCACCGCGTGTTTCACTTAAATCATTCACGCCCGACATATTTATACATAGACAACCAGCAGAATCAACAGTGGAAGCACCTTTGCGACTGCGCAACACTCGCATCCTGTCAATTTATTAAATGTCGCACATATTTGGGAGATGACAGACAAGTAATTTAATAAATAATATGCATTTATTACCTTAGCGATCCTGATACGATCGTGACCAGTATATCTATGGCATACGTCTTTCATCTATCGCATAAATTGCGCTATCAATCAACTACAAATCAAGATTCTGACACATACGAATGTTATATTCACGACGTAATATTCGCCAGGTGTCGGTATGCAAATGTACATTGGGAAAGATGCACTACGTAATTGCAATAGCGCAACGTATCAGTTGTTTCCGTCACACCCGATCCTAAGATGTAAAGTACATTGGAATTTACGGAGTGGCTAAGAAGCTTTTCCGTCTTATTATTATTATCGTTGTTGTTGTTGCTGTTGTTACAATTATTATTATATAGATCCTCCCGTACGGATGTGTGATTGGTATGTTTCTCAAAGTTGAATATCATAAACACAATAATATGTTTATGACATGTGAACTAACAAATCAGTTAGATCAATTTGATCACATGTACATATATAATTATTATGCAAACATTATACAATAATCTTGAATTTATATAATAGTGTGTTGAATTATACAAAATACATGTACTGCGATTGATCGCTACTCCGTCTGACGTGAAGTCTGGAAATGTGCACGGACCGTAAAAACAGACGATGTTAAAAATTCAATAAGACCACTCGTGTTGGTCGTGGATCGATACATACACGGATGAAGACGTTGCGTTCGTTCTCGAAATGTATCGTTTCTCTGGTGGTCATAATTTAACCTGGGAGGTTCCATATGTTGGATGGATTTGGTTGGTGCACCGTTTTATTGCCAACTGGTTGTAACGGGCTTGCAATTATATACACCACACAAGAAGATGGCATTGTATTACCAAGTTGCTTTGGTGCAAAGTCGTGCACCGTAGGCCTATACAGTGCAGGTCGGGCATTGCCACTGCACCAACCATTTTCTTTGGACGGATGGATTTGATTTATTTGTCTATTTCCGGACGTTGTAGCCTTGGTGGACTGTCTATAGAAAGCACGTTCGTTTGCCAGACGTCCGCTCCCATCCAATCCTTCACGTCCTCTGCTTCGGCTGCCTTCAACCTTTCCATCCATTATTAGTCTCACTAGAGACTGGTGCCGTTTCACATAGCCAAAATAACTTAGTTCCTGTTTCAATAAAGTCCCGGGTATGACATCAAGCTCAGATGCGATGGGTTTGTTAGTTCTATGTCCAATCCACGAAACTCGTAATATTTTTCAATTTTTGTTCTTATTTACAAGCTCGGAAATGGCAGGATCTTTACCCGCTCAAAACCCATCCCTGTGATTACCCGTTGATGCCGCCCTTTCTTTGGAAATCCGAAGCACCTGGTATTGCTCATGACGGAAATACAATTTACCACGTAATTTCCGTTGATTTCCGACAGCGTCACTGTTCGACTGATGAACTGCTACGCCCCAATCATAGTCATCTCTCTTTTACTCTAGGCCCACTACCACCTCTCCTAGCTGCAATAAAAACGGATTCACCAATTACCAATATATGCATGTCATTGTGTAAATAATTTATTTCCAACATTTAACATTACACGTCACAACTAAACAAATACAATGTTGAATGTGGAAAGGGGGTGAACAGAAGTACAATACTTATCAGTGGTTCACCCCCAACCATTTTAGGTGCTTGCGATGTAAATACAATATGTTTTTATAGAGTAAAGATTTACCAATAAAAAATTATTGTACAACATAATAAGTTTATATTAATTTTTTGTATTAAAAAAAAAATTCTAATGGGTCTTCATTTCTCCACATAGTACCACGATTACAATAGTGCTGTATATATGTCAATTATAGATGATTTGTACTTTTTTTAAACATACAAATATACTGACACTTTCTTAAATCTTCAGGTAAACTATTCCACAGTTTGACTCCAATATTAGACACACACATAGCCTTCAAAGTTGTACGAACGTAGAATTGTTTAAATACAACTCACTGCCTTGTTACATACCGACATTCGTTATTCAAGTGAAAAAAGCTTAGAATGTTTTTCGGAAGTAAATGATATTTCACCTTGTACATTGTGATAGCCGTTTTATACTCAATATAATCAAAATGTGTAGCACAACAATGATATGCGGCTTCTTGGCCTAGATATTTATTGTGCATTGTAATACGCGATTTCTGAATCTGAATGGTTACGTCGTAAGAAGCCACTAATATATACCATTAGCTAACGCAATTAAGCGCCGCGACCGTACGCCAAATCTGTACGCCACCTCAAATTTGAAGTAAACCGCAGATCTCGCGTTTACGTCTAATAAAGCACCATTAGCTAAGCGCGCAGTGAGCGGTTTTACGATCGCCTCCAGCAGGTAATATTATGTGTGTTACTAACAGTAAAATGTATGTACGATATATATATATATATATATATATATATATATATATAGTGAAATTGTTCCGTTAACACACTTATGCATACACACACACACACATATATATGTGTGTATGTGTGTGTGTGTGTGTGTGTGTGTGTGTGTGTGTGTGTGTGTGTGTGTGTGTGTGTGTGTGTGTGTGTGTGTGTGTGTGTGTGTGTGTGTGTGTGTGTGTGTGTGTGTGTGTGTGTGTGTGTGTGTGTGTGTGTGTGTGTGTGTATGCATAAGTGTGTTAACGGAACAATTTAACTTTTATCGCAAATGATATTCGCAGGAAGGTAGAATTTAGGACGCAAGAACGGCACACGCGAACCCCAATGCAATCATTCCGGCTCGTACGATTAGGCTGAGAAAACAAAAAATTGTGTTTCGAGTCCTGTTATGCAATAACATAACCTAATTATGATGTTTGTATACCGCAGCGCACACGCGAACCCCAATGCAATCATTCCGGCTCGTACGATTAGATTAAAAAAACAATTTTTTTTATTGTGTTTCGAGTCCTTTTATGCAATAACATAATATAATCATGATGTTTGTATACCGCAGCGTGGGATAACGCAATGAGCAATGTTTTCTTTAATTGGTCTAAGGTATTAGGGGACATCCATAACGTATGTCAAGCTTAGGCGTGGCGGGTGTATGTGACAAAACGTAATTACATGAGGTGGGAGAGATGTCGGAGTAATTAGACACCTTTAGTTAACGCAATAAGCACAAACCTGACGCCAAAAACATACGCCAACCGCAAAGTTAATTGAGTTCTACGTCACAGCTTCTGCGATCCAATCAGAGGTTTACGCGGGATCGGCAGTTCGACTTCACGTTTGAACGCCAAACATGGATATTTCGAGTAAGTAAAAACGCGACTTTCTTCGTACATAAATATTTATGGCAATTCAAATGTAACTACACAGAGTAATAGCTACGCCTTTTAGGAACACATGCTTATAAAGAAAGTTGAGTTATAAATTACATGTATGCATGTTTGACGACTTTAAAAAGACCTACGACTGTTTTCATTTGCAGCGATGCAGCGAGACGCAATGACAGTGCAATACACATGTGTTTAATGGACCCCACATGCTTAGCTTAGGCTTATGCATGGCTAAGCGCACCTATATACCATATTGTAACGCGTATCTATATAATGTTTATTAAGCCCACACAGATAGTTATATGGGCCCACTTTGTATATTAACCTAAGCTGATTTATGTTGTAAACGTAGTTGAGTCGTTGGTCGTTGGTTGCATTATGTTTACTTTTAGACCAGGAGCTCAGCATTTTTATTTATGTATAAAGGGCCAAAGTGTTTATCCCATGTGTGGGAAGAATCATCCCACAAAAATTAGTTGCTGCCGGGTCTTGGGTGGTGGAATGCCCCCTAAATCACCCCCTGAAGTGGGCAAAAAAATTGGCTATGCTGACATGTCACGTTTTTGGGCAACTACAAAAATGAATATCTTTAAGTAGAAATCTAAGCATTGTATTTGGCGGTTTGTATAAAATGTAGATTGATGGCCTATTTATGTTGCCGACTGGCTGGACTAGATGCAGACAGTTGATTAAAAAAACTGTCATTGTGGAACGTGCGCTGACCAGCTGTCAATCAGTGTCAGCTGTGGCGTTTTTTTGCAATCTGTTCCCGCCGTTCATACTTAATTAAAAACCAAACAACGTTTATAACCATAACCAGTTTACATTTAAATTGTTCAGACCAAGCAACAAAACATGTTTTGTTTGTATTTCAGATGCCTCATAATGAATTACAGATTCTAAAATGTTATGTTTCCAAAAATGTGCACGTGGTTTTCGAATCCTCCCACAACATTAACAAATTCATATTCTGGGCACTTTCGTGAAATAATGGAAAACAATCAGTCACAGATGGTAATCTTTCCAACGTTAGATAAGCATTCTTGAAAGAGGGAATTTGTAAATCATGCTCAACAGTTGTTTTGTTCCAGCATAATTTATTTAAATTTACTTTTGCTTCAAAATCAATCTTTAAATAAAATAAAGTAAACGGAATCTACGATAAAACAGTCATTGGCAGGTGTTGAATAATTATAATATGTCTACTGGGTACGTGGCCATGTGTGCTCTGACATAGCTATGTTTTTGTATGAAATACACTTAATGTTAAAAACAACGTACACCTCCTAAAATATGATCGTTTTGACAGATGCCCGCCATGATACATACTCTATAACAATTATTATAGCCATAATGTTTGCATGGTTATATTGGTTATTTACATGTAAACATAAAAGTCTGTAAAAGTATTTTAAAACATGGTAGGCCAACATTGTTGTTTTTTCCTGGAATGCTAGTTATTAGTCTACCCCAAAACTAGCTGAACAAAAACACTGTATCTGTCTGATATCAATAGTTCGACAAAGCAACATTTCACAAAAGGTAACGTAACAATTACCCCGACACCCCTCCCCCTCCCATCCCATTACCGTTTCGTCACATGCACCCATGGGTAGACATACTTTATGGATGGCCCCTAATACCTTGGACCAATTAAAGAAAAATGCCCATTACGGTACCCGACGCTGTGGTATACAAACATCATGATTAGGCTATATTATTGCATAACAGGACTCGAAACACAATTTTTTGTTTGCTTAGCCTATTCGTACGAGCCGGAATGATTGCACTGGGGTTCGCGTTTGCCGTTCTTGCGTCCTAAATTCTACCTTCCTGCGATTATCGATTGCGATAGAAGTTAAACTGTTCAATTAACACATTTATACATATATCTATACATTTCGTATATGCATTTTACATTTAGTAACACACAGAAAATCACTGCATGTGAGAAAACAATTACCTGCTGGAGCCGATCGTAAAAGCACTAACTGTGCGCTTAGTTAGTGTTGTTGTATTAGACGTTTACGTGAGTTCTGCGGTTTACTTCAAATTTGAGGTGGCGTACAGATTTGGCGTACGGTCGCGGCGCTTATTTGCGTTAGGTAATGGTCTCGATTGTTGCGTTGCCATTTGTGAAAAGTTGCTTTGTCGAACTATTGATGTCAGACAGATATAGTGTTTTGTTAAGCCAGTTTTGGGGTAGACTAATATAACATTCCAGCCAAAAACCCACAATGTTGGCCTACCACGTTTTACAATACTTTTACATACTTTTATGTTTACATGTAAATAACCAATCAACACAACCATGCAAATATTAGGCCTAGAATAATTGTTATAGAGTATGAATCAAAGCGGCATTTGGCAAAACGATCATATTTTAGGAGGTGTACACGTCAGCGTTAGTATAAGCGAGAAAGGGGTGGAAGGTATCAAAAATGTCCACAAATAGCGAAACATATGTTATGGATGGCCGCTTAACTGTATCCTAGGGTATGAGGGTAAGTTTCTTAAACCAGTTAAATACAATCGATTCTCGTAGTTGTAGCATTACAAATCGAGTTGAAATTTCACCATATGATGAAGTTTCAACTCGATTTATAATATTAAAAATTTGTTCAATTTATGGAACGAATCTTTACAACAGAATAAACGTGTTTACAACAAAACGCCACAGCTGACACTGATTGACAGATGGTCAGCGCACTGTGCTCAATTTGTTTAATGAATTTTTTTTTTCTCAATCAACTGTCTGCCTCTAGTCCAGTCGGCAACGTAAGTAGGCCATAAATCTACATAAACGTCAAATACAATGCTTAGGTTTCTGTTTAAAGATATTTATTTTCGTAGTTGCACAAAAACGTTCCATGCCAACATTGCAACATAGACAAAGTAGACATAATGCAACCAACGACTCGACTACGTTAAAAAATAAATAAGTTTAGGTTAATATACATAGTAGGCCCATATAACTATCTGCGTGGGCTTAATAAACATTAGATAGACACGACATTGTGTTACAATATGGTATATAGGTGCGCTTAGCCATGCATAAACCTAAGCTAAGCATGTGGAGTCCAATAAACAAATGTGTATTTCACTGTTATTGCGCCTCATTGCATCGCTGCAGATGAAAACAAGCAAGTCGTAGGTCGTTTTAAAAGTCGTCAAACATGCATACAAGTAATTTTCATTTCAACTTTCTTTATAAGCCTGTGTACCTAAAATATGTAGCTATTACTCTCTATATTGAATTACCAAATCGATTTATGTACGAAATAAGTCGGCGTTTGTACTTACGCGAAATATCCATGTTTGGCGTCCATACGCAATGTCGAACTGCATATCTCGCGTAAACCTCTGATTGGATCGCAAAAGCTGTGACGTAGAAGTGAATTAACGTTGCGGTTGGCGTATGTTTTAGGCGTCAGGTTTGTGCTTATTGCGTTAACTAATGGTGTCTACGACGGGGTGGGTGCGTGTGCGTGTGCGTGTGCGTGTGCGTGTGCGTGTGCGTGTTATTGAGTGTTTGGGCCGCAAGATATGCGATTAGCTTAAGTAATATTGCCAATAAGCTATCGTGTTTTTCCTGTTAAAAGCTGGCCTTAAACAGATTGTCTTATGCAAATATAGAACGCACAGCTAATTAGGCCGTCGACGTTTTTAGACTTTAATATCAGCGAAAATGCGGCGTTTGTTCATGGTATGAATGATGACGCAGGAAACGGATGGTTTCTCAGAAGACCTTCACTGACTAACGCATAATACCGCTCTAGGAAGAGCTAAGACGTCAGGTTAAATATGTTCTCATACCCTAACTTACTTGGATCTGAAACTGTTTAACCAATTGGTTCTGACGCCGCTCTAATGTCAAGTTCCCAGGGAATTTGGTCCTCTAGAAGTCGATGTTTTATATTGTGTGCTTCTGGATATCATAATGTCTATGCTTGTTTTGATGTCGCCGTTCCTAATGTTCCAATGTGCTGTAATAGCCAAGGTCTCTGGATAATTATCTGAATTCCTGCAAAGACTTCGTTTTAGAGACGTTAAGATGCAGAACGTTGGCACTGCACCAATTAGAGAAATGTACCACTGAAGACAGATAAGCTTGGTATGAGACTGAATCACTCTAAAGAGCGAGTGTGGCTGCATCGTCAGAAAAACACAGAAACAAAGTAGATGGATCAACACTCCGACAATCGTTAGTATACAAAGTGTACAAAAATGGACTGAGAACACAGCCCTGAGGCGCATCTGAGTTACTAACCAGCACTGGTGATTTTATGTCACCCACTCGAACACACTGTGTGCGATTGCTCAGGAAATTGAAAACTCAGTGGACAAGCGCAGCAGGAACTTCCAGTTTCTGTAATTTATCAATCATGACATGTCTCTGTATTGTATTAAATGCTGAACTGAAATCAATGAATAAGATTCTAGCATAGTTACCAGCTGTCTCCAAGTACTCTAACAGTTTTTTGAAGAAGGCAAGCTACTGTATCGTCAGTACCTCTTCTGAAACGGTAACGAACTGGTATGGGTCAAGTTGCGATTGAACGTGATGAGGAAGATGGGACAGAATCAATCTTTTAAAACATTTCACAGGTCTGAAAAGGTTTGACTCTGATGGAGATTACATTTTGGGGACAGGTACCGCTGCAGACGTTTTCCAGAAGGTACGAATGACACTTGTGTCCAGAGACTGTTGAAACAGGGGCTGCGGGACCTAGCTCACCTGCACAATCTTTAAGTTAGCAGCTGGGCCAGAGGATTTGTTGGACTTTGACTTTTTAAGTAGATTTGTGACGTCAACATCAACATTTGATGACGCAGGAAACGGGTGGTTTCTCAGAAGACCTTCACTGACTACGGGTAATACCGCTTTGTAAAGAGCGAAGATGTCAGGATAAATATAATTTAATTCCCTTAATTATTTGGATTTGAGACGGTTTAACCAATTGGTTCTGATGCCGCTCTAATGTCAAGTTCCCGGGGTATTTGGTTATCTAGAAGTCTATGTTTTGTATTGTGTATGTGTCGTTGTGTGCTTCTTGATATTATAATGTTTATGCTTGTTCTGATGTCGCGGTTCCCAATGTTCCAATGTGCAATGATAGTCAGGGTATCTGGAAACATATCTTAATTCTTGCAAAGACTGATATATATATATATATCTATATATATATATCTATATAGGTCTATGTGCGTGTGTGCGTGTGCGCGTGCGCGTGCGCGCGTGTGCGCGTGTGTGCGTGTGTACGTACACCCACTGATATATATGATATCTATATATCTATATGTAATAAATAATAATAAATTATATGTATAGGTCATATATATATATATATATAATTAAATAGGTCCTATATATATATATATAGATCCTATATATATATATATCAGAGTGTGTACGCACACACGCACACACGGACACGCGCACACGCGAACACGCGCCACGCACACACGCGCACACACGCGCACACACGCACGCTCGCATGCACGCACACACGCATGCTCGCATGCACGCACACACAACACACAACACACACACACACACACAACCCCATAGAATATTCCTGCAACATCCTCCTCCACGATTCTAATCTTTCCGAACCAGCTTTCCCATCAACGGATTGGAAGACCCACATACTTTTCGTTAACCATTCTGGCCATAAACACTATAACAATCTAGCATATTAGTTGTGTAGTCTTAAACAAATAATGAAATAAACGTTTCGGCATGCGATATATATCTTCATTATACCCATAGAAACTGGGCATTTCACACACGATATCGACATCGAGGTACACATATAATAGTGTATACATATGTTGAAGAACACCAGTGAAAGCAAAAATACGTAGCCCGACTCGTGTTTGGCGTGATATAGCAATCCAGTACATGCAATTGTTCGTATAACGTCATGGCTGGTCTTCGTTTGCAGGAATCTGCAGAAGAGGCTCTGACGAGGAACGGCTGCTAAGTCATCTGTTCAGCACCTACAACCCCGTCGCCAGACCTGTGCTCAATTCTAGCTACTCTGTCCCGGTCAATATCCAGTTCTCCCTGATGAACATACAAGAACTGGTGAGTGCAACGAACGAGATATGTTGACAGGCGTTCTGGCCAGTGTCACTGTCTGTGGCAGGCGAAATATATGGTTCGATGACTGGCCTTGGATTACTAATCTGGACCTCAAATCAAAGTCTCATATATGGCATTATTTATAGTAATGATGGGGATATCGTGGAGAGATGGAGATATATTTGTAGCGATGTATACATAAATCTACACGAACACGAGCAATCACGTACGTATGCACGCACATATACACTCATCAACGCACACACGCACACGCACACGCTCACGCACACGCACACACGCACACACGCACACACGCACACACGCGCACACGCGCACACGCGCACACGCGCACACGCGCACGCACGCGCATGCACGCGCACGCACGCGCACACGCACACGCACACGCACACACACGCACGCACACGCACGCACACGCACACACACGCACACACACGCACACACACGCGCACACACACGCGCACACACACGCACACACACGCACACACGCACACACACGCACACACACACGCACACACACACGCACACACACACACACATATACACACATACACATACACCGGTAAGAATAATCGCATTATTTATACAGTAATTGACAGTGTTACAACCAGTTTCAGAACGACGGTAATATGTGTTCGCGTGAATGAAAATTCTTAAACATGAAAATTGTTATAACAAATATAGGCCTGATATTTTCTCTTGCATTTACATCAAAATCGATCACTATGCATTTTGCATCTCACCTGTATCACCAATCACAGATTGGAAAACCATTTCAAAACTCCCTTGCATTGCTGCAGTAGACCAGAACCGCGTCCCGTCTTAACGCATTTCATCGCACATATGCTCTAGTGTTTGTTCGGGAAAACTAGTCGTTGCCGATAGTGTACAAAGCTTTAAAATAGGCGCTAAATCGACGTCGGAACCGAAACAATAAATCCAATAAGAAACGACTGGTGTTAATAATTAATCGGGCGGTGATCGTCCGTCGTCCGGTCAAGTATGTCACCTCTGTCTGCGGTGGTCATTGCCTCAGGCCATCCATCCTCGTGAGCCGGGGCTGCAGACTTCATTAGCAGCCCTGGCATGCCGACCTGTTGAAACGTGGATTTAGCGGTCTGTGCGTTAACCAGTCATAATTATTGCGAATACCTCTCAGATTTAGGCGTTTTGGTATTAAAGCAATAAGAAAGCTTGTATGGATGGTTGGACGGGTATTTATGAAGATTTACTAGAATTACTCCTTCCTGTTGTGCACGAGCCTGCTTCCTACTGTCAAGACGGACGAAGGCAGCGAACGTCAGTCCATTGTGTGGGATAATATTAGAATATACTATATTTACATACCAAGGAAGAGTAGTACTTGGGGCTGGACGAGCGTCACCCGAATAGCAATTTTATCGTATTAGCGGGACTAACTTCCTATACTTTGTCGTATGTGGCAATCATTTTGGGAATTTCTGAGAACATCTTAATTGCGAGGTGGCTGTTTCACCAAGGTGACAGTAAAACGAGGTTCGAATGCACTATCCGTAGTACAAGGGACGAGGCACGAGTTCAGTGGCAACTTCTCCGCATATCGTGTATGATTGCAATCATCTCCGGCATCAGGCTGTGGAACTTTGATAATACAATCAAGCTAACCAGAATGAACACTCTCTAATATCTTCTGAGCTTCCTTGTCGTTGAAACAAATAAAATATGCTGATAGCCCAGACACAAAGACCCAGACCTATTTTGTTCAGTCCCATCCGGCTGCTCAGAGTTAATGACTTTCCCTGTACGCTAGCACCTCCAGCCAAGCTGTTGACCGACTTGCCCCTGAGGACTGGTGACTTCTGACAGATATTCCAAACGTGACATGCTTCCCGGCACGGACAAACTGGAGGCCAACCTACGCACACACATACTAACAATAATGTTATTACGTTGTCTGCCACACAGATGGTCGCTACGCCCCCGTGTTCCTGTTATACAAAGTGCAAAGTACAGCCCAAAACAGCTTACAGAAGAAAGAATATGTTAACGTAGCTACTAACTTAATGCCTTTACTAACACAAGCCTTGCCGAAACCGAGAATATATATCAATTACAAGTTCAAAATCACAATCAATCGTTACCATCTTTTGGTCAACATAACAGAAAAGAAAAGAAGGTGGAACAAGAACAAAACGAACAAGAAGTTTATTTTGATCCCAAAATATAACAAATATTCATACAATAAACATATCAGGTATATACATTTACACAAATAAAATATATATGCATACATAATAATGTGTGTATGTACCACTTTTGAAAACGGTATTGTAATTACTTAACAGAAAATCACCTTTAATTTTATGATAGATAGGGGATCAGTGGCTCCGATTAAGACATATTGTCGCTATCATAGGAGCCACCGCAGTTGGATCTAGTTTGGGCATGTGCTTAGAAAGAAATAATACATTTACTGTCTGGAGAACCTAATATGGATGTCATAAAGGAAGAGGAAAGCGAGTCGTCCAAAGACAACCTGCATAGCGATAGCGATTAGCAGTATACTTTAAGAAGGACAAAGATTGAGATGGAAAAACGTATACTGACACTAAACTGGTGGCCAGATTTGGAACAAGGTGGATAAGGAGCAATGAAGCTAGCCATCCAAAGAGGAGATGTATAAGATATAGTATTATACGCAGCGTTGCCATTACGCAGACAGGATCACAAAAGTCAAGCTAAACGTAAATCGGTGGTGTGCTCTATAGAAAGAACTTGTCTTGCCGTATGGCCTGTAGAACGAACAGAACATCTCCAGGTTGCGTATGCAAGAATAGAACAGAGCAAACACGGATAGTAAAGCTAGTAGTTGCAGCTTATCATTGAATGTATTTGAACTTGATGACATATATATATATATATATATACATACATAATATAATTCATATATAATTCATATATTATAATATATATATATATATAATATATATAATTTAAATATTATATATATATATATATGTATATATATATAATATATATATATATAATATATATTATATATATATATATATATATATATATATATATATATATGTATGTATATATATAATATATAAATTATATATATATATATATATATTATATATATATACATATATATATATATAATATATAAATTATATGTATATATTATATATATATACATACATATATATAATATATATATTATATATGTATATATTATATATATATACATATATATATATAATATCTAAATTATATATATTATATATATATTATATAATATATGAATTATATATATATATATTATATATATATATATATATATATAGACACACACACACACACACACACACACACACACACACACACACACACACACACACACACACACACACACACACACACACACACACACACACACACACACACACACACACACACACACACACACACACACACACACACACACACACACACACACACACACACACACACACACACACACACACACACACACACACACACACACACACACACACACACACACACACACACATATACATACATGACGTCTCTTCTGCCATCGAGACGTACTTTAACCGCGAATCCAGCCCACATGACACTAATAATTATTAGTCTGCCGGCCTTACGGGATACGAAAAAAATACCCACACTGGGGGTGACATTCTCCCAGGTCTTCGACCCCGTCGGACACGACAAAGGTCAAACCGATTGCCATTTACTGTGACGCATTTAATTTTGTTGATGTTTGCCGCGAGCGTTGCCGACATTCGTCGTGAAACAAACTGACCCGGAGGACTCGTTAATCACGCTGCGAAATCAAGCCTGGCCGTCGGCAGTTTAAGTGCTACAAACTGCCTGCACGTCTGAAGATCGCAACGGGGCAACTGTAGACATGTTGAATGAAATGGACATACATCTTTGTATTGATCAGTGCGTCCCAGGGTAGGTCTCAATGGGTGTTCTCGTGCCTCATGGTAAGCCCGTAGGTGCGTCGATAGCGATTAATCTTTGTTGATTGCTGAGAGAAAATGACGCAGTTCCCGTAGTGTGCCCATACAATCACGAAACCGGCTTAACGAAATTCTTAAAGCTAGGGCCTGACTAATGCGATGTTTTGCTTCAGGCTATAGTTCATGAAAACGTCTTCTGTGAGCACAGTTAATGATGTGATCTTGGCTGGCAATTGAACTGTACTAAAACACTATTGTAACTCACTCAGCGTTCTTCGTGCGTTCCTGCAGGAGACATGTAAGATTTCAATAAGAGAGCGCCACTTATTACTGTATGTAACCTGCTTGCTAATGGTAGGCGCCATATCCCATGCCAAATTGCCTGCTTTCATATATTACGTCACTGTCCTTTTTGGCGTTCCTTCAGGGCAGTGGGAGGCCGTCTCCTTTTCCCACCAGCTGTCCAGCGATTCCACCTCCTATCCTGCCGTTTCAAAACTTGGCCAGTTTAGTTCATACCACTTTGCCTGTCTTTTGGAAGATCTACTACAAAACCGTTGGTAAATCATGCATATGATGCAGACGTAGCCTATTTTGCCAACATCTAAGAGCAAGCATGAAAAAGAGAGGTAAATAGAATTGTCGTCTAGCGGCGGAAACATATATACACGATGCCGAAAAGCAGTGGCTGTTTGATGAAGTTCGACTGCACCAGAGATAGCGTGACAGAACTATGTACTGACGCTCGAAGAGAGGATTCCAAACGCATCAACGATACCACGGATGCGCTTTGAAATGCGGTCGTTCTGTGCATAACAAATGGTCACATCAAACGAATCGCCATGTAATGATGAGAGGACACGCGATGCGGGTTGCCTAACAGCAAACAAGAATAAAAACGCATCTTTCACCATTTATGATAGATCCCTGGAACTATTTATCAAGAGTTGTAGTGGACGATCCAGCCTCGCAGCAGTCCCGGATGCGACAGAATCCATTGTTGCCTCGACCAGCTCAAAGTATATCGACGTTTTGAGGCAGGCCTACATAGGCACCTTTGCATATTTACAATGAAGAACATTCTAATTCAGATTTTGTACCGCAAAATTGATTAGGTTATCGTTTTGGATATAATTGAACATGAATGTTCAGTTATACAGATGATGTCATTTTCAGCACGATTAGATCAGTTGAATGTTATCTTATTAAACCTTGCAACATGTACTTATTTTAACCAATCCTGCAATCATGTTATGTATCTCAACATGTTACTTTATATATACGAAAGTGGTGAGGTGAATTATTTGATGTCATGTGACATTATACTACCAACATTACGATGTCAGCATTCAGTCAGACAATTAGTTGCACTGTGTATGTCAACAAAGTGAATAAATGGTTACACAAGTTGTACATTGTCATATTCATTAACACCAGTATTTGTTTACCTACAATACATGATACATATTAAGAAATGTACTGAAATATTGTTAAAATAATCGTTTTATTTGCAAAACGTTTGGCATAATTTGAGGTAACATTTTAACAATATCTCGTCTGAAATACAGTGTTGCCTGTCATAATAATAATACAACAAAACGGTTCTCCGTGTTCTTCATTTCCAGTGAACCACATTCCGAAACGTTATATGTTAGCTACGCCCTTTGGGAATCGTCGTCTGTACTTAGCGCAATGCATAAAAGCAATTCAATCGATGGAGACAATGCTTCATTTCAAGACGTGTACAGCTACGAGGAATGGTATCGGTAGATGTCTACCTAATTAATGTGCACATAAAACGATATATGCGCCCCGTTTCACGATAGCCACCCCAAATCCTTCTGAGACTTCTGAAGAAACATACGCAGATCGGACGTTTTATTAAACGAAATCACACACGTAAGGCACGACCTAAGCTTTTAGTGGGACTCATCGTTAATGTGGCAACAGTTTAAATTTCCCGAGCTTTGACCTACAGTGGAACAGATGATTGATCCGATTGAAGATATTGCAACCCTTCAGGTTAATTTAGACGGGCGCACAAGGACGCGAAAAGTGCTAAGAAAAAATTTCGTAGGCATTTTTTTTACAAGCAGCCAACCATTTTAGATGTTCTCTATATACGTTATTGATTATGGTATGAGATGTTGAATTTTCTAAATTAAGATTTTTAGGTCAGCAAACGGGTGTTTATATAATTTGACATAAATATGACCAAAACCGTATTATGGCTCTACAGGACATAATAACGTTGTTATATGTTTCCAAATCAGCTTAAAATTTCTCTACATAGGCCACACATTACATAATTGGAGTTACTGCCGGTCTAATTGGGGGTTTTAATTAGATGTGGACCATTTTTGTCCCGAAAAATGCAAAATTTGACCAAAATGTAATTAAGCAACTATATTAATTATTATTTTTCAGACTGTACTCAGTACAAATTTCTAACCACTTTACATTTTTTCCACATGTATCAGCGGTTATCGTACATGGCGTTTGCTAGATATAGTTTAGATTTTTTGGTTAATTATGCGTCATTTTTTGTTTAACATAAATTTTTCACACAAAATTAGTCTAACAGCTATTTTGTCTTGGCATTGGTTATGTACACAGGTCACACAGTAGGCGGTCAGGTTTTGGATGTTTTGATAAAGATGGGTTATTTACCAAATGACCACAATTGTGGTTATATTAGTAATTATCCATTACATTTCAGGGTGCAATCGGTGTGGTGCAACCTGCCAATCATATCATATTGTTGGCCACATGTTTCAATGTTTACGATGCGGGAACCAAAATTGCCTCAGCTGAGGGGTGCATACGCACCCATTGCACCCTCTCTTAGCATACGGGCCTGCATTGGGCTACTCCGACTGCAGCTGCAGGAGACAGTACTGCAGTTGAACTCGAATCCCCAAGTTACAAGCTCACTAAAATAGCTGGAATTACAAGAAATATTTACCAAACATCCGCCCATCCCCTGTATATGATGGTGCAACTGTTTGCTTAGTTGTATCTGCCTCAGCCCAGCGTTCTGGATAACTGGACCTCAAGTTTCACATCTTTCAAAAAGTTCTTACGCCGTAGATTTCTTCCTTCCCCCAAAATCAAATCAGCTTAGTTTGTTTAGATACGATGTCTGCATTACTGATGGCGTCTCGTTTTGATTCACCAAAATTACATTACATCATCTTTTGGTACGTCCTGGGCTATTTATTAACGATATAATTTAGTAAACGTGCGCACTTCGTGAGCGCCGCGTTTCGTGAGCGCCGCGTTTTTCGATAACATTTCAGGGAAAGTAGACGGTCAGTGGATCAGCGTGTGGTAACACTACTATAGCCACACTTTTGCTTGGAAATGTGGACGAGCTAAGTGTAATACCAATGCACATTTGGTTAGTGGTAGCTCTTCCAGCTCCTGGTGCTCCGTTCAAACATCATCGTATCCGACTTGATTGACACCGCCACGTGGATATGGACAACAACACACAACCTGCAGATGAACTCCTCTGTGTGATTTTGTGCCCATTATGAGCCTGTTTGCGGAATATCAAATTTGACACAGAAGAAAATTGGGCAACCTGTTTTCTGTACCTGCCATTTCGTTTTGTATGTTTGGTCTAATATGGGACATAAGAAATTGCAACATTTAATCAACATATTATTAAGTAAGAATTTTAAACCTCATATGACAGGATGTAATCAGTGTTGTAACCTGCCAACCATATGACAGGATGTAATCAGTGTTGTAACCTGCCAACCATATGACAGGATGTAATCAGTGTTGTAACCTGCCAACCACATGACAGGATGTAATCAGTGTTGTAACCTGCCAACCATATGACAGGATGTAATCAGTGTTGTAGCCTGCCAACCATGTTAGATTGTTTTAGTGTGCATTAATGGTTATAATACAATGCGTTCACAAGATAACTATTGGATTATGATGTCTTTGAAGAAATCATTGACTGAAAGAACACATTCCACTGTTATAGTCAGTAGACAGGTGACAACAACCAGGATCAGTTCCTCAACTACCTGATGATGCTCGTATTATTGGCAGACCAAAAGCGTTCCAACACAAAACGATAATATTCTAAGCTTCACACATTGCACCATGCCAAACTGGTACTTGACTATCCCCTGTATTCCACTCTAACAACAAACTATATGTAGAAGACTGGTTTGCAGAGAGTTAAGCATGGGTGCTATCCCATATTTCTAATGATGCAAGTTAAAATTAACGTATCATCTTGGTCCAGTTTCATTTAAACTACCAACATCATTGATCGTCCTGTCACAACGCTTGGTATGCTTCCAGTTCTCCAGGCACCAACTCGTGACAATGATGCAATGACTCCCATAATAAACCCCTTTGTTAACATTGTGTATCTAGCGGTGTTACTATGGGAGGACGTTGTATTTGGCACCTACATCAAACAGTCAGTTAAAGAAACAGTCAAAGAGAAATTAATTGCTAAGTACAGGCAAATACGTAAGTTCATTCAACCAGGTGCTGTCCCGTTGCCTAAATTGTGGAGTCCTGTCATGTCCCTAGATAAAAACAAGTCTTACCTGGCTCACTTTCTCATCCATTACAAGACGGAGCACGGAAAGCACCTGGCCGAAGTGAACTCGTCGTGGGTGGGGGATTTCGAGACAATAAAAGCGCAAAGTCAGCTATTAATGTTGTGCATTTAAGTAAGGAAGCAGACACGCGTCTCATATTACATGCATGTGATGCAGTGACAAGCACATTCAACAATATAGTGGTCGTATGCATAGACACATGCGTTTTCCTCTTGCGGCTTCTCTTTATTTGCGCCAACAATAATGTGAAGTTTAGATGGTGAGTGGTGCAGCTCAGCAAAAATGTTATTTGTTTGTCAGATTACCTCCAAACATTTGCAACTAGCAACGGACAGCATTCTTGGGTTCCACTCATTAAATTGATAGGTTGCGACTCCACAACATGATTTTCCGGATTCAGTAAGACGAACTATTGGGTTGTTTTTGGTAATGTTGGAAGATATGGCACTACTTTGAGCACATATAAGTTATCATATGCAGGTGGTGTGGTGTCCCATATCCGTTTGGAGGTGAACGCATATTGTGAACGCATTAAGCTATAAGC
>OZ023208.1:21672859-21691342 GCA_963995525.1 Escarpia spicata
TTCTAAGCCACCCAATGAACGTGGTTGGAATAATTATGTTACGTGATATCCAGAAATATCACATAAATTGAGTTGTTGGTGTTCTGAGTTACGATACATTAGCTGTGGTTTCAATTGTGTATCTCCGTCATGTGCTCTGCTCATACGCACACACTCCCAATTATCCAAAGTGACGTGATGTGCGTGCGTGCGTGCGTGCGTGCATTTGTCTGTCTGTGTCTGTATCTCTGTTTGTATTGTTTATTGATTGTATGTTTGTTTGTTTGTTTATTTGTCTGTCTGTATGTGTATATATTTGTGTACATATCGGTATGCTTATATCTTTATCTGTCCGTCCGTCCGTCCGTCCGTCCGTCCGTCCGTCCGTCCGTCCGTCTGTCTGTCTGTCTGTCTGCCTGTCTGTCTGTCTGTCTGCATGTCTGTCTGCCTGCCTATCTGTCTGTCTGTCTGACTGTCTGTCTGTCTCTCTTGTGTATCTTATTTTTCTTTGACTGTATATATGTATCTATGTCTGACTGTCCGTCACTCTGTCTCTCTGTCTCTCTGTCTCTCTGTCTCTCTCTGTCTCTCTCTGTCTCTCTCTCTCTCTCTCTGTCTCTCTCTGTCTCTCTCTGTCTCTCTGTCTCACTGTCTCACTGTCTCTCTGTCTCTCTGTCTCTCTGTCTCTCTTGTCTCTCTGTATCTACGTATCTCTGCCTGTCTGACTGTCTGTTTGCCTGTCTGTCTGTCTGTCTGTCTGTCTGTCTGTCTGTCTGTCAGTCTTTATGTCTGTATGTCTGTCTGTCTGTCTGTGAAGACGTAAGAAACGATGGATTGGTGGCTGTTTCACATAATATCAAGATAATATCTATATGCTGGCCTCGATACGTTAAACAGCACAATTACTTGTTCTGGGTATTCGTACGAATTATATCAGGCCAAAACGTATATATATATAGGGTTTGCTACAAATAATCGAAAAATTTATGTTTTTGTTGTGATATAGTGGGACGGCATAACCAACATATCCAGATTAATTGTGCATTTTGTGATAAAAGCAACACATTTGGCACACATGTAGACTCTTAGATTACGAACAGATTTTGATATTGTAGATAATGTAGCAACCATTTTTTTTCAAATGGCCGCCAGCGGTCACTTATTTTATATACCTGTTCTACTCGGGAGGACAGCAGGTTGACAGTGGAGGTTAATTCACTTATAAAAGTCCAAGAATGGCTATGTAAGAGCAAATTATTTGATTTTTACCAAAACAAATAAGTCAACTTAGATTAATTTGTTTAATTAGGCATATGATGCGATTGGGTTCTGAATGGAAGTCAATGATGAATGAACAATAATTCCACTTGGCACCTATTACGATTACTAGTACAACGACTACTATTACCACTGCTATCACTACTGCTGGTAGTGGTGGCAATAGTAGTAGTAATGAAGTAGTCGCTGCTGAAGGAGAGGATAGAAGCATTGTCATCTTTGGAGGATCTCTGGATACAAGCTCCAAGACCATCGGCCAGATGCCACACTACTGCACTGATGTGCATCCTGTCACCAACAATATCAAATAGTCACCTGACCCAGCTGCTACCATGACTTCAATAAGCTGACTGATGAAAAGTATTTGTGGATAGATCAGGCGAAGCAGGTCCTGGAAAACAAAACTGGGATCGAGGATTACATATTTTGGGCCGCATTTCATGCAAGCCGCCAACCACCAGAAACCTGAATCATCGGCCCCCCGCCCTACTTTCGCTGTTCCTGGACAGTGCTCACAGAGTGGCCGTGATCCGGCACTCAATGGATGTCTTGGAGAATGTCGTGGCACAGCAGAATCCTAGGCAGATAGCAGTGGTCATTTAAGATCAGCCACTTTTGACCTTGGCCAGTCAAATTCAGGCCGGAGAGCAACGGCGAAGACAATTTGGTGGTAATATTTGGTGGCGTCCACATCGAGATTGCAACCCTGGAGACGCTGGAGGACTATTTGTAGGGGAGTGGCCAAACATTGGTGCAAACCGAGATAACGATTCCAGGTCAACCGACACCTTTGTGCGAGTATCCCACATCGCCCACACACGGAGAGCTCACCAAATCACTACGGCATGACTGTACATCCTGCAACACAGTGCCTATGACAGCTACTGTCTAAAAAAAGCTGATGACGCAGGAAATCTGCTCGAGTTTGAAGACTGGTGTCGCCAAAGAGAAGACACCCCGCTGTTTAAGTATTGGGCAATCGTGCTGGAACTTGAGGTGTCAGTACTGGTCTACGTGCATTCTTTGCGGCAGGTATCATTCCCGATGTGCCTTGGTCGCCCTGACATAATTGGCCCCTGCTTCTATGCCTCAGATCATTCTAACTATGCCATATGGATCCCTGTTTACCTGAAGTACCTAAACAAATCACCTGGGTGTGATTACTTTCTGGTGGAGGAAGCCAACATGCTTGAAATACGTCTCTGATGTCCATTCTGAGGCTCCTGCCACCACCAGTGTGATCCTTGATGGAAATATCATCATTCAGATGCTGAAGCCAGCTGCATTCAAGAACGTTGATGAGTATGCCAGAAAGATCTTCATTCCATACCTGTTCACAAAGCTTCAAACTGAGCCACGCGTGGACTTGGTGTGGGACAGCTACAATACAAATTCACTGAAGGACAGTGCAAGAGAAAAGCAGGGAAAATGAGTGCGAAGATGTGTGGTGGCTTCAGCAGCCATATCAGGAAACGGACAGAATTTCCTCAGAGTGGAGGAAACAACAATACAGAGCACATTCCTGTCAGCTCTCCTCAAGTGGGTTGACATGGAAGACAAACAGCTTGTTATCACTGATGGAGGTGTAATCGTCAGCAAGCCACCTCTGGCCTCGCCCGCCCCATGCAGCCACACAGAAGCTGACAGTCGCATGATGCTGCATACAATCCAAGCAGCTTAGCATGACCACCACGAGATAATGATTCGAGGTGTCGACACCGTGGTATTGCCCGTGTCAGTGACTCAGAGGTTTCAACCTGATGACGACCCTAGGTTAACATTTCGGAACTGGTAAGTGTTTCAGGTTCCTAACAACCCACAAACTAACAGCTGACCTGAGACCGGAGAAGGCATGGGCTTTACCAATGTCACACGTTTGACTGGATGTGACACTGCGTACAGTTAAGAAGACTGTCTGGGCAATCTGAATCGTGCTACCAGAACTCATAAACATACTGCTGAAACTATCCTCTACACCAAGTGGCATACCAGAAGATACTTGCATAAGAAGAGGTTCGTTATCCTATTATCCTGTTGTATGACAGAACCAGCATATGCACGGACACTTTTCGCAAAGAAGAACGATGTGCAACTGATCCCGCCAATCAAACTAGCCATGGAGGAGCATGTGGAGAGGGCCTACCACGGAGGCCAAGTGTGAGGCCAACACTGCTACCGACACCAGAGCTACATCCACCAACCAGCTTCTGCTGGGCCAAGAATGAGAACGGCATGTACCAGCGGCATTGGGCAAGACTACCTAAGGCAGC
The DNA here is from genome assembly GCA_963995525.1 of Escarpia spicata. NCBI lineage: Eukaryota > Metazoa > Annelida > Polychaeta > Sabellida > Siboglinidae > Escarpia > Escarpia spicata. Next base: position 21,676,387 of record OZ023208.1, read on the forward strand.
CAACACTTGCTATGAGATACTCTCATCGAAGTTTAAGAAGGGTTGTGTGAAGCGTAGCTAGTGCAAAAAGGCTGCACTTGAATACAAAGCTCTATGTGTATGTGTCTGCATACGTGCGTGCGTGCGTGCGTGCGTGCGTGCGTGCGTGCGTGCGTGCGTGCGTGCGTGCGTGCGTGCAGATGCATGCATGCAGGTGTGTGAAGGAAGCGCACACAAAATGTTATTCATGACCATTGAACCTGGTGACACAGGAGCAGAAGAGAACAGTATATGACATTTGATATGAACTGTTCCATTCGCAATACAAATTTTCAACATGTATTAGTGTCAAATATATACGTTTGTTAAATAGCCTTTTCAATTTGAACCGAGCTCTTGAATAATTTGTAGTTTTTGTGACTTTAGTTTTAAATATGTCTATGTTTGTTAAATAGCCCTTTCAATTTAAACTGTGTTCTTGACTAATTTGTAGTTTTTGTGACTCTAGTTTTCAAACGTATTCGTTTTACATGGTCATAATAGTATAAGGCTAAATAAAGTCGGTGTTCAGCTATACAACGGTCTGGCTTGCCATTTCAAAAAGCATAAAATATATCAATATAAATGAGACTCATTAAAACAGTGCTTCTTTTTTACGCCATTAACTAGTAAAAGGGCACCATAATCCTTGCTAATCATGTTATACAATGTGGTAAAAACGTATAATGTCAACTATCCCAACTAGAAGTCAGTTAGTTCCTCTGGAGATGGCAGTTCTGAACACATATTAATTCCGATTCAATTGTCTGAACGTCGTTTTGTAATGTTTCAATTATATTACAACGACTACTGCTACTACTACAGTTGTTACTACTATTAATACTACTACTACCACCACCACCACCACCACTACTATCAGTAGTAGTACCAGTATATTCCAAGCCAGTTATTGATCATTCATCATTGACTTCCATTTGGAAGAAGACACATTAGTCCAAGTTGACTTATTTGGTTTGGTAAAAATCATATAATTAGCTCTTCCATAACCACTCTTGGATTTTATAAGTGAAATTAACCTCCACTGTCAAACTGCTGTCTCTCCAGTAGAGAAGGTATGTAAAATAACAGTGACCGCTGGCGGCCATTTTGGAAAATGGCTGCTACAGCCGCCAGAGGCCAAATTTGTGGTGGCTCAATATACAAATCTGTTCATAATGTAAAAGTCTATAAAAATAAAAATTATGTGTGCCAAATGTGTTGCTTTTATCACAAAATGCACAATTGGTTTGCTATGCCGCCCCAGTAGTAGAGGTTGTAGTTGATTAGGTTATTTTTAAAACGCAACGAATGGAAACTCATTGATCAAATAGTTATATGTTCAATAATAGTGTGTCTTGAGCTTAAATTCTATTTAACGGTCAGAGCCATTTTAACTTTAACATAATAAACTCGAATATATATGTGCCTGAGAGCTTTGGTAACTGGCTGTGTGGCTGGCTGGCTGGATAGCTGGCTGGCTGGCTGGATAGCTGGCGGGCTGGCTGGTTGGCAGGCAGGCTGGATGGATGGATGGAAGGAAAGAGGGACATATGAATGGATGGATGATTGACCATATAATCCCCATATGTACGTTCGACGTGTTATTCCTACATCGTAAATGGCTTTCCACATACCTCTGTACGACACGCCGAATTGCTAATCCTACACAGATTGGTAAAGTGATCCTTTGACTTGGATTAGTATGGAAACGTTCACATTAAATCTCGAATTCTGCATATTGATCTTTTCGCTTGCTGCAGAAGACAACTGCGACTGCTAAAATAAAGACAGCACGGCACTCTTGCGGAACTGTCTGGGCTGCGAACAGCTGGATTGTCAACATTATAAGTTTTTAACTCTCAGCCAGTTAAAAAGCCGCACTTACATTTGTGTCACCGGACTATACTGACTTATGCGATGACTTGCACTGCAACCTGCTAAAGCCAGGAGCCATTCACTGGCGCTGACGTATATATACGGACCATCGTTTTGATGGTGATAAGCCGCCGATGGTGTAAGGCTATTCGAATCTCGCCTAGGCTTTTACCGTTACTAAAAGAGGTTTTATGCCTGAGAAGAATTCCATTACATTCATGGTCAATAGATGACTGTTATTTAGAATCTATATAGGCGAGATACGACAACAGACGTTTCACCTTGGCCTCTCTCTGGGACGTGTCATTTATATAAGCACAGCGAAACTTGTGGTGTCCAGTTTTTGGACGTCTCTTATGAGGAGTGGTTTTTATGTTGTCTACATAAAAAAAAAACAGTTGGATGTGTGCTAACCATATTGAACATTAACCGGAAAGATCATCTAACAAATGTAGAGCTATATAAGGATACGAACAACGTTTCGCACAAGATTCAAGAAAGAAGACTGACATTTGCTGGACATTGCTTCAGACGTAACGATGAAATGGCATCCAAGACCATCCTGTGGTTACCAGCACATGGAAGAACAAGTCAGGGCTGACCATTTACTGATCATTTACTGACATCAAAAGTAATGTGTAACTGGAACCCGGGGAAATAAGAACTTAGAATGGCTGGGGAAGAATTGTGGTAGTCAACAGTGAACTTATCTTGTATACGTTTCAAACATCACAAGTAATTATGTAGACATCTCACATTCATTCAAACAGATGTGGACGAAACGTCGGAAAAAAAATTTGTCGTGTATATGTAGATTTGTAATTCGATCTGACGCTTAGCAATTTCATGTATTTATTTCTTCAAATAAAAATATATTCGTAACACACACACACACACACACACACACACACACACACACACACACACACACACACACACACACACACACACACACACACACACACACACCTTATAGCATATCATTTCAACGAGTAGAAAGGAATGGTAGAAATTCTATATTGTTTTTCTGGAAATCACTTCACCATTCGCAGCCACGTACGGAAGTCCCACACATGGACGGATGCTGGAACTGCTGGGTGTGATACACATTATCTGCAGTCTAGGGTTTGACTAGTTTGATGGATTTACGTTGGCATCATATGGCATTCGGAAGTGTACATGTGCCCCATAGCTCTTTACATTGAATCGGATCTGCATAGTTGCAAGTTAGTAGGATGCATACATATCCATGCGTCAGCATTTGAAGTATTACGAACTTTCCTACATACTGGATAAGCACCTCTAAATAGTCGCGAGCGTTTACAGTTCGCACGTTTAGCCTTTTCAGCAAAACATTTTTCTTCACCAAAACATTTTATCATCCCGTTTCATTCTTGGTTTTAGTAGAGCAAGTGGGTAAGATTACATCTTAGCAGAACGTGTCCCTGGAAAACCGTAAATTTTAAAACATATTTCCCAGATACGATGTATTCCAAAGGTTTTTTGATTTGTAGCTTCCACTTATCAAATGACCGAGTGAGAAGGAAAATAGACGTCGTGACACAACCTACAATTAGTGGTAGATGTAGATGCCTATTTCAGTTGTCATAATGCTTGGCATCAAATGTTGAGAAATCGTTAAATCCATCACCTGTCGCTTGGTATTCTTTTTACACATTGTTGTAACTCAATCTGTGCGGATACTCGTGATGTCATTACAATCTCATAATTTCCTAAATTGCGCTGGACTTAGATAAATGTAACAATTATGTTTTAAAAATAAATTTTGGAAATAGTTATTTCAAATATTTGTATGCGTTTCAAATGAGCCCATCCAGTTTGCGAATGGTGCTTACTGTGAATCAGACTCACTGATGAACTGATGTGAAATTGTTGGTGGCAGGAATGGACAGACGAGCGACTGCGGTGGAAGCCAAACGTCTTCAGTGTCGCGGAGATAGCGCTTGAGGCGAAGCGACTTTGGGTGCCAGAGTTTGCAGTCATCAACGGGTAAGTAGGAAGTGAGATCGCCACAGTTCACTGACTTTTTCTGTATTATTAGTATTTTTCGATACAAAATACTATCCACAAGATTGGTAGACGTTTACTGAATGAAATACAGATCGTTAAGGGTATTACATGATCAGTATTTGAAAGTGCAATCTTCATTTTGTTCGCGACGACTACGTGATGTATCATAATCGGACCACCGAAACAGTTTTTCACTGGCATCAACACCATCTACATCTACATAATTATTACGATACTCCGGCGTATTTGACAATTACGTATCGGAGTGACCAAAAATATTAATAGAAAAAGAAGACAATAAACAATACATGTTGTAATGTTATTAATAAGGTGTTAAATTAAATACTAAACTGTATGAATAAGCTTAACATTAGGCCTAAAGATAGGAAAAAGAAAGGTTTTTTCAATTGAATGTGATATTTCCAATTAAGACTGAATGACAAAGCTACACCCAGTTGTGAGAAGTAGACTTAACTTCCGACGGATGTCCTTACGGAATGTAAGAAGCGGTAATTGGATGTTTGAATTAGAAACTGGCGTGACGTTGCATAGGCCCATAGATGGAACCGGTGGATTTCAGTGGCTCTTCCGAAAGACACGAGCATTGAGGTTAAAGGGTATTGCCAAGTTTTTAAACGGCAGGAGGTGGTTTCACTCCACAACGGTGGTTTGGTGCTCCAACACCGCACAACCGCTCCAGACATAAGGAATGCGTGTGTAAATGTGGCGAAACAAGAGAGTTTCTGCAAGCGCTCCAATCTCGACTCCCTTCCCGATCCGGACGAATCAATTGTCAAACAATAGAAACAAGCGAGTGACGCAATCGGGAACGGAAAGGGAGTCTAGATTGGGGCGCTTGCAAACAGTCTACAATTGTGCATTCGCACAGGTGTTTACCATGTGTTGTTTGTGTCCACTGGCAACTAACGTCACCGACACTCAACAGCTATTTCTCGAAATTCCGCACAATGTCTCAAGAAACACACTTCAGACATCGTTATGGAAAATAGACCCATGGCTGGGCATTCTTTATCACCAATTATCACATGTTCGACGGTACTCAGTGTGCCAACAGATAGGTGTGTGTGTACTGTGTACAGGGAGGGTAGTATAACGATGGATCTAGTCCCGAGTTAGGTGTTTCCTGTGGTAAATGCCTGACTGTCTAAGCTGATACGCGACGCCCAGCAGTGACCGTAGATGTTGTACAGCCGTTGTTGGTCATAGGTCTCGACTGATTGTTCTTCCTCCTTGTTCCCTGTATATGGGTTAGGTCAGGTATATAATTGTTGAACCATTCTTCCTGTTCGTTCTTTCCATACCTTCCTGTCAACAACCTCCTCTCTCCACCTTTCATCCTCGCCGGATAGTCTCATGTCCTCTCACACAGTCACCCTATCTCAGTTGTGGCCTTCCCCTTCTCCCGCGTCCTTGGTGTTGTTGTACCGCCTCTGCTCTATTTGCAAGTTTGTCTTCATCTATCCTTGCCAAGTAGCCTGCCCATATCATCCGGTGTCTCACTAATAAGAGTGCAGTCTTCCTGTTAGGCTGAATTCCATCCCAACCTCTTTCTCCAGGTTGGCCATCCTTCTTATGTCCAACATCTTTGTTCTTGTGATTCTTCGAATCCAGTTGTTCTCATAAACAGCTTCTGTTGTTGTTCTGTCAGAACTGAGGCTGATTATCATTTCGCTGTGACGTTTGGTCCTTGTGCCTTTGTTGACATTTCTGTTTGAAGGAGGTCTTGCAGATAGGTGGCCCTTGTTTGATGCCAGAAGGGGGAGATACATTGCCGGCGTGTCCAGTGTTTTGGAGATGGGGCAGTATATCTGGTTTTGATTTTGGTTTTGATTTTGGTTTTGATTTCCGTTAAACGTCTCGTGATCAGAAGTCCCAATCGGCCACCTGCTCTACCAACTGTTGATAATATAATAATATATATTGATATGTTGATAATATAATAATATAATATAAAGTCGCCGCTTGAATGCGCATGAAGAGCAAAAAGTCATTCTGATATCTTGTTCCTGACTTTCAGCCGCTGTAGGTTAAGTACGTTTCCATCAGAGCGATACTTGATGCAAACATCAACCTAAATGTCGCGAAGAATGCTGCGCACAATAATCATTCTTCTTAATTACGAGTCGAATCTCGCTGATGTTGAGTCCATATTGCCAGTGGCTATACACGATTTACGACCTCAAGCGTATTGCGCATTCTTTGTAAATCACGCAGCGCCAGCAATCACAATACTTTATTTTCCCTTGGGAGTAAATTCATTTGGAGTGTAGCTGCATATTAAAACAAACAAAACAAATGTACATGCAATATAAAAGTGTAAAAATTGTTATAGAAGTTATATCGGTTAAATAAGTTAAAATAATTTAAATATGGTAAATAACTTAAATAAGTTACACAAGTTAAATCATCTCACAAATCACAAATCATCTCAGGCTTGCTCAGTGTCAGACTGGCAGAGAAGACTAGCAGAGATGGAGGGAACGAAGGACAGTTACTCATTCATTAGTCTAATTGACGAGGGAACAAATGAGTTTCGACTGCGATTCAGTTTATAGTGAGGGAGTTGAAAGAGGCTGCCAAAAGGAGGCAATTTATAGCAAGGAAACAGGGGATGTTCGGGGTATGAGGAGACCTTCCTTCCCTTTATCTCTGCCCGTTGCCTGTACAGATCCTCTAGACTTGTCTGCTTTTTTCCCACCACCTTGCCACTAATCCTGACTGTTCGTGTCAGACTTGCGATGCACAACACTCAGGCCACCGTACCATACAAGGAACCCACATGTAATAGAGCTGTAATCGATGTAGCATCTATAGAAGGTTTGAAGAAGATGTGTGCTGACTCTGGGTGACCTGAGCTTGCGTAAGAAATACAGCTTTTGCTGGCACTTTCTGTTAATTACAGCTGTATTTTGACCAAATGTGAGCTTGGCATCAATGATGGTGCCGAGGTACTTGTGTTCCTCTACTCTCCTCACACACTCTCCGTTGATGGATAGTTCCTTGGGAGGAGCAGGATTCTTCTTAAAATCTGTTATTAGTTCTTCAGTTTTACGAACGTTCAGGTCTAGGAAATGATTGCCACACAACACTGTGAAATCAGCTACAGCACACGCGCACACTTGATCAGAGCCGGATAGGGCGACTATAGCTGAGTCATCGCTACATTTGATGACATTGACGGTCTCCTGGCTGCTACGACAGTCGTCTGTGTAGAGTGTGAACTGAACAGGGGAGATCACCGAGCCCTGGGGGACCGGTGAAAGTGAAGAGTGAGCAGTGAGCGAGCGCAGAAAGGCATGCACTCAGCATTTGGCCGTAAACGAATCAGTACCGCGTGCCAAGAGTTTGAGTGTCGAGTGGTTAAGTCGTGGAGATTCATCGTACAACAGTTAGCCCAAGACACTAAATCCTCTAAATCAGCCGTACCGTATTGAAGATTACGGGTAGTTGTTTTCTCTGTATCAATCTCCCTGCCTCCCTGCCTCCCTGCCTCCCTGCCTCCCTGCCTCTCCCTCTCCACTCTCTCTCCACTCTCTCTCCACTATCTCACTCTCTATCTCTCGCTCTCGCTATCGTTCTTTCACTGGTTCTTTCATAGTGTTCCTAATGCAGCAGTTGGCATAAACAAAACGTTTACAATGGATTGTCATCATCGCCGAGTTTCAAACATGCATCATTCTCTCAGAAAAAGTCGTCCTCCTAACGAGCATATGTTCAAAGATACGTTTTTTTGTACAAAATACGACCCGGATTATCGACTGATGTCAAACAGGAGGCTAAACAGAAGCCAAAGTATTAGTCACTATCATCCTCGGGGACGGACCTTCACCTATTTACAAAACCGGCACCAGACTGCAGCAGACATATGAAATTACGTTGATTTGATCCGGCGAATGTTTTACAATGTCACAAGCAGGCAGAAGCCGTTTGGCATAAAAAGCCAGTTTACGCAAATGAAGAATGTCCGCCACCACGCATCGCCATGTTATAACACCGCTCATTATCTGGATCGCATCAATATAATTCGGCGAATGATATACTGTGTTTCCCGTAATCCTGAACCGTCTGGTATGAAGAGCCGCCCGCGTGATTTCGTGAGCGTTTTTCTGAAATATGTTCGTTGAGATAAGATATCCTCACGTAACCATTGCATTGTATGTAATTTAGATCACTAGCATGCGAAACAACGTAACGGCGCCTCCTCGGGACAATGTTTTCAATGGTCATTTCACATTAATATTGCAATAAAGCAAACCTACGTAGTCTATATCCAATATGACACGCTCACTCATTTGTGCAACTTCTGTGCGCAGTTTTGGTAAATTAATCAGACAAACTATTAACTTGTTTAATTCTTACCAATAATCAAATCAAGTGATTTTCGCAATTGGAACCTGTACAGTAATGTGCGATACGATTGTTATGCATGTGTTTCTGTGTTGCTATTTCTCAAACAAATATGTCACCAATTTAATGGATTTGAAGGCTAAATGTCGGCTCGGTGATCGGCTTAGGCAGGCTACCAGATGTAGCGTTCGAAATAAATTATTTCGATCATTTAAAAATGCATACAGACAGGAGCGCAGCGGCGCAGTGCTGGAGCGTCGGACTCTCAACCCAGAGAACCTGGGACTGAATCCGGTGCTGCTGTGTCGAGCCCAGGGCAAGTTCGTTCACTTTATGGTGCTCCAGTTCACTCAGCTGTATGAATGAGTACCTGGTTGTAGACTTTGTTGGATATGTGTGTATGAATAATCTTCCCACATTAATTGCAGCGTGGCTGGATGCTGGTGTTCGATTGAAATGGTCTGTCAGGGAGTAAAGAGTAAAGCGCTTTGGCTGTTCTAAGGACTGGACACTGCGGTGTATAAGAACTTACCTTTTGTAAATTTACGCACGCGCACGCACATACCCACACTCGTACACACACACGCACGAACGCACACGCACGCACCAATTTGTGCACCATGCACACCACGTGAAGGCAGGCGTACATGCACGCACACATGATCATTGGCAGTCCATATAAGCATTTTTATGGCGCAGGGAATATTAGAAAGGGAGAGTATTTACACAATCACTAGATCTTGTTTGTCCAACACAAATGATAAGTGGCGTACCTGCATGATCAAACCAAATAAAAAATAAATAATGGTTTCCGGTATGTGTTTACCGACATATGTCAGCCATTTCGCAGAAACCACAAACCGCTCCACCCCTGCAAAATGTACTGCGATGCTATCCGTCTACAGAGAATAACATATTGAATATCGTCAGTAGGACTGTGCACTGCTAGCTTGTCTGACTATTATGTCGGTCCAGCTATTGCCTGGATTCGATTGGTAAACTCAGGCATGAATCACAAAGATAACGTATCGACCTTGACTATCCTTCGGTAATTCCTCATTTGTACGCGTCGCTGTGTCTTTAGTGAACGTCGCTAGATAGTAGAATTAACGGATACAAGAGCCACGACCTGTGACACGACACAGACAACACGTGTGAATAGTTGTTTCGATAAGATGGTGAAACTGTCCACATGCTCGAAGCAGAATATCGCCTGAAGGCCTCAGTTAAAAAAACAGTTACTTCTAATAGAATACCCTTTCCGCGTTTCACAGAATTTTATTTTAGCAAGATTGAACAAGATTGCCAAATCGTAAAACCCCCAACTGACAATTAGCCAAGGAAGCCTTTGACTTATGGACAAACCAACGGTTGCTCGTATGTGTGTGTGTGTGTGTGTGTGTGTGTGTGTGTGTGTGTGTGTGTGTGTGTGTGTGTGTGTGTGTGTGTGTGTGTGTGTGTGTGTGTGTGTGTGTGTGTGTGTGTGTGTGTGTGTGTGTGTGTGTGTGTGTGTGTGTGTGTGTGTGTGTGTGTGACTCGTCTGTAAGAGAACTATGTCACTGTTTTCATTCTGTTAGCATTTACACTACTTGTAGTTAATTTGTGGCATGCATTTTCTGTTAATTTGACAAATAAAATTACCAAATTTGATTTCAGAGCACACAAAAACAGCAACATGTTGATGCAAACCTTATTGTATGTTCAATGATTGTAGAATAAATGATAACTTAATTAAGATATACACATATTGATGTGGAACAGTATATCGACAGTGTATTCTTGAGAGAATATCATCTGCACAAACTGTATCAATCTTCAAAGAAGCATCAATTCCCTCAGAGTTAACTGTTTTGATACAAAAAACTAAAACTACGGATTGGCACAAATTGACGCAAATTCACTCTTCCCGTCACGTGGCGAAAGCATTTGACATAAACTGATGCTAATTGGCCAAACGTGACAAATAGTCCCGTCTTTCCGATGGTCCGCCCGTATTCAGTCTGCCCAAGCTAGACTGGTTGCAGGGCCACATGACGATATACCTATGTGGTATTACATTGACTTCGTCTGTTCCCCATTTATTGTTGTATGTACACACTGCCTGCTAATTTGTCGTTAATAAGACCAAAACAGTGTTCGCATTTTGAATGCTGCGCCAAATAAAAAAAATTGTATATAAAACAGTAAAATACTAAACACTTGCTATTGTCGGTAATGCGGGGACAGGCCGAAATTGCTGTTCGAAGTTGGCTGCTTCCGACAATCAATACCTCAAATGGGACTATGTAAAACTGATTAAGCTAATTACCTGTTTACTGTTCGTATTATTATCACCCCTAGCTACGGAGAGAATTTGTCTGAGTACCGGAACATAAACGGTCGCTTAAATGTTTGTGCACACAACATTTTGGACATGCCAGCTGGTAATCTGAAATAACTGTTTCTCAAGGTGCACTAAACACTAAACAGGCCAGCAGATGGTACTATAAGATTATTTTTTTAATCAGCACAATTGTTTCGAAATTACCTAACAAATCCAGTGTCACTGCAAAGGTGGAAAACGCATATATGTTCTAAGTGCCAATTTCTCTGGCCAAACGCGATTAGCAAAGGTGGAAAAATCGAGGACAGGGCCTACTGTCTAAAAATTAGTGCCACTGCATTCGTTAGTTATGTGATTGCCTATGTTAGATTGTAAATGGACCCCCATGGTAATTGGACCAGTAGTCCATTTACCACAGCGTTGTATAGGTTTAAGTTTTGTGAACAATGGAACTGTTTCGTGATTTAAAAATTATAGACGTGTTTCACTTATGTGTGTAAATAAAAAAAATTTGCAAACAAAACTCTCAAACGAATGTTAATATAACCATACAAGATATTGAAATGACCATTGTAAGGTTTGGACTCAACTTCTAACTCACTCAACACAATAAAAATTACGTCTTACGGGGAGTCCATATACGACAGGTGTCCATTTACAATATCACCTCCCCATCACAGAAGAAAATCGTATTCACCGGTGAACGTATCAGATGTTTTCCAGCTGACTGTCACCTTCCGTATACCACATTTTCTCTTCTCACGTTCGCTATGGTTAAACATACGGAGACTATATGTTGTTTTCGTAAAACCCGGTTACATCTAAACTAAGATTATTCTCATATTGTGACTATCAAAATTGTAACCATCATGTTGTAGTACAATTTTACCGTTATATGCTTAATTGAAATGTTCCTCCCGTAATATCACGTATACGTTGCAAGCTGATCGCCAATTTGTAAACAAATAACGGTTTAATAATACTTTAACACTGTGATTGAACACACACACACACGCACGCACGCACGCACGCACGCACGCATGCATGCACGCGCATACACACGCACATATATATACACACACACATATATATATATACATATATATGTATGTGTGTATGCGCGCGCGCGTGCGTGCGTGTGTGTGTGTGTGCAATCACAGTGTTCAAGTATTATTATATCGTTATTTGTTATATACATATATATATATATATATATATACATATACATATATATATATATATATATATATATATATATATATATATATATATATATATATATATATACAGGGTATACTTTAACATTATATTTTGCATACACCACTCTTTTTGTGACGATAACTAGAAACTAAACTCATCAGTATAAAGTAAAGCACCGTGACTACGATAATTACAGTGTCTATATCAAATGGTACCTCTGTGAATTGCGTGCCGCCGTAATCGATACGAGACGGTGACATAGTAGTTCAAATAATTACACAAGGCTGCAGCCCGCGTCCAGTTATTGGGGCCTCTCAACCACCCATCAAGTACGACCGCAGCAGAGCGCTAAGGTATTATGTTATATTCACACGCCACATTATTCAGGTTTCATTCAGTCGCGTGCGCGGTCAGTGGGTACCGCGAACCTGCGTAAATGTGGGGATGTACATTAATTGCGCCTAAATCCGTGGGTGTTGTTGAGACTGTCAAGGGGTACCGCAGCACTTCCTATATATGGGGAACTCGATAGTTAACTAAAATAATAGTAATTTAGTTTCTATAAAATGGTCGCCTGCCATTTGTTCGAAAGGTCTCTAGCACGCGACGATCGCGACATAACGCCAACAGAAATAGTTCCACCACACTGGCGTCGGAACGTGGTGAATACGAGGGGCTAAATCTCTCCAAAAACGTATATTTTCATCACCCTCCAGGTCGCCGAAACACCCAAACATGTCAATTTGCAGCCCCCACCCCTTTGAGGCTCGCAAAAACTTCAATTTGCACCCCCCAGGTTGAGACAAAAACTTCAAATTGCACCCCAAAATCCACCAACCTTCTCTAAGTATTAGGGATTAACACTACCGCCAACCCCCACCTAAATTATGGAGGGCTGAGCCCCTCTAAGGCCCCCCCGGTTATGAGGCCTGTCATAATCGCTCACGTTCGATTAAGAATCCATAACAGCGCCGGCGTACCATACTGCATGCATAGCCAATACGTCGAAAAACTGTACTAGTGTGGTGTTTCAAACACACCCCGTCGATTTGCGCCGGGCTGCTGTGTCGTGATGCCGTGTTTGTTCCAGGGCGGACGAGATCTACGGAGACTATCGCGAGTTCCGCGCCATCGTGTCCCACGACGGCGGGGTGCGCTGGGAGCCGGGCGGTGTGTTCCGTACCATGTGTGCCATCGACATCACCTACTTCCCCTTCGACGACCAGGTAGGCCACGGGACAGCTTCTTGGGCCCATTTCGCTATCATTCTTAAGAGCTCGTAAGCCCGATTTTGTTGTTTAAAAAACCGATCTCACTCTTTAACAGTGGTCTTGTATATCTGAGAACTGTCCACATCGAGATGTTCCAACGGGACACTGGCCACGATATGTCACGGGAATAGTGTCCTTGGTGATACGGCGATGGCTGTTTGTATTTTCTATAAGCTCATTCAATTTAACGGCGGATTTTGTGAGTGGTGGTTTTTCTTATGAGCTCCTTATGACAGTGAAACGGTCCCCCGGGCGCCTATGGATGATCTCCCTCGATGACCTTTCGCAAGTGTGAAACCCTGTAAGTTTAACGACAAGCTACCATCTTAGTTCAAACGCTCAGAGTTTATTGAAATCAGTTGCGTTCACCAATTTCCATTAATATACCGCGTAAACTCACGAGTTATGATTTATGTAAGAAACACACTAATTTTCCGATTATCTGTATGACGAGTTCACCACAACTACTTTTGAAATTTGAATAAACATCCAAACATGTCCGCAGTGGATACAAGATTGGCATTAACATTCGCAAAATGAAGTTAAACACGATGAGCAAACAATTCAGCGTATGATGCGCCTCTAAATCTGGTTAAATACGTGTAATTGTCAAATTAATACACGCGGTTCTCGACGCCAGAACTGTGCCCCTGGTGTTTGGAGCGTGGTCCTACCACACGACCAAGATGAACCTGACGGTGCGAGACACGACCGTCAACCTCGACTCGTACCGTCGCAACGGGGAATGGAGCATCCTCTCCACTCAGGTCGTCAGGGATGAATTCTTCTATACAGGTTCGTCATCGTCACGATATATATATATATATATTTACAAATGAGTCATATCTCTCCCCCCGTGTTCTCTGAAGGAGTGGGGATAGATAACTCGGTCTGTTCCGTCCTCTTGACGTTGCGTTCTAATCTGTCCAGATATTGTACAAATCTCTCTGTCTCTCTCTGTCTCTCTCTGTCTCTCTCTGTCTCTCTCTGTCTCTCTCTCTCTCTCTCTGTCTCTCTCTCTCTCCTCTCTCTCTCTCTCTTCTCTCTCTCTCTCTCTCTCTCTCTCTCTCTCTCTCTCTCTCTCTCTCCTCTCTCTCTCTCTCTCTCTCTCTCTCTCTCTCTCTCTCTCCTCTCTCTCTCTCTCTCTCTCTCTCTCTCTCTCTCTCTCTCTCTCTCTCTCTCTCTCTCTCTTCCTCTCTCCTCTCTCTCTCTCTCTCTCTTCTCTCTCTCTCTCTCTCTCTCTCTCTCTCTCTCTCTCCCTCCCTCCCTCCCTCCCTCCTCCCTCCCTCCCTCCCTCCCTCTCTCTCTGCCTCTCTGTCTCTCTGTCTCTCTGTCTCTCTATCTCTCTGTCTCTCTATCTCTCTCAGTCTCTCTATGTCTCTCTGTGTCTCTTTCTCTCACTCTCTCTCTCCCTCTCTATGTATCTCTGTCTCTCTGTCTCTGTCTCTGTCTCTCTGTCTCTCTGTCTCTCTGTCTCTCTGTCTCCCTGTCTCTCTGTCTCTCTCCCTCCCTCCCTCCCTCCCTCCCTCCCTCCCTCCCTCCCTCCCTCCCTCCCTCCCTCCCTCCCTCCCTCCCTCCCTCCCTCCCTCCCTCCCTCTCTCTCTCTCTCTCTCTCTCTCTCTCTCTCTCTCTCTGCATCTCTGCCTCTCTGTCTCTCTCTGTCTCTCGGTCTCTCTGTCTCTCTGTCTCTCTGCCTCTCTGCCTCTCTGCCTCTCTGCCTCTCTGCCTCTCTGCCTCTCTGCCTCTCTGCCTATATGCCTCTCTGCCTCTCTGCCTCTCTGCCTCTCTGCCTCTCTGCCTCTCTGCCTCTCTGTCTCTCTATCTCTCTCAGTCTCTCTATGTCTCTCTCTGTCTCTTTCTCTCACTCTCC